>CP136064.1:290528644-291121144 GCA_032622095.1 Siphonodentalium dalli
AATGACATTCAGCATATTATCGTATGCGGTATATATATCCGCACTTTTCTAGATGATACACGATATCCTTGGTCAAACCAATATTGATCTATCGCCCATTAAGTATGGCAAAAAAATTGAAAAAATTGCGCTGTTAATTTTGTCTATTACATGTATTACAATAAATCTAAAAAATCTTGCTATATATCAGAGAAATCGTAACACTATCATAGTAAATATCTAGAGGTATGTATATTACATTATTTTAGCGCAAAATGTTCGCGTTTCTATACTTTTGTTTATCATTTTGACGCATTTTACAAAAACAGGGATTTTTGCTGAATTTTGGCACTTAATCCTCTAAAAATCATCTTTTGCATCATTTATATATTTCACACCGGGTCCTACCCACTGCGGAATGTCATAACCTTCAAAATGATGTATCACAAGCTTGTGTGTGGTCCCGATGGACTAAACTTTCTGAAATCGGTTCCGTCCGCTCCAATACTATACTATATACAGGTGTATCAGGTGCCATCCCAGTTTTTATGCTGTTTCCATGGTAAAAGTCTATTTCTCTCCAATACATGGATACCGCAAGTGATTTATCTTAACTTTAAACTGCTAGGCTGGCACCTGACTGCTCTCCAAATGAGAGCGTCTCCATGTGAATTAAGACAACATACTATTTCTGAATTGGCACAGTCAAAGGCTTTACCATACATGTAAAATGGTTAGTTTGATTAAGTTAGGATGTTATATGTTCTGTTGGTAAGGAGGGAAGAATGAGGGGTCACATGCACCAGAAACTAAAATATAATAAAACTTAAATACATTTAAGTTTTGAGGTCTTTCTACGAACTTAAAATTAATGCAATACATGTATATCAATGTGAACATATAAATGTTGCTATCTGGTCAAGGTTAGCAAACACAATTATCGTTTTTGAATCAATCAAAGTTCCTCAAGTAGTTTTAGTCTGGATCATGTATGTAAATTGTAAATAAATGACAGCAGCCATGCCAATGAGCTATTGAGTCAAGCTGAATTGAAACTGGGGTATATTTTTCGATTTCCCTCAAGAACTTGTCTCTCAGGCCAGGCTCTAATGAGTGCATTCTTGTAAAAAGTGTAATTCGGATTCTGTATCTACCTTGCCAAGCTTACACATATATATATATCCTTTTCATCCAAATTTATTGCCTCACTCAATCATCTAAATTATGGGGACTTATTCCTAGTTTAATCATGAGAGTTGTTGCCTTGTGGGGGGGGGGGGGCAATGTTTACGTATGGTTCAAATTTCATATAGTTCTTAAACAGCCATGTTTTTTTTATTTGTTCTATCATCTTACATGAGAGAGGGTATCACCCCCCCCTTTTCGGTACGCGGGATTCAGAGTGTTTTGAAGCCGTACGCGGGATTCATACCCCCGAATTAACTGGTATTCGGGTTCGAGCAAAACGTCTTGGACGCAGGTTTTGATGGCGCAAAATAATATTTTGTGCTAGTTATCTGTATGAATGAGTGAGTAGAATAGCTTCTTGGGCATATTCGACCACCATGCCATCATAAAGTATCATTAATCGTATCATAACGGCATCATAACGCCCGTAACGCGACCGGCGTCTCTTCGGTTGTTGCGTCCGGAAACTATATTTGATTTGTTTTCCAATTCCAAACTTTTAATTAACCGGTATCGGTGTCATCACTTCCGACTTTAACAAGACATACCAGGACTTTATTTAACCCTTTATCAACTAAATGAACTCTCCCATCCAGTTATAAAAGTAATGGAATAGCTTATCATTGATTTTGAGGGGTGTTCAGGTAAAATAAACAGACGACAAACATTAAAAGTGAAGATTGAGTCAAATGTATTGAGGGAAATGTTCATATAATAATTCAATAAACGACCCTTTGGAAGTTTGGTCGTTTGTTGAACTTATTATATGAACATTTCCTATGGGATAACTACTCATAAATGATGTTCCAGTATATAAAGGGTAAAGGAGGAAGTTTTTATATTGAATAAAAATAACGGAGTGGGTAAAGAGCGGTATACCACTCTTAAACACTGAGGGCTAAAGAACGGTATACCGCTCTTTAGCGATGAGGGCTAAAGAGCGTTACTCATCGCTAAAGAGCGGTATACCGCTCTTTATAGCCGGACACTACAGATCGGACAGTACGGATGATAATGTAAGACCGTTCTTTTTCACGCCAGGACCTAGTCCAAGTCTTCTTGTACTAAAACCAGCTAAGATATTGGGATGGCGATGCTGGTGTTTAGTCCAAGACCGCCCTATATGCTCGCTTATGACACGGCTTAAGCGTTAGTGACCCGCTTAAATAAAACCACAATTATATGAAATAAAATATCACAGTTGCGACAATAAACGGATATTTTCCGCAGAAGACATGCTATTTTATCTGAAACCCACATCAGTTGTGAATTTAAAACGGTAATTTAATGCGAAAAGAGACATTTACCTCAATGTTTACAATTTTTTTAAAGTATGCGAACTCGGTTGACCTCGCGAACTGTGTTCGGCATTTTCCGTTGAAAATATTCCGTAGATTTTGGACAACAACGCAAATTACGATGAATTCTCCATTGTAATCGTAATTATGTGTGTCAATAAATAAAATAATAAATAGATTAATTAAACATTGGAGATATAAATGTAATACACTAAATAAATGAACCTTAAGTTTGAAAAGTCCCACTAAAACGGAAGAACTATATTTCGAAACTGTGTGATTCGGTTCTCCGATTATTTTATCAACACAGATGTCAAAATGCACATCACACGCATGGCAAGTCAGACACAAGAGTTCTAATTTGCTCCAATTTTGACAAGTTGCTTGCGAAAATTGTCAACAAAACTACCGTTCTGATCCTCCATTATGTCATCAAGTTTTTAGTGCGGGAATTGTTCTGAAAGCACATAGAAAACTGGACTTTCGGGCGATCGGTTTTTGCCATTTTTGTTCGGAAAACCCGCGCTATATATAGAAACGGAAAGTAGAATTCCCAGAACAAACAGCGGATTATGCCGAACTTATTCGGACCACTTCGGCTTTCGGTTAAAACGTAAACAAACAGAGAAACAAATCGATGTTTGTGGCAATCAACCGGAATATTCTATGTGTAATTTAACATTAAAGTTAGATTATTATACACCATTATGACCATAAGATGTAAGCCTTTCCGATGTATATAGCATCATGTAGTGATTTGCTAGGTAAATCGAGTAAAATACACCACGCCACAGATCGTGGGCGTAACTCGTGTGATAGGATTGGTATACAAGCGGGCTTGGACTAAACACCAGCATCGCCATCCCAATATCTTATATGAGCTGGTTTTAGTACAAGAAGACTTGGACTAGCCAGGACCATGTATAGCTAACTAGCGGTATATACCGGTGTACACCACTTGAGTGTATGACAGGTACACTGTTCTTTGGCGTTTGTCACTAAATAGCAGTATACCGTTCTTTAGCGCCAACGCTGAAGGGCGGTATACCGTTCTTTAGCACCAACTGCTAAAGAGTGGTATACCGTTATTTAGCGTATCAGGCCCATATAGTTAAAGAGTGGTATACCACTCTTTAGCGTTTGGTACTAAAGAGCGCCAAACGCTAAAGAGCTGGATACCGTTCTTTATCGTGTCAGGCCCATATAGCTAAAGAGTGGTATACCGCTCTTTAGCCACGGCCTAAAAATAATCACACACCGTTAAGGATAACCTGCCCTTAATAGATTAACCTGTCATTGTATCTCGTCAAATTATAGTATCACAAATACTCTACTCCAATATCATGTCAGGTATAATGGATCATAATGTGTCTATGACGTAACTTCTGCTTGTATCTGTCTGATATTAAAACAGTCAATTTGTATGTCATTTATCGCATATTATTTCTTAACATGTATTCAGGATTCACCCCCAAAATTAACTGGTATTCAGGATTCACCACCCAAAATTAACTGGTATTCAGGATTCACCCCCCAAAATTAACTGGTATTCAGGATTCAAGGGGGGGGGGGGGGGGTGATACCCTCATGAGAGGGTTAGAGCTCTGGGGCTCTAATGAACTTGCATTGGAAAACTCTCCCTACATTATATAGAATGATGATTAAGTTTCAATAAGCAACAGGAATCCTAGCTGTTACAGGATTGAAACAATTTGACATGCATAAAATTGAGGAAACATAGCATTGCTTCTGGTCCTTGCCCTATCTCCAAATAACTGCTCAAATAAGAGCTACCATGACCTATTATCTGCCATTTGTCCATTAAAACCCTGTTAGCTGTTAAATTATTTTTTATTACAACATGGGAGCTGTCTATTTCACCCAGTACAGCTACTACCATAATAAATCTGCCACAGCCAGATGTCTGTGATCCTAAATAAAACTTTGCCATATACAACTCTGCCAATGTGTGGTGTGTTGGACATATTTCACTCTTGCAATACAGCGAATAATTCAACTCTTGTGATCATCTTTTTAACATTTATGTTTTCTGATACATGGTGACACATCAGTGCATGTGCAGAAATATTTTTCCAAGATAAATCATGGAGATGGCCAGAAGTATCATGAAGTTTGCAAGAAGAATGAAAATGTAAGTAATATATATATATTGTTTTGAAGCAGCTAAAACACAAACTTTGTGGGGCATTTTGCATATCAGCGAGCTTCGAATAGACTACATCAATAACACAATACAGTAATGTTAAGAATCGCCCTCGTTTTAGACTTCCAGTTTCATAAGAAAGGAATATTGAACAATAAATCAAACCAAATTGTATAACAGTGAGCCATGGTGGCTAGGGCGGCACTACAACAATTATAAATTTATATACATGTATTTTTCCGAATCAGATTTGTTTATTAGAATACTCGACAAAATGCTGTTGGGTGGAATATCCTTCTATTGATGATTATGATCAAGTTAAAGAAGTTACCTCAGATAAGTCATATCCTTCAAATGTTCTTTAGAGTTGAGCCTATGAGGATTTCAATTGTTATATAATTTGAGGTTTCTCTGGATATAATGCAAACAATTCATTCCATGAACCAGGGCAACTACTTATTATGTTGTTTGTCACTTTATATTCGCCATTTCAGGAATGAAGGCAGCAACATACCAGAGAAGATTCAGAGCCACGATACAAGGCTTAAGGCTAAAGAAAGAGCAGAATACATCAACCATTTTGACCACAGATAAATTCTTAATGTGAGTTCAATTAAAAACATTGGTTTCATGTGACCAGCATCTTGAATAAATGTTTATGAATAAATTTCCATTTAAGACAAGTAACTTGTTTGGAAAAATAGCTTGATTCGATGGAAATATGGAGCATTTTAACTATTCCCTTGCACTCAACTAAATGATGTCAAGCTGAGCCATAGTGTCAACAGCAGTCTTTCTCTCCGCAGTCTTCTAGAGATGTGACTATGAAATTGTGCTTGATTTCATCAAATAAATATGGCCCCCACATGTGACCATAATATATTTCAACTTTTAAACAAGCTGGATGCCATACATGCATGAATCTAAACCATGGAAACACATTTAACGGTGATATTTCCATAAATGGGAATTGAAAACGCGACTTATGTTTCCCTCCAGAGAAAATGGGTTTATTAGCTCAACTTGACAAAGTCAAGCTGAACATAGAAATATCACCGCGAAATCAAGTCACAATGCGTCATCCGCCCAGTCATACATTGCACCTGTTATGTTCCGATCTCCCATGAAATTTATTGTGTGGGGGTTCTTGTTGGTAATTATAGGACTGAGCAGTCCCATTTTGGGTGTGGACTGCTGTCAATAAATAGACCGGAACGTCCTATTTTGACATTGACCTCATAAAAACATGGTCGCTGGTAGCCGTCTTGTATTTTCTAAAAAATTCCATGTAGTATGGTCTAGAGGCTCTATTTATGTACCGATTTTCATGAAATTTGTGTTGCTGTTGATATGTAGACTGGAACGTCTCCTTTATACCTTGACCTCATGAAAAACAACTTTTGGCAGCCATATCAGGCTTCCCCAAAATATGCTTTTGCACGACCTATATGCATAAGTCATTCAGTTATTTATGCACAGATCATTCAGATATTCACCATGTCAATTTAAATAGAACATTTAGTGACTAAAATCCTCATCACAAAGACAACCTCTGAACAGGTACACAACCAAAACCAATTTTGGGGCATCCACAGCAACTATCTTTGGAACGTATGTTTTCCAATACAACACATAAATCATGCTACATAATACATGACCTGAAACTCATGATAACACACATCCTAGACTATTCTGTGGTCAGTGACTATAATGTGGTGACTGGTCACATTGTCAAATCTGAAATAAAATTAGCCCAAGATGAGATTCAGTGTCACTGACGCCATCGTTATTATTTCCTTCCAGAAAATGGGATCAAGACTCAAGTCTGTTCCAGATTTGGAGTACCACAGCATTGCAGGGGAGCACCTATTTTCAATGGACTTTAGCAAGCAAAACAAATCGGGCGATTCTGAAAAATTCATTCGTGCTGGTAATGTGACCAGAGAACTCAGAAGATATATATGAACTACGCAAAATTGACGACATTTTTATGTGCCATTCTGTTCATTCCTGTGATTTATTATCCATCGATATTATGAAGATTTTGAAATCTGCAAGCATGTTTGTTCTGAAATAGAAACAAAGCTATGTGACTCTGGATCAACGGGATCTTCGGAAAAAGGTTCTATTGGACAAGCATATGGTTCTAACTTTGAACTGTATAGAAAGCTTGTGAGGACAAAGTTTTTTCCTGAATCTGTTGAGAATCACATCTTTAATAAGGTTGAGTTGCCAATGGATAATTACACCATACCATCTCTCCAGAAAGAACATGTAATTAATTTCACAGAAGATGAATGGAATAAAGTTAAATTCTTTGAGTGGAATTTCTCTGAACGATTAAAATCATTATCGTTTGACATTGGATTTGATCAAATACTGAGAGAGAAATGTATCTTCCTCTCAGATTTGGATAACTTTTCTAAACTTTCCGCAAAGGTGCAAGGCGACTGTGATGATGCAATGAAGAAAAACACTTTGCGTCAAAAGTTAGCAGCAGCCCAAGAAGGAATTACAATAGGGGATCAGACATTGCATATCCCTTCAATTGTTGAAAATAATGTCACGGAATATATAAATGGTATTTTTAAAAGCTGTGATGTTTCAGTGTTTTGTTTGCCTTGCCATACAACGTGCAAACAATCGTTGATGGTCCATCTGTATATAGAGTGTGCCCATAACCAACCGGCAGACATTTTCACTGACATTGGATTGATTGCATCAAACACTTTAAACAGACTGCATGGTTTGTGCGTGCATGAAATCATATTTCTATCATGTGGAACCATAAGAAATTTCAAGTCATCTAATAACATGGAGCAGCGATTCAAACTGAGGGATATGGTTCTCAGAAAATGCGACTGGGAGTTATCCATTCTGTACTGACAAAACAAATCAGACAGTCGATTTAATCACTCTTTTTAAATCTAAAGCTATTTCAAGTCAGGTCAGATGTCAAAAGTAAACAATGCCATTCCAACAGCACTGTAGATTTCTTATGCCAGACCTCGGGATCAGTCACACCCTGCATACCGAGCATACAAGGAATCTAAATGTTTATTTCGTCGTGAATTTCGGAAATCAAATGAAAAACACATCCAACAACTTGATGATCGTCTTGATAGGTTAGCAGAAATGGATATTAACGCTTTTTTTAGAATCTTCAATAAAAGACGCTCCGATAGAGGTATCACGTCAAATTATCTATTTGAAGTAAATAGTTCCACACTAAGAGAACCAAGTGACGTGATACAAGCATGGGCATCTTACTTTGAAAACCTCTATTCCCCATTAGTCAGCGATGACTTCGACGAAAACCACCATACATATGTCAATAACCAAGTCGAAGAACTATCGCAGCTTCTCGAAACATCAGACCTTGATACCGAACTATGCTATGAAATTTCTTTAGAAGAGCTTAAAAACGTACTGAAATCCGCCAAAAAAGGCAAAGCTCCCGGATACGATTCATTGTGTTATGAGCACATTGTACATGGTGGTGATTTCCTCCAGCTCTCAATAGTTAGGCTCCTGTCGAAAATGCTAAAATTCAATCACGTACCCGCACAAGCAAAAGTTGGCATGATAATTCCTCTATATAAAGGAGGAAACAAACCCAAAAATCAGTTTGACAGTTACCGCGCCATCACATTGCTTCCTATCCTATACAAGATATTTGAGAAAATAATTCTCGTGCGCCTTGAAACCAATACCCCCCAACTCATGAAAGTGCACCCTCTTCAACATGGTTTCCAAAAAGGAATTAGCTGTTTAAACTCCTCATTTATAATACATGAATCAATATCGTTCACAGCCGAAAATCATAGTACTTTATTTGCATGTTTCTTAGATGTCCATAAAGCCTTTGATACGGTTTGGACTAACGGACTTCTTCTCAAACTATATCAGCATGGCTTCCAAGGGAAAATCTGGCACATCGTCAACTACCTCTTATGTGGATTAAAGTGCTCTGTCCGGTTCAATGGCTGTGTTTCTCGCCTTTTCGACATACAACAGGGAACCAGACAGGGTAGTATATTGTCCCCTCTGTTCTATATGATATTCATAGACGACCTTTTACACACTCTTGAACAGAGCAAACATGGCTTGCGCTTTGGCCCCTCATCTTGTACCTCACCAACCCAAGCAGATGACATGACTCTACTGACTTTAACCGCTCCGGGTCTACAACTATTGTGTAACATATGTAGTACATTCAGCCAAAAATGGAGATTCAAATATAACCAAGACAAATGTAAAGTAATAGTGTTCAATGAGCGCACATCCGTTCAAACATCTCGAAGT
The DNA here is from genome assembly GCA_032622095.1 of Siphonodentalium dalli. Classification (NCBI taxonomy): domain Eukaryota; kingdom Metazoa; phylum Mollusca; class Scaphopoda; order Gadilida; family Siphonodentaliidae; genus Siphonodentalium; species Siphonodentalium dalli. The sequence continues at coordinate 290,537,579 of CP136064.1, forward strand.
ACAAAATCGTGGCTTATAAATGGAAAACCTATCCATGAGTCGAACCAAGTTACTCATCTTGGTATTCCCCTCAATAACAAGGATCAGATGAACAACCTCACTAATCACATTTGTCAGAAACTTAGAGCATCATATTTCATGCTGAGCAATGCGGGTATGTATGCTGGGGGAATAACTCCACTTAGTTCAAACCTGTTATATAACACAATTGTCTTACCAAGAGGCCTATATGGGAGCGAATTTCTTTGCGGCATATCCACAACGAACGAAAATTCATTGGAAAAAACCCATCGATTTTGCCTAAAACAAATTCAAGGGCTCCCATATAGGACCCGAACTGATGTTGTACTGGGCCTCCTAGGCACATTCCCCATTACGGCCCTCATTGACAAACGCAAACTCGTACTACTCGGAAGTCTTTGTAGAACATCCCTGATCAAATCTTCAAAAGAAATTTTCATGTGTCGTTTAGACACCGCCATCAGAGGGGACAATTTAAGCGAGCATTCATTTATATCAGATATAATTTTAATCTTAGAGAAATACAATCTCAAATCACATTTAATTGCCTTCGTTGAAAACGAGAATTTCCCATCGAAGGACGCATGGAAGCAGCTAGTCTGCCAGGGAGTATCACACTTCCAGGAAGCGGCATGGAAAGCGCGTCTTCATAGAGAAAGTTCACTTCAACACTTTTCAGATAGCTACAGCTCACTGGCTGTTTCGCCGTTATGGTTCACATGTAGAACTTATCCACAATACAAAGTTCAATTCCTTGAAATAGCGAAGCTCTTAGCAAAATCCGTGATTCCCGAAAACGGAAAGTGTTTGCTCTGTAATAAACAGTACAGCAACAAAGTTGAACACAGCATAATTGTCTGTCCAGAAATATCTGCGGCAAGGAACGACATGTGGTTCACACTTCTTGAACGTTTTGACATCCCTTGCTTCATAGAAATTGACAAGCTCACCACCTACGAACAGATGATGATACTTCTGTCATGCATCCCACCACATGTTCGGGAAAAAATAACAGATATTAACAAATTTATTATATTTATAACAAGGAGTACGCTCCGCATGTGGAACGATTATCACGAGCTGCTCCGGGCATCTGATGATATCATACCTAATATTCCATAATTTTTTGTATTATAGCAATGTAGTGCAAATAATGCATGCACCCGTCCGAGTATCCCAACTACAATTTATTATGGTGCGTATCATCGATTTAGTTTTGTCAATATAGCATCTTATTGCATCTTATCCCAATATTCCGAAACCCCATATACTCTCGTGCTAAACAGGTACATCGTTTATACACTTGTGCCTGAATTCTCACAATATATTATTGCATAATTGATAAAATTAAAACCGTAGATATTATTATCATGAATGTCCTTCTGTGATTGACTTACTGTACATACTCACATGATGTATTCTTTCTTGTGTTATTGTTCATTTGTATCGTTATTTGTATACATTTATTCTAAGCTCTCCATTACATGGAGGAAATAAAGGATTATATATATAGTTATAGTGTGATGCAATTAATACTGGAAGCAGGTAAACTTAAATTGATATTTAAAGACAGTCATAATATTGTTTAGTAGTTGAGCCACTGACATAGTTAACATATAAATAACATTTGATGTTGGAGGAAAAGATAGCCTGCATGAGCTACATAAAGAATACAGTATTATCAAGCTAGGATTGTTCAGATCATTTCTAAATAAAACTAACTAAATAATTAACTTTGACATCTAAGACTAACCTAACCCACAATGGTTCATATGGATGTAGCAAAAGGGGTTAAAAATAGACAGTGCACCAAAAACAGTTCTTCAAAATAGTTCAGTCAAAGAGGTTACAGATAATCAAATATTCTGTAGAACACATATATTTATATCATGTTTTAACTGCTTTTAACAAGGTGGTAATATTGCAGTAACTGCTGTTCTGCATTTGAATTTTGAAGTTTGCATATTTTTTTTGCTTATATATGCATACATAGAGCTGTAAAAGTATGATGTGGTAATTGAATGCAACACAATGTTATTGGCCATATTTCAGTTGTGAATGTATTTCCCAACGTACAAATTAATAATTTTAAAGGTGCCAGATTGATTTTAAAGGTACCACTCAGCCTAGGCGATTTTGTGTACAGTACCATAATATTTTAACAAAGGTTATGCATTGCTCGTGTAAAATTGACAGACATGCTCCTTGCATTAAATATGAAGATCTTGTTTTAAAATGCAGGAACCAAAGCTATAATGCAGCAACAAATTAAATATTGTCATATGATTCACTGTTTTGAAAAATAAATAACATGTTGTCTGTAAATGTTTAACAGTATGTAGGCCTTTTAAATGTTGCCTTTGCTATCTTCTTAAAAGGGCACTATGCATGACTTTGTAACTAAATGTTTTAATAATTATGTAGATAGCTGTACTGGTTTCAGCATATTCTGGCTTAATCAATAGCTTATCATGAATTGTAGATATATTGTCTCATTTGGTGTCTGTACCAAAGAAGCAATCAAGTTTATTGTCTACTAATTCAAGTAATGACATTTAGACAACATTAATTAACATATGTATATAACATTTACAGATTACACATGTGCCTAGCAATATTTTCATCTAGAGTAGCAGGCATCTGGGAGCAAACTACAGCTAATACATTACTTGGAGAGGTTATGGTAAATCATTAGATAATTAAATTAAATTATATGAGCCTCATAAAATTAAATTGTTTTGGCTTTGACAGGAAATGTGGGCAGACATGTGTTTGTAATGGAGCATGTATCATTGAAAGCTAGAACATTAGGGTTACTTCATTCCAGTTTGATACCATTTAATCATTTAATCTGTTGATGTGTTTCTGGCTGTAATTCTGAATGGTGAGATATGGTCTCATCTTCCTGTCTGTGCCAAAAAGCGGTTATGGTAAATCATTAGATAATTAAATTAAATTACATGAGGGACATCATTAAATTAGCTTGGTTTGGCTTTAACAGGGAACCTACCCTGTCTGGACATGTGTTTCTAATGGCGATTGTATCATTAAACACTAAAACATTGTGGTTAGTTTATTCCAGTTTTGTACTATTTAATCTGTTGATGTACGTGTTTGTGGCTGCCATTGGGTCTTAATTTAATTTTTATGTGGCCTGTATATCAATGAACAACAAAAAATGACAACATTATACCAGATGCATGGGTATTTTCATTATATGTTGTGAATTAAATAACAATTACCATGTGATGACATGGTCAACAAAAGGCGAGAACTTAGGAAGAAATCTGAAGTTTGTAAATTATAAGGTTTGTTTAAGATGAATGCATATAACTATGGGCGTGTTATTGTGGATTGAGTGAGAATTTAAACTGGTTTATAAAATGCTGTTCTTTCACATGTCTTAAATATTAATTTCTTTAAAGTTGCATGAGCATCAGCTCATAGATGAAAATATAATTTAATTATCAAGTGATCTACCATGACCAAGATCAGTCCATCACCATTGACAATAAGCTATGGAAAGGCCAGGATGTGCCAAAACGGATATAGCTATGTACATAATTGTGTAATAAATATTAAATCATGCAACCATGAACTAATACCTTTTTTTATTTAATTTTTAAACTGGATCTATTTCGACCTAATTTGAGCTGCATTAACTGGATAAACTGATATATTGAGATGGTATTTCATGGTTAACCTAAATATGTCTTTTGAGCATAAGAATGTAAATTGAAAAATTAAGTTTATACAAGATCATATTTCCCCAACATGTAGGCATATCTTCTATCAGGGCCACCAGTCTGTGCCTCATACTACCCTCTCATATAACATGTTCATGGACAATCTTAAGTATAATACTATCCTGGTTATGTTTTTCAACTATTTTATGTTCTGCTAATTATTTATGAGAATGGAATAAATATTACTTGCATTACATATTCCCTTCATATTGTCATCATTTCTTCGAGTATTATTAGTATCACATAAGCAGTGTTGCGGACACCAATCTGGGTATATTCTCAAATATAAGATGAAAAGTAAGCTATAAATTTGTGATAAATACAGGTCACTCCAATTACCAGTAACAGTGTACTAAAAACATTATCAGATGATGTCTAATTATGTGCAACAATTTCTACCCTATTCTCAGGTGAGATAAATTTCGACCCTATTCTCAGGTGAGACAAATTTCTACCCTAATCTCAGGAGAAACATTTCTACCCTATTCTTAGGAGGAATATTTCTACCCTATTCTCAGGAGGAATATTTCTCAGGAGGAATATTTCTACTCTATTCTCAGGAGGAATATTTCTACCCTATTCTCAGGAGGAATATTTCTCAGGAGGAATATTTCAACCCTATTCTCATGAGAAATATTTCTACCCTATTCTCAGGAGAAATCTTAATTTTTCACAGTAGAACTCATGTGAAAACATGAGAAATCATGTTAGTTTTAAAGCTCCACCCACCTCATTTGCATCTTAAAAAACTACTGAGAAACTCATGTGAGAAACTAACATGAGTTTCACAGGAGAAACTCATGAGAAATTAGGGTAGGGAAATTTGGTAAGGGTAAGTCTAATATCTAAGCACATCCCAACCAAGACACTTAGTAGCAGACAACATGCACCATGGATAACATCTGATCTTAAGAAGCTGATAAAAAAACGCACTCGTCTTCACAAATATATCAGAAAACGCAGGTATAAAAACACCGAAAATCTTCAGTCCAAAGAAAGAGCCCTTAAACATGCCATCCAAAGAAAATCCAGAAAAGCTTACTGGGACCATATAGAATCCATCATAACTGAAGACAACAAAAACTGCCCGGACCTAACAGAAAACACCACCAAGCCCAGCAAAAAATTCTGGTCCTTCATAAAACATCAGAAGTCAGAAAATAACGGTGTTGCTCCTCTGAAAGTAGATGGTGAAGTGATCACAGACCCCACCAAGCAGGCCGAAGCTCTAAACGCCCAGTTCCACTCTGCATTTACTAAGCCTCAACCTCTAAACCTATCCCACATCTGCGAACTTAAATCCCTGATCTGTCCTAAGGATACTGACATGCCAGATGTAGAAATAACTACAGATGGTGTTTGTGCCGCACTCTCAAGGTTAAAACCCAACAAAGCTTATGGTATCGACCAAATTTCACCTCGCTTCCTCAAAGAGGTAAGAGACGAAATCTCTGCAATAATTGCAGACCTCTTCCAGAGTTCTTTGAACTCAGGCACTGTCCCTTCTGACTGGAAAGTAGCAATTGTTTCCCCAATATTTAAAAAAGGCTCCAAATCCAAACATGAAAACTATCGCCCCATCTCACTCAAATGTATTCTTATCAAAACCCTTGAACATATCATAGTATCTAACATCATGTCCCACCTCAACGAAAAGCAACTACTACATCAAAACCAACATGGATTCCGACCCAAACTAAGCTGTGAAACACAGCTTATCACATTCATGAATGATATCTTTGAAAACATGACAAAATGGACTCAAACCGATGTAGTTGTCATGGACTTCTCCAAGGCCTTTGATAAAGTGGACCATAGCAGACTTCTTCTTAAAATGAGACGACTTGGCATAAACACATCTGTTACAAATTGGATTGCCGCCTTCCTATCACATCGGACTCAAAAAGTCCAAGTCAATGGAAAAGAATCAAAATTCCTTCCCGTTCTATCAGGTGTCCCCCAAGGGTCTGTCCTTGGCCCTTGTCTCTTCTTAATCTATATAAATGACCTCCCCACAAACCTCAGCTGTCAGGCCCGCCTCTTCGCAGACGATACTGTTGTGTATTGTGCTATCTCCTCTAAAAATGACTGTACTATCCTACAAAATGACCTGCACAAACTTGAAAACTGTGAGAAAGAATGGCTTATGTCATTCAACCCTAGTAAATGCGAAATCATACGAATCGCTCGTAAAGAAAACCCTATTCTCCATGACTACACACTCCATAACCAATTACTCAAATCAACAGAAACTACAAAATATCTCGGCGTTACCATCTCAAATGACCTATCATGGAAAACCCACATCACTACCATCACAAATAAAGCCAATGCTACCCTCAAGATTCCTAAGACGTAACGTGAGAACAAAAAACTACAAAACAAAAGCCCTTGCCTACAAAACATATGTTAGACCACAACTAGAATACTGTACTGAGCTCAATATGGGACCCATGGCAGCAGTACCTCTCAGAGAAAGTAGAAATTGTACAGAGACGGGCTGCACGCTACACTCTAAATAGATACAACTATGGTAGCGACGACAGAGACAGCATAACTGATCTGCTCCACACACTTAATTGGCAAACCCTCCAACAAAGAAGAATATTCTCCTCTCTAGTCATGCTCTACAAAATCCGCCATCAAGATGTAGACATCTCCCTACCATTTGTGCCTACTAGGGGCCACAAGTTCCTCCCGTACTGCTAAAGCTGACAGAAACTATCTCGAAGCTTTCTTCCTTCCACGCACAATCATAAATTGGAACAAACTCCCCCGTGACATATTCTTAAACTGCCACAACACGGACAGTTTCAAATCCGAACTCACAAAACACATGTTCCCACCTGTAAACAAACAGACAGCTTCTAAATAGTATGAAGCTCCAGTATATTTTAATAAATTATCAAAATAACCAAAAAAATATGCTTTTATGTTTTTAAATCTCATGCGCCTCCACATAATCCTCAGCACATTGAGGGCGATGGAGTACCAAGTAGATGTAGATGTAGATAATAATAGCCCGATCATGCTAAAATAGACCACAGGGCCTGCAACGCACTCTGCAGCCACCCCCTTTGCTCTGCCCCATATGCCAAAACTATATACGTGCCTGCTTTACGTTAACAGTATCCTATATAGGACAAGGGGAACATTAGAAATTCCCCCATTTTGCCATCGCTCGGAAATCAGGAAAATTTAGCTGATTTATCCGCGCAATGTTATCGATGTCGCCACGGAAGAAGAATTCCTCTTTCATTCAATACCAAGCGTCATCCATTTCCATTTCTATTCATAGCATTTAATAAAATTTTGGCCACCAAATATTGTCTCCAGAGGGTAAAAATCCAGATTGAAATGGCTCAAGGAACATGACAGATAGATTCTCTGAAATTCACTACCATCCAGCTTATTATAGATAAAAATGGGTAGGGTTCTCTATTCCGAAGGTTCGCTATTCCGAAGGTTCAGTATTCCGAAGGTTCCCTATTCCGAAGGTTCATGATTCCGAAGGTTCGCTATTCCGAAGGTTCGCTATTCCGAAGGTTTTCTATTCTGGGCGTATTTAACCAGAAATGAATCAAAATTTGCACCCCCACCACAAAAACCACACGAGGAATGAAACATACTATTACGCTAGTATTCACATATAGTACAGTTATAGTAATCAGGGAGCTAAATGTGTTCCAGAGTCGGGTAGCGAGTGCAACGTGGAATGCTAAAGGTGAAGGTAACTGAAGAATGACCTTCACCTGATACATGCGACACGTTATTAAAGGATGACATCGCGTTTATTTGATTTGTACATCATATCTAAATAATTTAAACTGGTGAATTAATGGGGGAATGGATTTTTGTGAACGGGAAATTTATTTAACTAGCTGCTGTAGTTCTGGGTTTTTCCAGATCAAATTTGGATGTGGGATAGCCCTGTCGTACACTTGGTGATTTATTTTAAAAAGTAAACACATGACCTATGATTTTTCTTGCATTTTCGTGATCAACTGGTGACGTCAATCTAGCTGGGTAAACATCACTGGTATGGCCTGCAGGCTTCAATTCAGTGAATTTGGCTGAAACGTTAACAGTGTCGCCTATGGGAAACCATTTAGTTCAGTGATTCCTATACACCCACTTCTAATTCCCAATTTGTCCGAGATGTTGGTTATTAATAGCAAGAAGACAGTATCAGTTTATCGTTTATTATTGAAAGTTGAAAACATGATGACTGAAATAAACTATATGTAAAAGATATAGTTTGAAAGAAAAAACATCAGCATTAAAGGCCCACTTAATGTTCGAACCCACAGATCACATATATAAAATATATGCCAGTATATATACCATTTGAAATAGGAAGCTCTCTAATACTGTATTATTGAGGTGTAATAAACTGTGAACATGTTGTTTTTTTTTAGTTAACGACGTGTTTTTGTGCTTAAGGTTCATCTGGTTTTGTTGCGCAAAGTATTATTTTCAATCGGGGGGATAACTCTATATTTTAAAGATAGTGTTATTTCCCTTGAATTGAAAATACATTAGGTTGAATTCTGTTGCATTCTGGGAACCATAACGGGGGGAATCTTTTTATGATTTATGCTGTTTTCTATTTCTCTATGGGCATCTTCTGTTACAGACGTTTCAAAGGGGATGAACTATAGTGTTTTAATCATATTTTATGGCACAGATTGTTATTAAAACCTGATATCAAGGCACTATAATAAGATAGTCGGTGACTCGAAAATTAATTAAAATTCAATGCAAATTCACAATTGCAGCTAGGTTCATCTCATACTCGTCTATTCAACGACATTCTGCTACGCAATATTCATTAAGAGTTATAGCCCCACTGTTTTAATCTGCCTTTAGCTGGCGTATTCTTGCCTCTAAGATTATTGAGATATAACGTCATACGTGATGACATTAAATCGTATGGAAACATAGCAATTGTGTGGGCTGCCTGACGTGAATATGTATTGGGAAATTGTTTTAACGCCATACGTAATGACATTAAATCTTAAGGAAACCCGCGAGAAAAAAAAAATCACATTTATTGTTTCAATGTTTTAATTATTTCCTTCATAAAAAGAGTCTTCCTGATAAAGAACCTCTCAATACATTATAATATAGAATTAAACTTTAAAATAACAAAAATCTTCGGAATAGCGAACCTTCGGAATAGCAAACCTTCGGAATAGCGAACCTTCGGAATAGCGAACCTTCGGAATAGAGACATGTTCCCGATAAAAATATATCAACATTCAACTAACAAATTTAGCTAGCTCTCAGTGATGTTTTGTTGGCCTATAATTTACTTATTCAAATCAACACATTGTCGTTATCTATTTTAAGAAAGCACAGGGTAACTCTGAAATATATCCTAATTTTCGCTCTCTTGTTTGTGACCTCATCTACATAAATATTAAACAATACCGACCCCCATGCTTATTCTAGCCAATCAGCGCACTCATCTTCATATTACAGGTCAGGTCATATGTAGATGAGGCCTCGTTCATTAGGCCTTCATGAATAGGAAAAGCTGGCTACAAACATGATTGCCATAGAAAAGCTAGCTACAATTGTGACCGATTTGAAAAGCTGGCTACGATGGTGATCGAAGCCTTTGTGACAATGACCCCATCAACAAAATGACATGTTAGTTTTGTTCACTATATACTGGGACCAACAAATTCGGTTGGCTTTCAATGTGATATTAAACCATATACGTCATATAACTCCCTTGCTGTATCACATATTTGTGGTTGTAACATTTTATACCCCCCTTTTAAAAAAAAAAGAGGGAATATTATGTTCTCTTCCACATCCCTTGTCATTGAAATTTTATTTTAAAAAGGCATGTCAATTGTTTTTAGCTCAACTTGGGTTGGGCATCCGTGATCTGTCATTAATTTCCGTTAGCACTCCCTACAGGTCACATCTCTCATTCGATCGTCAACAAACTTCATATGGATCTTTGGGGTGACTTCTAGATGACATGAGAACACAATTTAAATATTAATGGCCTACATGTACATTGGATCAGCATGGTGGGAAATGTCATAATTATTTAGAACAGTGCGTCTGTAAATACTGTGATACCCTAAATAATTGACTAGTAGCAGTACTGTGTCTGTGCCACTACATTGTAGTCAAGCCTGCAAATAGTGTGCCTGTCATTTGCAGAATGAGGTCCCCAGAGGGTGAATTTAGTGACGCTACCCCGCATAGCGGGCTAGCATCACTAAATTCACCCTCTGGAGACCTCATTCTGCTTAGGCCTCATCATCTTGGAAGTATCTACAGTATCAAATTAACATTGTTTTTAGTTTTTCCCTTCTGGGAAGTTTCTATATCCCCTAATTTGCAGCAGATAAAATGCATAATCGAGGTGCCCAATGGGTGAACATCACCAACTTCAACTGGGGAACTTCAATCTGATCCTAGGTCTGCCATAGCAGTTGAGAGCCTTAGCAGAATGGGGACCTCATTCTGCAAATGACAGACACGCTATTTGCAGGCTTGATTGTAGTCAGGGACGTGGTTATTTCAACCTACACATGTATTGTTGTTCAAAAATTCCAAATTTATAATGTTGTTTCAGGCATGAAATTTCCAACAGCGAAATGTACGAAGCTAGTATATGATACACATGTGTATCCAAGGGATATTCACATGGCGAGATATACGAAGCTTGTGTATTATACACATGTGCATCCAAGGGATCTACACAAGCAAAACTCATTCTTTCTTTTGTAATGACAAAGCATTCAATGATTGCCGGTGTATCCTCGTGTCTCGTGTCTCGTTTTTGGGCAATCGGTTCGTCCTTATCAGTGGATACTGATCTCTTATGCCATGACCATGTGATTAGAATACAGGTGCATTTTTTTTTATGGAGTTATTAACCCTTTTCAACATTTTTTATAAATTTCTGTATGAGGGTACCTTCATGGTGTAATCAACTCCTCCTACAGTTTTGATCGTAGATATTTGAAACTTCAGAGTATTGTTATCCACATATTGGAGATGTGCAACATGTATATAGATGACGGAAAAATTATTTTTTTATGGAATTATTAACCCTTTCGACTTAGAACATTTCAACATTTTTTTAAATTTCTTTAACAAAGCGGCATCGACTTGCCACGTTGTCGGGGGACACTGTGGTGGCTGACCTTTTATCATTTTTATAAGGTCTATGTGAATTACGCCAGAAATTAAAATTTCCAAAGCAAACATAATGTACGAAATCCAAAAATAAGAGCATCTATTTCTGCCATTGACCATCCTTCATGAAATATGACCCAACAGGCTACAGCAACATGGACTTGGCAATACAAACGATTAATCTCAATGCCAATCTTACACTCAAGGTTTAATAGCAAATGATTATCCTATCAAACATTAACAATCACACCATGTAGTAGACGACAATGGCCAGCCATGGCTATACACACAATTGCATGATACACAAGCAATTCTTCAACGGGTGTGCATTGCTTGATTATATGTAGTGGATACACACATGAGTATTATGCACAAGCATAATTTTGAGCAACCCCCTTTTGTAACGTCCCTGATCAGAGTCGCTGTTAAATATTTCTCAGACACATTTTGACAACATGGTTCCAACTGAATGCATGTCAACTTGTGGCAGAGAACTCAATTTTATTCATGATATATATGTGTTCTTTCAGGTTATGCAAATGAAGTTGGGGAGTCGTTCCGAGCTCTAGTCCATGTTAATGTTGTGAGGTTCAGTTACGTTGTCGCATCAGGCTATGTTGTGGCTGATGCAGTTAACAAAGGATGGCTGGCAAGTCAGGTAATTTGTAAATATAAGTCTAAATTAAAATGATTTAGCACTTTTTGCAGCTATTCTGATTATATCTAACCAAAAATAATTAGCAGCTACATGTAGAAAACCAGGAACGGGAATGTCAGTCTGAACCTTTTAGAACCTATTGTAAGTGACAATTATTTGTCAACATTTTGTCCAACTGTCAAACAATATAAATTCCAAATTTAATCAAAGCCAAGATCGATGTTTTCTTCACCTGGCAAGGCCTAAAAAATAGTGATGTTTCCAGTAACATAGGGTAAAAAAGTAGTTAATTTTTTTGTTCTTCATTTTATTTTGGAAACATCCATATATGGAATAAATTAATTCTGGTTTTAGTAAAAAGAATAACGGCTTAAAATATATTCGTCATATAAATTTATCCACATAATAATTCTTGGTGCAAAAAATGAATGGATGTCAAGAGCGAGAGGAGCATATCAAAGAAGGGGTGTGTAATGGGGTCAGGGTCCCAATCACGTCCAGACACCTGGATCCTCGTGCCCTTGGCATAAATTTAGATGCGGATAGCAAGTTTCCAGAGCGGTTATGAAAATATGGAAAAGAAATTTCGAAAGTACAGGTCAAAACAAGTTTAAGAATCAAAGTAAAACCATATTTCTGAAATTACACAGTTAAATATAAGTTGAAATTTAAAAACCAAAGAAGAAAATGAATGAAAAAGTCTAAAATCAGATAAAAAGAGTAGGATCATCATCAGTTGCAAGTTGGTGACCCGTGTCACATTACCCCATAGAGAGCCCCACACAGATAGAAGGATCTATTAATGGATGTCGTTTGGTCGTGTCTGGTGGGGCACCATGCGGGTGCTAACCCGTGTCACATTACCCCATAGAGAGCCCCACACAGATAGAAGGATCTATTAATGGATGTCGTTTGGTAGTGTCTGGTGGGGCACCATGCGGGTGCTAACCCGTGTCACATTACCCCATAGAGAGCCCCACACAGATAGAAGGATCTATTAATGGATGTCGTTTGGTCGTGTCTGGTGGGGCACCATGCGGGTGCTAACCCGTGTCATATTACCCCATAGAGAGCCCCACACAGATAGAAGGATCTATTAATGGATGTCGTTTGGTCGTGTCTGGTGGGGCACCATGCGGGTGCTGACCTGTGTCACATTACCCCATAGAGAGCCCCACACAGATAGAAGGATCTATTAATGGATGTCGTTTGGTCGTGTCTGGTGGGGCACCATGCGGGTGCTAACCCGTGTCACATTACCCCATAGAGAGCCCCACACAGATAGAAGGATCTATTAATGGATGTCGTTTGGTCGTGTCTGGTGGGGCACCATGCGGGTGCTAACCCGTGTCACATTACCCCATAGAGAGCCCCACACAGATAGAAGGATCTATTAATGGATGTCGTTTGGTCGTGTCTGGTGGGGCACCATGCGGGTGCTAACCCGTGTCACATTACCCCATAGAGAGCCCCACACAGATAGAAGGATCTATTAATGGATGTCGTTTGGTCGTGTCTGGTGGGGCACCATGCGGGTGCTGACCTGTGTCACATTACCCCATAGAGAGCCCCACACAGATAGAAGGATCTATTAATGGATGTCGTTTGGTCGTGTCTGGTGGGGCACCATGCGGGTGCTAACCCGTGTCACATTACCCCATAGAGAGCCCCACACAGATAGAAGGATCTATTAATGGATGTCGTTTGGTCGTGTCTGGTGGGGCACCATGCGGGTGCTAACCCGTGTCACATTACCCCATAGAGAGCCCCACACAGATAGAAGGATCTATTAATGGATGTCGTTTGGTCGTGTCTGGTGGGGCACCATGCGGGTGCTAACCCGTGTCACATTACCCCATAGAGAGCCCCACACAGATAGAAGGATCTATTAATGGATGTCGTTTGGTCGTGTCTGGTGGGGCACCATGCGGGTGCTGACCTGTGTCACATTACCCCATAGAGAGCCCCACACAGATAGAAGGATCTATTAATGGATGTCGTTTGGTCGTGTCTGGTGGGGCACCATGCGGGTGCTAACCCGTGTCACATTACCCCATAGAGAGCCCCACACAGATAGAAGGATCTATTAATGGATGTCGTTTGGTCGTGTCTGGTGGGGCACCATGCGGGTGCTAACCCGTGTCACATTACCCCATAGAGAGCCCCACACAGATAGAAGGATCTATTAATGGATGTCGTTTGGTCGTGTCTGGTGGGGCACCATGCGGGTGCTGACCTGTGTCACATTACCCCATAGAGAGCCCCACACAGATAGAAGGATCTATTAATGGATGTCGTTTGGTCCTGTCTGGTGGGGCACCATGCGGGTGCTGACCTGTGTCACATTACCCCATATAGAGCCCCACACAGATAGAAGGATCTATTAATGGATGTCGTTTGGTCATGTCTGGTGGGGCACCATGCGGGTGCTAACCTGTGTCACATTACCCCATAGAGAGCCCCACACAGATAGAAGGATCTATTAATGGATGTCGTTTGGTCGTGTCTGGTGGGGCACCATGCGGGTGCTAACCTGTGTCACATTACCCCATAGAGAGCCCCACACAGATAGATGGATCTATTAATGGATGTCGTTTGGTCGTGTCTGGTGGGGCACCATGCGGGTGCTAACCCGTGTCATATTACCCCATAGAGAGCCCCACACAGATAGAAGGATCTATTAATGGATGTCGTTTGGTCGTGTCTGGTGGGGCACCATGCGGGTGCTGACCTGTGTCAAACTAAGCACATCTACACTAACTTTTGGGCATTATTAATTTTTTTTTGTTCTTCAATTTTTTTTGGAAACATCCATATATAGAATACATGTATATTCATTCTGTGTATATTCCCCTGGCAGCACAAATGATATAACAGGACACAATGAGGCTGAATGAGCATATTACCACCTTTTAAGTTAGGAAAAGTATAAAGATATAGTCTACTATATATTTTGAGACTTCCGTATATATGTATATCCTTTATAGACTCGAAAACGGCTCGGCCGATTGAGCCCAAACTTGCTATCTAAGGGTAAAAAGCCACGAGAAGTGCCATCGCACCGCTTCTGAGAACGTCCGAGCACTCCTTCACCCTTCGCCATGCCACCGTTGTTGGAATTGATGGGTTAATGGTTAATGATTAAGTAGCGTTCGTATCTGCGGTGTCGTTGTTAAAGAGCGTTTATATATACGAGTATAAATACGGCTCAATCGACCATCTCGGAAACTGGGGATATCGAGATGAAATTTCCTACTTAGGGCTTCCAAGGGACGGGGGAGATTTTCGTCGTGTCAGTTTGTCCGCCTGAGGTGACCTTGACCTTGAAACGGGTACCCACAAATGACCTTGGGCGATATCTCGGTCGTCAGCAGTGATATCGACATGAAATTTGTTATGACGGGAAATATTTTTGTCAGGTTATATGATAGCATGCTGTCGGCGTGCCTGTACGGGGTTACCTTGAAAAAAAAAAATTAATGGATCGACCAAAGCCATGGGACCAATCCTGCCAGTGGCGGGCTAATCTGCTAGTACATGTATAAAAGGGAACCTTGTCATTGATTAATGAGGTTTTATTTATTTTCCAGAAAGAATGGGTTGAGAAATCAAGAAACTCACAGATATGTATAGCAGTCGGAGATACATTGTTGTGGCAAGGATTAGCCTCGGTGGTGATACCAGGCTTCACAATAAATCGTATATGTGCAATCACAAACTTCCTACTCAAGAAATCCACAAATCTCCCTCCACCAACAAGGAAATGGACGACAACGTGTATAGGATTAGCATGTATACCATTCATCATTAAGCCAATCGATCATTCAGTTGATTTTTGCATGAACAGGACTGTTCGGAGTTGGTTTGATATAAAATTAAATGAGGTCGTGTACCACAAACGTAGCAAAAGTTAATGACTTTTATTCAGGCCTGAAAATATGGTGCCGGTCATTTGCAGAATAAGGTCCCCAAAGGGTGAATTTAGTGATGCTACACCGAACAGCGGGCTAGCAGCACCAAATTCATCCTCTGGGGACCTCACTCTGCATTGCCTCATCTGCTGAGGTAGACCTAGACTCAGATTTAAGTTCCAAATGGAGAAGATGGTGATGTGCATCCATTTGGCACCCTTGATTATGCATTGTGTCTTCTGCCAATTTGGGATATAGAGAAACTATATGTGCAGGATAGCGTCACTAAATACACCCTCTGGAGACCTCATTCTGCAAATGTCTGGCACCAAATTTTCAGGCCTACTTTTATTACTAGGTACAATATCTTAATGTCAATTTCTCATCAATACTAGTACATGTATCTATGCCATACCCAAAAAGGGTGTATGATAGTATAGACGTAGGTAAATTAGGAGATAGATATACTGTTAAGTTGAATATTCGAGAATTTGAGCTGGCTTGCCGGCGAGTTCACAAACTGTTTTCATGCTTGATTCCCTATTATCCAATGACAATGGATACATTAACACTTACATGAATGGAGCTTCCTGAATTTTGCGAAAACCCTGTGCCAATGCATTCTCTTATATATGCGAGTCTCCCATAGGGAGCTTTGCATATACGTAAGAGAATATTGGTCTAACAGTATTTACCTTGACCTTGTAAGCCAGTGCATTCTCTTATATATGCAAGGCTCCCTATGGAGAGAATGCACTGGTACAGGATCTTTAATGCTGCACCAGTGCGGCTCCCATCATGAAAGAGTTATAGAAACTGCAAAAAAAGCACTTTTTATCGACATTACATGAAGTGAGATGTCCTTTTTTTTCGATGATCATATCTCTGTGCACGTTCCTGTTCGCTGTATCTATAGTAACGACTTCCTGTTAGCCGTATCTATAGTAAATTGTTGACTCGAATATATGATTCCTGGCAGCACGCTGATGTATTTTACGCATTTTGTCCATTACAACATTCAAAATTTGTTCTCCGATCTGTGGCCGATGCTGGTGCATCAAAAACTAAAGTTCGCAGCTTTTAGTCAATCAGAATGTGTGTTTCAGCTACAAATATTCAACTTTATCAATTACAATAAATAATAGAGATGGTCATTATAACAATACATGTACATAACATACACAGTTCATAGATTTGTGTCTGATGTGCAACAACAAGAAATAATATATTGGGTGGAATGCATGGAAAAGGCTTTATTTTTATTGCAGTCAATGGAATGTATCGACACTCAAAGTGCCAAAAACTTATCATGCTATACAACAATGTAATATATCGACACTCAAAGTGTCAGTAACTTATCAAGCTATACAACAATGTAACGTATCGACACTCAAAGTGTCAGTAACTTATCATGCTATACAACAATGTAACGTATCAAGATTCAAAGTGTCAGTAACTTATCATGCTATACAACAATGTAACGTATCAAGATTCAAAGTGTCAGTAACTTATCATGCTATACAACAATGTAATATATCGACACTCAAAGTGTCAGTAACTTATCATGCTATACAACAATGTAACGTATCAACACTCAAAGTGTCAGTAACTTATCATGCTATACAACAATGTAACATATCAAGATTCAAAGTGTCAGTAACTTATCATGCTATACAACAATGTAACGTATCGACACTCAAAGTGTCAGTAACTTATCATGCTATACAACAATGTAACGTATCGACACTCAAAGTGTCAATAACTTATCATGCTATGCAACAATGTAACGTATCAACATTCAAAGTGTCAGTAACTTATCAAGCTATACAACAATGGAACATATCGACACTCAAAGTGTCAGTAAATTATCATGCTATACAACAATGGAACATATCAACATTCAAAGTGTCAGTAACTTATCAAGCTATACAACAATGGAACATATCGACACTCAAAGTGTCAGTAACTTATCATGCTATACAACAATGTAACGTATCAAGATTCAAAGTGTCAGTAACTTATCATGCTATACAACAATGTAACGTATCAAGATTCAAAGTGTCAGTAACTTATCATGCTATACAACAATGTAACGTATCAAGATTCAAAGTATCAGTAAATTATCATGCTATACAACAATGTAACGAATCAACACTCAAAGTGTCAGTAACTTATCATGCTATACAACAATGTAACATATCAAGATTCAAAGTGTCAGTAACTTATCATGCTATACAACAATGTAACGTATCGACACTCAAAGTGTCAGTAACTTATCATGCTATACAACAATGTAACGTATCGACACTCAAAGTGTCAATAACTTATCATGCTATGCAACAATGTAACGTATCAACATTCAAAGTGTCAGTAACTTATCAAGCTATACAACAATGGAACATATCGACACTCAAAGTGTCAGTAAATTATCATGCTATACAACAATGGAACATATCAACATTCAAAGTGTCAGTAACTTATCAAGCTATACAACAATGGAACATATCGACACTCAAAGTGTCAGTAAATTATCATGCTATACAACAATGGAACGTATCAACATTCAAAGTGTCAGTAACTTATCATGCTATACAACCTTGACAATCATTTACATGTTTTCATTAACAGTGGACTTGTCACCAAATCAGGTGACTTGTCCCACCATATTAACAAACAATACAAGGTATAACTACGTGAAATTGAACCTCACTAATGCCAGGGTCTTCAAATTTGGTTACTTGGTTACTATTTTCAGTGAAGCGGGTTAAAACAAGCCTATGACAAAAAAGTCCAACATTTACTTGTGACTTACAGTCAAATTCACACTTCTTCCTCTGAATATCATCAAATCACATGGAATCACAATTATAAGGCAGCCCAAAGCAAGTTATACCATGCAAAATCCATAACATACACTAGCCTCATTTAGTAGACATCTCTGGGCTATTAACCCTTCCATGATGAGCTTCCTAAAATTTTGCGAAAACCCTGTGCTAATGCATTCTCTTATATATGCGAGTCTCCATAAGGAGCCTCAAACATATATGTGAGAGAATACATTGGTTTATCATTATTTACCTTGACATTGTAAGCCACTGTATTCTCTTATATGTATATATATGCAAGGATCCCTATGGGAGACTCAAATATATAAGAGAATGCACTGGCACAGGATCTTTAATGCTGCACCAGCGCAGTTCCCATCATTAAAGGGTTAACGCTACTTTGCAAACTATAACTTGTCTTTAATGAATGATGAAATAAATAGTTACGGTAGCTAATCCATATAGAGGATCTCTGATGAGTCACAATTCTATATGAAAATGATTAACCGAGTGCAAAAAAAATTTGATTCAAGCCGATCTTTACCGAGGCTTGAATCCAATTTAGTGGACGTAAATGGATAATAAATCTTGAATAAAATTGCGACGAATTTGAGATCCATATTATCACATCATCACATTTTAGCAAGGAAAAACAATCTCGAAACAGCTGGAGCTTAAAACAAATTAATATTGATTTCCTTATCACAGCCAAGGAGGAAGTATTGACACCTTCTAGAAAATATATAGTTCCATTTTAAACGTGTCTTTTCAAGTTGACAAAATTGTTCAACCATCCTTATCACCCATGTTTATCTCAAAGTCAACACAAATCGAATATCATAATTATATTCTAATTAACATAATAATAAAATTCCGGCATTCATTGACATCGACATCATTGTGCTCAGCTCTTACGTCACTGAGCATGGCGATAATACACATGTGTCTTACTAAAATATATGAGGTTGGATTTAGGCGCTAATTATGTGATAAAATAAAATATTAGTGCATGTTTTATAGGTTGTTTTTGTGGGTGGTGTTAGTTTTCATATTTCTATGCGTTAACACATTGACTGTCGGCTCTCATTCAATTACATTCAAACAGTATGAGATAACTCGTAGTCGACAGTCAACGTGTTAACTTAAAAATGTGGTCTCGCTTCCTGGACAACTTTTACAACTTACTGTTTTAGGAAACTTGTTTCGACGACATTTTGTACACATGAAAAAACATCAGATGTCACATACATTCAGCTTTATTTATTAAATATTGATTTTCCAGTCCACGAAATTGGCCACCGCAATAAGCAATGGCCATGGGAAATGCTTTGGCAACATTTGGAATCAAACATGCTACAGCATTAAATTTGCCGTGGGACATTTTTCCTAATTTTTTTGTGCTGGATTTTCCTACAGATCGCATCCTAACAGTGTAATATTCTAAAAATAGTAACATTTGCTGTCCTCTAATCTTAGTTATTACAATGTGAAAAAAATAAAATTCTGCTGACTGGTGTCTCAGATTAAAATTATTATTTTATACCCACGAACCTATGTAAAGGGAAGAAAGACCACATATTTAGTACATGAGAAAAGTTTATCCTTTTAGTCATTAAAAATTATCTTTGTTATCAATAGATTTTAAAATTTTAGATCTTCCCACCCGGTGAGTCTATCATTGTTATTTTAATAAATTTTTATAGCTTTCACTATTTATGTGTCTCATTTATTACCAGTTTTAACAAAATCACAAGCTGAGATGAAGGATGCTAGATCATGCCATGAAGCTCTACACTGGCTATGCCCATAGAGATCATATTCAACCAGTACAAAATCTTTATCACAACCATGCAGAGTGAAATTGGCTCAAAAACATACAATGTAGTCTTAACTCTTTCAGTGCCAGGGGCCGATCTCATCGGCCCTAATTTACGGTCTGTAGAGTGCCAGGGGCCGATGAGATCGGCTCTAATAAAAAAAATATGGTTTTTTGCTTTTTGGGTTGAATTATTTTTGGGTATGCTTAAGCATGCTATAGAGAATTTAAAAACAAGTCCTTAGGGGCATGTTATAACTCAAAACTATAACCAAGTATTCATAGTAATAATTTTGATGCCCATGAAAAATGTAAGATTCCCTGGCACTAAACCTACAAAATAAGCCTGGCACTGAAAGAGTTAATCATGCAATCTCGAGCTGGGACTTTTACATACTGTGAAACACTAATATTAAGGAACGGTATTAACATCTTCACTGCTGAATGATGTCATGACGTGTGCTGGACCATTTTCCAGTGGAAAAAGATAATGAAAATGTCGCGAAAACCATACATGATACAACTTACTTCATGCAAAGGCTACAAACCTTGAAATAGGGTGTCTGTCATTTGCAGAATGAGGTCCCCAGAGGGTGAATTTAGTGATGCTACCCCGCATAGCAGGCTAGCATCACCAAATTCACCCTCTGGGAACCTCATTCTGCTGAGGTGTAAGCAGAATGAGGTCCCCAGAGGGTGAATTTGGTGGGGGACCTCATTCTGCAAAATGACAGACACCCTATTTCAAGGCTTGAAAGGCTATTATTATACACAATCCTTGAACATCATACATTGTTAGAAACTTTTGAGACACACTTGTCCAGTTTCACTAATTTCTGAATTTCCAATGCCTAAATTATGTTATAATACACCTGAGAACATACATTCTTCTCGTTGATTTTTTAAATCTATTATTTTGCACCATCAAGACTTATTAGTGGCCCAGTAAAAAGTCGACAAGCCGATGGTCTCGGACCAAATTGCGGATGAAGATGGATAACTCTAATATCAAGAGGCTTTGTGTTGATAATAAGGCCAAATTTCGTCGAACAACATGTTGATAAATAACATGTTTCGGGCAATTTTATACTATAGTTGACAGTGGTTAGCATTATTTTTGGGTAATTAATTGATTCTGATAATTGACGCGGCATTTCTAAAAATGTTGATGTTGTTGGAATCTGAATAAATCTGGTGAAAGTAGAAGATCTTGATAAACCTTGAACATATTTTATGATATTTATGAAATGACATTGAATGACCTTGAATTTAATTATCTCAGACCAGTAGTGTGCAATGCAATCCTGGTAACTTTTAGTCCAGTGCATTTGTGTGAAAATATTGCTAAACCCGAGAGTAATTGCAACACAACATAACTCCTTTAACCCTTTACCCAACAGAACGGCCCTGTGCCAATGCATTCTCTTATATATGCGAGTCGACCATAGGTCGCCTTGCATATATAAGAGAATGCATTGGCTTAACACATTAAAAATTATAAAATTGTTAAAGAATGTAAGAAAAAATGGTAAAAAGTGTTAAAAAAAGATTTTTTTTAGGCCAATGCATTCTCTTATATATTCGAGGCGACCTATGGTCGGGCTAGCATCACCAAATTCACCCTCTGGGAACCTCATTCTGCTGAGGTGTAAGCTGAATGAGATCCCCAGAGGGTGAATTTGGTGATGCTAGCACGCTATGCGGGGTAGCATCACTAAATTCACCCTCTGGGGACCTCATTCTGCAAATGACAGACACCCTATTTCAAGGCTTGGATCTGAATTTGGAACCTCAGTTTCTAAGAATGAGTCAAATTCCATATTTTATATAGTTTAAAAAAATATTTGATCTTAGAATGTGAATCACTGGACTATTTGATAACTTGATATTATATGATATGTATCATTAGTCATCCACAAATATTGCTGTCTGCACTTTGAAAATTTTTCTCTGGATGACGTTACTGGATATGAAACGGTTAAAATATTTCAAACTGTCAGACTCTGGATTCAGCTGAAAGTTCAGAAGGTAAATTTATAGTAGCAGGTGTTAATGCAAGCTTTTGCCAAAATGGTCAATTTACTACAAATAATTTAATGAAAGAATGTATGGCAGCGTCTTGGTGTCATCTTACTACATGTTAAACTGTTATAACAGTTTAACAACCATCCATCCGATTGGGATATATAGGCAGTAATGTTGCAAGACACCCGTCCATACAATTCACACACTCACCCAACCAGAGGGGTGCAGATAGGGCACCCTTGTTATTTCTCAGCCCCATGACCTATTTTGGACAAACAATGAGTGTTATATAGGGTGGTGTATGAAAATGGTGTGATAAGTTAAACCATTTTCATACACCCCACCCTAATCCAAAATGGCCACCATCCATGAGAATACGAATAGGGGCCATGTCATTTCTCTGCCCCTTAACCGACTTCAGGGTGGTGTGGGAAATGTTGGTTGCATGGAAATGGTGTCATGAGCCTGTACAAAAACTCCACATGTGATCACAGTAGTTCTCAGGAGGAATCACAGTAGTTTCTCAGGAGAAATGTATTTAAATTAGACTGCTGGGTGAGAAATAAGGTAGTTCTCCTGAGAAATAAATCTCTACCCTAAATTTAACATGAGAAATATTTCTCAGGAGAAATTTCACACATGAGTTTATGGTAGAATAGGGTAGAAATCTGACTTAGAGTATTCTGGCTGCATTTTTATCAGAATATCTCAAATAATTCTAAGTCCAGATTTCTCACATGAGTTTATGGTAGAATAGGGTAGAAATCTGACTTAGAGTATTCTGGCTGCATTTTTATCAGAATATCTCACAAATAATTCTAAGTCAGATTTCTCACATAAGAATATGGTAGAATAGGGTAGAAAATGACTTAGAGGATTCTGGTCGGATTCCGGTCAGAATAAATCTCAAGAATATAAAGTCTAAGTCAGATTTCATGGTATTGGCCATATGGTAGAAATGACATACAGCACTGGCATAATAATGGATTAATCCCTATATTAAAGTGATGTGAAACACTCAACTGAGGTGTTCCGAACGGAATAAAATATAATCATGACAAAATAAGTTATTTCATATATTTGATAACCAAATAGTCAGAAAACAGCTTCATTGCTATAAACGAATTATAAAAAGTGACTATTATTGGCGCAATTATAGTTGTAATGTTTATGCCGAATAAAGCGTCCCGAATAAAGTAGTAAATATTTACATTTGTGCATAGTTCAAACATTGTGTTCGCTGAAATATTATAGTCGATGTGGTTGGAACTTTCGACAATCTTAGTTCATTGCTACATTCTTCCAATGGGGATAGTGTTTGTATACTAACTGATTGTTTTTTTTTTCAATGGTATAAGTACATGATATGTCTTTAAACATATTAATGCAAAATATAAACACTTTTAAACCTTGTAGTGCTAAATTGAAATTTTTGCATGACTAAATCTAAATCCAGAGAGAATTTATCAAATAGAAATTGTCAGTTTGTATCCCTGTATTCTATATTCTTCATTGTATTGGACAATACAAATTTATTTACCATATACATAGATGTATACAAGTGTATGAACTGAATGAATGCTGTAGATATTATAAGGTTTTGTCACATAATTAGCCCCTAATTCTGGCCTCATATTTTTTAGTAAGACGCACGTTTATTATTGGCATGTACATAGAGCAATTTGTGTTGAGTTAAAATATGTACTGTACTGACTTTGAGATAAACATGGGCGACAAGGGTGGTTTTTGTCAACATGAATAAGACAATTTAATATGGAACTATTTTTTCTTGAAGGTGTCTTTACTTCCTCTTTGGTTTTGATAAGGAAATCAATATAATTTTTTTTAAACCCAGCCATTTCGATATCATTTTCCTTGCTAAAATGTGATTATGTGACAACATGGATCTCAAATTCATCTCAATTCTATACAGAATTTATTAACCTCGGCCACTAAATTTGATTAGAGCCATTGAATCGCTAAAGCTTGGCTTCGCATCAAATTTTGTGCACTCTGGTTAATAAATTTCTGATGGAATTGTGACTCATTAGAGATCTTCTATATATTATTATATACAAGTAATGCAAACAATTAGAAAAAAGTAAGATAAATTGTAATATATGCTTGGCCATTGATTGAATCATCATTAATAAAGTTCTAAACTTAACTAACATAACTTGGTGCCTTCTGTCATAATTAGTCAGGCACCAGCTATTTTCTATGAGAGTTTAATGACTGTTATTTCTCTTTTATACACATTTTATGATGTACCAACAGGGTCAGTGACCTGCCAGTGTGGCCATATGTGCCAAGCTATATATATATCAGGATTGTTGCTGGATCAGAGACAGTATAGGAGAGATAAAAACACTCAGCTCTAAAGTAAAACTGTATAAATTGCCTCCACAGATACATGATACCATATTATAGGATATTGTTTATTTTCAATTAAGAGGCCTTGTAGGGCAGATCAATTTGCAATAATTAAAACATAGTAGAAAATAAAGTTAACATGATTGAGTTTGATTTGCACAAAATATAATAATTAGTTTGTAAAATTTAATCACCATCCTTTCTCCTACACAATGCATAATTATGTGTTAATTATCTCAATTAATTCATAAAAAATATCAAACGTCCATTGGTTTAGTGGATTTTTAAATGAAATGATATGTGCTATTAGTTTATTGGATGTATATATACAAATTGTTATCATTTGGAATATGTGTTGTTTTAATCAAACAGTCACATACTCAAAAGTAGAGCGGACAAACTTAAAAAGCGCACTAGAAGTAGGAGTTTAGTCCATCGGCACAACACACGGGCTTGTGATACATCATTTTGAAAGTTATGACATTGTGCACCGGATAGGACCTGGTGTGAAATATACAAGTGATGCAAAAGATGATTTTGAGAGGTTTAAGCGACAAAAATCAGCAAAAATCGCTATTTTTTATAAATGTAGCTAAGAGCGACACAACTGTAGAGAAACACGATTTTTTTACGCCAAGATATTGTAATTCTACATACTTCTATATTTCTAATATGATTGTGCTCGATTTCGTTGAAAGTTATCAAGATTTCTGAGATTTATTGTAAAAATAGACAAAAAAACGCAAATTTTCAATTTGTTTGGCCCACTTAATCAGCAATAGTTCAATATTGAATTGACTTGCGATCTTCAATAGAGTGTAGAAAATTGCGGAGATATATTCCGCATATGACAACATGCTGTTTGTGTCAACCTATTCAATAAGTGATGTGTTATGTAAGATTGTTTCACCCCTCACCCCAAAATTCCGCAAAAAAGTCACTGTTTTGGGGAAATTCGGCAGAACGAAACAAAAATTCAGAGAATTTGGAATATTTTCCTGCTAAGCTATAGCAGTCTACATACTTATAGATACCAAGTATGGTAACGACATGATTTCGTTGATAGATGGCAAAATGTCTGAGATTTATTGTGAAAATAGACAAAAACAAATGTTAATTTTCAATTGTTTTTCCCTCTTAATGGGTGATAATTCAATATTGCTTTAACGAGGGATCTCAGAAATACCCTGGACATTTGTGAAATTGTACACGGCATATGCTCATAGGCCAATTATGTCATCCTTTGGGATAGGTGTTGTATTGTGTAAGATTGTGTCACCCCTAACCAAATAAATCAGCAATAAGTCAGGTTTTAGAACATTCGGCAGGACGGAAGAACTGGGATTATTCTGTGCTATGATATATAGTATTGTACACACTTACTCCTAGATATATACCCAATTTGAAGATTTTGTTGATATAGATGCCAAGATTTTTGAGATTCATGGTGAAAGTAGACCGAAAAATCATACATTTTAAATGTTTTTGCCCCTCTGCTCTATATATATGGGTGATAATTTATTTTTGTCTTTGAACAAGGATCTGTGGAAAGATTTCAACAGTTGTCAAGACATATATTATATATGACTGTTGATGCGTATTATCATCCACTGTCGTAGTTGCTGTGTTTGGTTACATTTATGTACCCCTTACCCCATGCAATAAAATAGTAAACCGCAAGATGAGACGAATACACGGAATATGACTATATATATATATACATCCAAGCAGTATACATGTACATATACCTTCTCAAGGTGAGACAATGAAAAGTTATTTGAGTTGAAGAAAATGCAGCATTGCATATGTTAGCTTCGCATGATAGCTTCACATGTATAGGATTATATATTTAAAGAGAGGTTTCGCAAAATTACCACGAAATACGAACAAAGGCGAATCTTAAAAAATAACAATAAATACAAAAATTTATAAACGCATATGTAGCTGCCATCAAAACAAATTGAAATATCTTGATGGTTATTATGTGTAAAGTTATCAAACGTGCAGCGAAATATAAATACGGACAATGGACACCATTCGTATAATGAACTACTATACATATAAGAATTACGAGTAGCTTATAGTCTAGTCGTATGTGTTTCGAACGGTCTATTAAAACATATTTTCACAGAATTGACGACTACGAGTCCATTTGGGAGAAAATAGTGCCGTTCATTGTGTTCAATCTTCTTGCCACACACAGTATTGTGATATAGTTATGTATTTAATTGTGTTGTTTACATGTCAAATATAGTCAGTTGTACACTAGATGAATGCACACAAAGCTCGCGTGCCCATTTACTTGGTTTCTCAAATCCGTAATCGTAACTACAGATATTGAAAATCGACAACTGTTATAAAGAACACATATTCTAGTGATGTGCCCATATACTTGGTTTCTCGAATCCGTAATCGTAACTACAGATATTTAAAATCGACAATTGTTAGAAAGAACACATATTCTAGTGATGTACCGGCAGCACACTTTTCGTAATTCATACGTGCAGTAATTCATTATGCGTAAGCTGTCAAGTGCCAACACAGCAAATGATAACTTACCGTATACATGCATGGTAATGCATTGCGCTAAATACCACCCGGTTCCTGTTACCATCAAAATGACAGACAACAACCCAATTGCTGAATAGGCAGTTTACTTTGAGAGTGATTTAAAAAAATATGAAAATCTCAGCATATCTATGGCTGTAATTATGATGGCATTGGCGCAGTTGTATGTTTGTTGAACTAAAATTGGTGTTGCAATTAAAGATGGCCACCAACACGGTACCAAAAATAGAACCATTGGCAGTAGTTCACAATATCAGGATATGTTTGGTAGTTGCTTGTCGGCGGTTGGATTCAAGATGAACCAAAAATAGTTTGATATGATGTATTCACTTCAACAATAAGAATGTCAGCAGATTGACTTCCAAACAACACAACAAGCCAACTTCGAAAATCTAGGTGCAAATTGTGCAGGTATGGTAGTTTTGTTGTAAAGTTGTGCTTTTGCTTAACTTAATACAAATGTGCATAATATGCAGAAGTCATATTATATCGAAACAACACATTTATAGTTTTACTGTTTACACTTAGTTCCTTCGAAAAAATGACCAGAATCCTAATCATGCAGTGATCTTCAGGTTTCATAAGATATAATTCTCTAATATTCCTGACACACAGTCATTTTACCCAGACAAATGTATATGACATCATATATCGATGTGTTTCGGCAAACAAACTGGCAATCACATAGGGATCATGTTATGGATTCTTGTTGACCATCTTCACAACATCCACACATTCAGTTAGATGATAGCATTCTCCGTTTTATAGAACTATCGCAAATGATATCTTTATCAATTCGTGAACCACGGCTCCTTCCAATCTCTTTGCAAAGCCAGACTCCGGCATACGTCATGTCATATTTTTCAAACATTACAACAGATAATGAACTAACCTAATGCGTTAGTGATTCACAGACAGCCATATTTTCCAAATAGCAAGAACACCACAGGGGATGTGCAAATTTTTTGGTACCATTTTGGCTGCCATATTTATATTTTAAACACCAATTTAATTTCAAAAACACACCATAGTGCCATAGCAATAGATATGCTGAAATTTCCATTTCCCGAAATCACACTAAAATATAGACTGTCTCTGTTTTGGTGGAAACAGGAACCTAGTGGTTTTTAGCGCGATGCATTACCATGTATGACTGCCATAAGTTATCTTTCGCTGTGTTGGCAGTTTTACATTATTATATTTCACTGCATGTTCAATCACTTTACACATAATATCCAGGTTCAACCACATGTACATGTAACTTGTAACGTGTGTTATTCTAGTATTGCTATAGATATATGCACTTGGAGAGAAACATAATGTGATTTAAAGCTACAAGTTTTGATACATCGGCCCAACTTGTAACAGTACATGTAACCGTCTATAACTTCGCTTCAATCGAAATATAATTTTTCCGCGTAGACACATTGGCTGCTCACTATAGAACATCTTACATTTGCACCTGAGCGACGAAAAATGTCGGGAGAAACAATCGCGAGGAAACAAGTAAGGTTCCAGGATGCAGACGACCCACGATGTTGAGTGACCATGAGTTTTTTGTCAGGCCTGGCTGGACTATGGACTCAGGTCGTGCACGTTCTGGGCGCTTACCAATCATCCCGTTGTGTTAGCTGGAGTCTCCATGCTAACTCGGGACGATTGGAGGTGGTGCTGCACTACCAGGTCACTCCGGTAGAACCCTTGGGGAGACAGACTGGTCTGGGGCCTTCACTGCCACCACAAAGACCAAGACAAAGAAAAAGAACTCAAAGACGCAGAGACGCTGACAGGAGCGCCAGGTGGAAACAGGGAGCTGAGAGATGCCCAGCCCCCCCCCCCCCCCCACATGACCTTGGGAAAAGATCACCAGCACATCGTCGATGTCGTCACCGATGTTACAACTAGTACCACCAGCGGAAACAGGGACGCCAGAGGTCCCTGCTGCCGACATCGAGGCCAGAGGAGATAGGGACGCCGACATCATCCCGGACGTCCCTGCCGCTGACTTTGTGGTAATGATGGAGTCACCACCAGCTCCATCACAGATGGTGGAGGACACCACACCGCCCTGAAGACGCCGACGTATATAAGGACCAGAGTCTTCACCCCCATGGCAACGACACCGCCTGGGCTTGCCGAAGATGAGGAAACAGCTGCGGTGTGGAGATGATTTGAAACTGAGATGGCAATAGCCAAAGAACACACACGAGTATGGGAGGAAGAAAAACGACAAGAACTAGAAAAACAACCCACGTCTCCCCATCTTCTGGAGAAAAACAGCATCCAAAGAAGAAGAAAAAGAAAAAACCTATTTGATGTTTAAAAATGCTTCTTTTTTCATTTTTGTTTTTTGATTTGTTTTGTCCTAAATACACGCTCAATATGAAGGGTGAAGGAATAGACCTATCGGTCTATTCGACCATCCAGGGATTAGCCCCACCCCCAGAAAGTAATATTACTGCTCACCCACGATATTTAAAGGAAGTCGTACCAACAACCCTTTTCGGAAAACGGTTTGGTCACCGCTGATGAAGTATTCAACAAAAGTTGCCTAAGCACAGGTTCGTCGATTGACATGAAGATTGGACACCTGTCTGATACACATTTCGCAATGCTGCACATTTGACACAAAACATCTAAACGGTTTGACGGTGTATGTATAGGCGGAATGGTCATGTGAGTCGGTTGATTTCGTTGGCAATGGTAACACACGTTACAAGTTACATGTACGTGTGGCTGAGCCTGGCTATTAACAATCACTAAACCTCCCAATATGTACATGTATAATATTATACAACAGTTACTGTGAAGCTATATTATGCGAAGCAAACATATACAATGATGTAATTTCTTCAACTCAAGTAACAGCTAGTTACTATCAAACACCTCAGCTTGATAAGGTATGTGTATAATGCATAAATGTATATAGGAATATTCCGTGGTTGTCTCATTTTGCGATGTATTGTATTATTGGGGTGAGGGGTGCAATAACGTAACCAAACAAATGCGACAGAAGATGATAAAATCCGACAACATTCATTTACATTATGTGTCTCGTCAACTCTTGAGAGTTTGTCCTAGATCATTGTTCAAAATGGAACTGAATTATCACCCATATAGAGGGGTAAAACAAGTTTAAATTTCACGATTTTCGGTCTACTTTCACCAGAACACTTCAAAATATTGCCATCTGTAAATGATACCATGGCGTTATCACAAGGTATATATCGAAGTGGGTAGACTGCAATATAATAGCACAAAATAATCAGAGTTCTTGTGCTTTTGTATTCTGCCATACCGAATTTTCTAAAAACTGATTTTATTCGTCTGCATTTTGGGGTGGGGGTGACACAATCTTCCACCACATAGTACCTATGACAAAGAATGACATCTTTATCCTACAATCATATGCGGTATATATTCCACAAGTTTCTAGATTATATACGGGATCTCCATTCAATACAATATTGAATAATCGCCTATTAAGAAGGGCAAAACAACTGAAAATTTAGGATTTTTTGTCTATTTTCCAAGTAAACTTAAGAATTGTTTACATCTATCAACGAAATCATGGCATTTCAATACTTTGTATTTATAAGTATGTAGACTGCTATATCTTTGCTCAAAAATATCCCAAATACCTGTGCTTTTGTATTCAGTTGTGCCGAATTTCCCTAAAACAGTGACTTTTTGCTTAATTTTGGGGTGAGGGTTGAATTAATCTTACATAACACAGCACGTGTTAAATATAATGACATTCAGCATATTATCGTATGCGGTATATATATCCGCACTTTTCTAGATGATACACGATATCCTTGGTCAAACCAATATTGATCTATCGCCCATTAAGTATGGCAAAAAAATTGAAAAAATTGCGCTGTTAATTTTGTCTATTACATGTATTACAATAAATCTAAAAAATCTTGCTATATATCAGAGAAATCGTAACACTATCATAGTAAATATCTAGAGGTATGTATATTACATTATTTTAGCGCAAAATGTTCGCGTTTCTATACTTTTGTTTATCATTTTGACGCATTTTACAAAAACAGGGATTTTTGCTGAATTTTGGCACTTAATCCTCTAAAAATCATCTTTTGCATCATTTATATATTTCACACCGGGTCCTACCCACTGCGGAATGTCATAACCTTCAAAATGATGTATCACAAGCTTGTGTGTGGTCCCGATGGACTAAACTTTCTGAAATCGGTTCCGTCCGCTCCAATACTATACTATATACAGGTGTATCAGGTGCCATCCCAGTTTTTATGCTGTTTCCATGGTAAAAGTCTATTTCTCTCCAATACATGGATACCGCAAGTGATTTATCTTAACTTTAAACTGCTAGGCTGGCACCTGACTGCTCTCCAAATGAGAGCGTCTCCATGTGAATTAAGACAACATACTATTTCTGAATTGGCACAGTCAAAGGCTTTACCATACATGTAAAATGGTTAGTTTGATTAAGTTAGGATGTTATATGTTCTGTTGGTAAGGAGGGAAGAATGAGGGGTCACATGCACCAGAAACTAAAATATAATAAAACTTAAATACATTTAAGTTTTGAGGTCTTTCTACGAACTTAAAATTAATGCAATACATGTATATCAATGTGAACATATAAATGTTGCTATCTGGTCAAGGTTAGCAAACACAATTATCGTTTTTGAATCAATCAAAGTTCCTCAAGTAGTTTTAGTCTGGATCATGTATGTAAATTGTAAATAAATGACAGCAGCCATGCCAATGAGCTATTGAGTCAAGCTGAATTGAAACTGGGGTATATTTTTCGATTTCCCTCAAGAACTTGTCTCTCAGGCCAGGCTCTAATGAGTGCATTCTTGTAAAAAGTGTAATTCGGATTCTGTATCTACCTTGCCAAGCTTACACATATATATATATCCTTTTCATCCAAATTTATTGCCTCACTCAATCATCTAAATTATGGGGACTTATTCCTAGTTTAATCATGAGAGTTGTTGCCTTGTGGGGGGGGGGGGGCAATGTTTACGTATGGTTCAAATTTCATATAGTTCTTAAACAGCCATGTTTTTTTTATTTGTTCTATCATCTTACATGAGAGAGGGTATCACCCCCCCCTTTTCGGTACGCGGGATTCAGAGTGTTTTGAAGCCGTACGCGGGATTCATACCCCCGAATTAACTGGTATTCGGGTTCGAGCAAAACGTCTTGGACGCAGGTTTTGATGGCGCAAAATAATATTTTGTGCTAGTTATCTGTATGAATGAGTGAGTAGAATAGCTTCTTGGGCATATTCGACCACCATGCCATCATAAAGTATCATTAATCGTATCATAACGGCATCATAACGCCCGTAACGCGACCGGCGTCTCTTCGGTTGTTGCGTCCGGAAACTATATTTGATTTGTTTTCCAATTCCAAACTTTTAATTAACCGGTATCGGTGTCATCACTTCCGACTTTAACAAGACATACCAGGACTTTATTTAACCCTTTATCAACTAAATGAACTCTCCCATCCAGTTATAAAAGTAATGGAATAGCTTATCATTGATTTTGAGGGGTGTTCAGGTAAAATAAACAGACGACAAACATTAAAAGTGAAGATTGAGTCAAATGTATTGAGGGAAATGTTCATATAATAATTCAATAAACGACCCTTTGGAAGTTTGGTCGTTTGTTGAACTTATTATATGAACATTTCCTATGGGATAACTACTCATAAATGATGTTCCAGTATATAAAGGGTAAAGGAGGAAGTTTTTATATTGAATAAAAATAACGGAGTGGGTAAAGAGCGGTATACCACTCTTAAACACTGAGGGCTAAAGAACGGTATACCGCTCTTTAGCGATGAGGGCTAAAGAGCGTTACTCATCGCTAAAGAGCGGTATACCGCTCTTTATAGCCGGACACTACAGATCGGACAGTACGGATGATAATGTAAGACCGTTCTTTTTCACGCCAGGACCTAGTCCAAGTCTTCTTGTACTAAAACCAGCTAAGATATTGGGATGGCGATGCTGGTGTTTAGTCCAAGACCGCCCTATATGCTCGCTTATGACACGGCTTAAGCGTTAGTGACCCGCTTAAATAAAACCACAATTATATGAAATAAAATATCACAGTTGCGACAATAAACGGATATTTTCCGCAGAAGACATGCTATTTTATCTGAAACCCACATCAGTTGTGAATTTAAAACGGTAATTTAATGCGAAAAGAGACATTTACCTCAATGTTTACAATTTTTTTAAAGTATGCGAACTCGGTTGACCTCGCGAACTGTGTTCGGCATTTTCCGTTGAAAATATTCCGTAGATTTTGGACAACAACGCAAATTACGATGAATTCTCCATTGTAATCGTAATTATGTGTGTCAATAAATAAAATAATAAATAGATTAATTAAACATTGGAGATATAAATGTAATACACTAAATAAATGAACCTTAAGTTTGAAAAGTCCCACTAAAACGGAAGAACTATATTTCGAAACTGTGTGATTCGGTTCTCCGATTATTTTATCAACACAGATGTCAAAATGCACATCACACGCATGGCAAGTCAGACACAAGAGTTCTAATTTGCTCCAATTTTGACAAGTTGCTTGCGAAAATTGTCAACAAAACTACCGTTCTGATCCTCCATTATGTCATCAAGTTTTTAGTGCGGGAATTGTTCTGAAAGCACATAGAAAACTGGACTTTCGGGCGATCGGTTTTCGCCATTTTTGTTCGGAAAACCCGCGCTATATATAGAAACGGAAAGTAGAATTCCCAGAACAAACAGCGGATTATGCCGAACTTATTCGGACCACTTCGGCTTTCGGTTAAAACGTAAACAAACAGAGAAACAAATCGATGTTTGTGGCAATCAACCGGAATATTCTATGTGTAATTTAACATTAAAGTTAGATTATTATACACCATTATGACCATAAGATGTAAGCCTTTCCGATGTATATAGCATCATGTAGTGATTTGCTAGGTAAATCGAGTAAAATACACCACGCCACAGATCGTGGGCGTAACTCGTGTGATAGGATTGGTATACAAGCGGGCTTGGACTAAACACCAGCATCGCCATCCCAATATCTTATATGAGCTGGTTTTAGTACAAGAAGACTTGGACTAGCCAGGACCATGTATAGCTAACTAGCGGTATATACCGGTGTACACCACTTGAGTGTATGACAGGTACACTGTTCTTTGGCGTTTGTCACTAAATAGCAGTATACCGTTCTTTAGCGCCAACGCTGAAGGGCGGTATACCGTTCTTTAGCACCAACTGCTAAAGAGTGGTATACCGTTATTTAGCGTATCAGGCCCATATAGTTAAAGAGTGGTATACCACTCTTTAGCGTTTGGTACTAAAGAGCGCCAAACGCTAAAGAGCTGGATACCGTTCTTTATCGTGTCAGGCCCATATAGCTAAAGAGTGGTATACCGCTCTTTAGCCACGGCCTAAAAATAATCACACACCGTTAAGGATAACCTGCCCTTAATAGATTAACCTGTCATTGTATCTCGTCAAATTATAGTATCACAAATACTCTACTCCAATATCATGTCAGGTATAATGGATCATAATGTGTCTATGACGTAACTTCTGCTTGTATCTGTCTGATATTAAAACAGTCAATTTGTATGTCATTTATCGCATATTATTTCTTAACATGTATTCAGGATTCACCCCCAAAATTAACTGGTATTCAGGATTCACCACCCAAAATTAACTGGTATTCAGGATTCACCCCCCAAAATTAACTGGTATTCAGGATTCAAGGGGGGGGGGGTGATACCCTCATGAGAGGGTTAGAGCTCTGGGGCTCTAATGAACTTGCATTGGAAAACTCTCCCTACATTATATAGAATGATGATTAAGTTTCAATAAGCAACAGGAATCCTAGCTGTTACAGGATTGAAACAATTTGACATGCATAAAATTGAGGAAACATAGCATTGCTTCTGGTCCTTGCCCTATCTCCAAATAACTGCTCAAATAAGAGCTACCATGACCTATTATCTGCCATTTGTCCATTAAAACCCTGTTAGCTGTTAAATTATTTTTTATTACAACATGGGAGCTGTCTATTTCACCCAGTACAGCTACTACCATAATAAATCTGCCACAGCCAGATGTCTGTGATCCTAAATAAAACTTTGCCATATACAACTCTGCCAATGTGTGGTGTGTTGGACATATTTCACTCTTGCAATACAGCGAATAATTCAACTCTTGTGATCATCTTTTTAACATTTATGTTTTCTGATACATGGTGACACATCAGTGCATGTGCAGAAATATTTTTCCAAGATAAATCATGGAGATGGCCAGAAGTATCATGAAGTTTGCAAGAAGAATGAAAATGTAAGTAATATATATATATTGTTTTGAAGCAGCTAAAACACAAACTTTGTGGGGCATTTTGCATATCAGCGAGCTTCGAATAGACTACATCAATAACACAATACAGTAATGTTAAGAATCGCCCTCGTTTTAGACTTCCAGTTTCATAAGAAAGGAATATTGAACAATAAATCAAACCAAATTGTATAACAGTGAGCCATGGTGGCTAGGGCGGCACTACAACAATTATAAATTTATATACATGTATTTTTCCGAATCAGATTTGTTTATTAGAATACTCGACAAAATGCTGTTGGGTGGAATATCCTTCTATTGATGATTATGATCAAGTTAAAGAAGTTACCTCAGATAAGTCATATCCTTCAAATGTTCTTTAGAGTTGAGCCTATGAGGATTTCAATTGTTATATAATTTGAGGTTTCTCTGGATATAATGCAAACAATTCATTCCATGAACCAGGGCAACTACTTATTATGTTGTTTGTCACTTTATATTCGCCATTTCAGGAATGAAGGCAGCAACATACCAGAGAAGATTCAGAGCCACGATACAAGGCTTAAGGCTAAAGAAAGAGCAGAATACATCAACCATTTTGACCACAGATAAATTCTTAATGTGAGTTCAATTAAAAACATTGGTTTCATGTGACCAGCATCTTGAATAAATGTTTATGAATAAATTTCCATTTAAGACAAGTAACTTGTTTGGAAAAATAGCTTGATTCGATGGAAATATGGAGCATTTTAACTATTCCCTTGCACTCAACTAAATGATGTCAAGCTGAGCCATAGTGTCAACAGCAGTCTTTCTCTCCGCAGTCTTCTAGAGATGTGACTATGAAATTGTGCTTGATTTCATCAAATAAATATGGCCCCCACATGTGACCATAATATATTTCAACTTTTAAACAAGCTGGATGCCATACATGCATGAATCTAAACCATGGAAACACATTTAACGGTGATATTTCCATAAATGGGAATTGAAAACGCGACTTATGTTTCCCTCCAGAGAAAATGGGTTTATTAGCTCAACTTGACAAAGTCAAGCTGAACATAGAAATATCACCGCGAAATCAAGTCACAATGCGTCATCCGCCCAGTCATACATTGCACCTGTTATGTTCCGATCTCCCATGAAATTTATTGTGTGGGGGTTCTTGTTGGTAATTATAGGACTGAGCAGTCCCATTTTGGGTGTGGACTGCTGTCAATAAATAGACCGGAACGTCCTATTTTGACATTGACCTCATAAAAACATGGTCGCTGGTAGCCGTCTTGTATTTTCTAAAAAATTCCATGTAGTATGGTCTAGAGGCTCTATTTATGTACCGATTTTCATGAAATTTGTGTTGCTGTTGATATGTAGACTGGAACGTCTCCTTTATACCTTGACCTCATGAAAAACAACTTTTGGCAGCCATATCAGGCTTCCCCAAAATATGCTTTTGCACGACCTATATGCATAAGTCATTCAGTTATTTATGCACAGATCATTCAGATATTCACCATGTCAATTTAAATAGAACATTTAGTGACTAAAATCCTCATCACAAAGACAACCTCTGAACAGGTACACAACCAAAACCAATTTTGGGGCATCCACAGCAACTATCTTTGGAACGTATGTTTTCCAATACAACACATAAATCATGCTACATAATACATGACCTGAAACTCATGATAACACACATCCTAGACTATTCTGTGGTCAGTGACTATAATGTGGTGACTGGTCACATTGTCAAATCTGAAATAAAATTAGCCCAAGATGAGATTCAGTGTCACTGACGCCATCGTTATTATTTCCTTCCAGAAAATGGGATCAAGACTCAAGTCTGTTCCAGATTTGGAGTACCACAGCATTGCAGGGGAGCACCTATTTTCAATGGACTTTAGCAAGCAAAACAAATCGGGCGATTCTGAAAAATTCATTCGTGCTGGTAATGTGACCAGAGAACTCAGAAGATATATATGAACTACGCAAAATTGACGACATTTTTATGTGCCATTCTGTTCATTCCTGTGATTTATTATCCATCGATATTATGAAGATTTTGAAATCTGCAAGCATGTTTGTTCTGAAATAGAAACAAAGCTATGTGACTCTGGATCAACGGGATCTTCGGAAAAAGGTTCTATTGGACAAGCATATGGTTCTAACTTTGAACTGTATAGAAAGCTTGTGAGGACAAAGTTTTTTCCTGAATCTGTTGAGAATCACATCTTTAATAAGGTTGAGTTGCCAATGGATAATTACACCATACCATCTCTCCAGAAAGAACATGTAATTAATTTCACAGAAGATGAATGGAATAAAGTTAAATTCTTTGAGTGGAATTTCTCTGAACGATTAAAATCATTATCGTTTGACATTGGATTTGATCAAATACTGAGAGAGAAATGTATCTTCCTCTCAGATTTGGATAACTTTTCTAAACTTTCCGCAAAGGTGCAAGGCGACTGTGATGATGCAATGAAGAAAAACACTTTGCGTCAAAAGTTAGCAGCAGCCCAAGAAGGAATTACAATAGGGGATCAGACATTGCATATCCCTTCAATTGTTGAAAATAATGTCACGGAA
This sequence comes from Siphonodentalium dalli, assembly GCA_032622095.1. Lineage (NCBI taxonomy): Eukaryota > Metazoa > Mollusca > Scaphopoda > Gadilida > Siphonodentaliidae > Siphonodentalium > Siphonodentalium dalli. Next base: position 290,575,634 of record CP136064.1, read on the forward strand.
TATATAAATGGTATTTTTAAAAGCTGTGATGTTTCAGTGTTTTGTTTGCCTTGCCATACAACGTGCAAACAATCGTTGATGGTCCATCTGTATATAGAGTGTGCCCATAACCAACCGGCAGACATTTTCACTGACATTGGATTGATTGCATCAAACACTTTAAACAGACTGCATGGTTTGTGCGTGCATGAAATCATATTTCTATCATGTGGAACCATAAGAAATTTCAAGTCATCTAATAACATGGAGCAGCGATTCAAACTGAGGGATATGGTTCTCAGAAAATGCGACTGGGAGTTATCCATTCTGTACTGACAAAACAAATCAGACAGTCGATTTAATCACTCTTTTTAAATCTAAAGCTATTTCAAGTCAGGTCAGATGTCAAAAGTAAACAATGCCATTCCAACAGCACTGTAGATTTCTTATGCCAGACCTCGGGATCAGTCACACCCTGCATACCGAGCATACAAGGAATCTAAATGTTTATTTCGTCGTGAATTTCGGAAATCAAATGAAAAACACATCCAACAACTTGATGATCGTCTTGATAGGTTAGCAGAAATGGATATTAACGCTTTTTTTAGAATCTTCAATAAAAGACGCTCCGATAGAGGTATCACGTCAAATTATCTATTTGAAGTAAATAGTTCCACACTAAGAGAACCAAGTGACGTGATACAAGCATGGGCATCTTACTTTGAAAACCTCTATTCCCCATTAGTCAGCGATGACTTCGACGAAAACCACCATACATATGTCAATAACCAAGTCGAAGAACTATCGCAGCTTCTCGAAACATCAGACCTTGATACCGAACTATGCTATGAAATTTCTTTAGAAGAGCTTAAAAACGTACTGAAATCCGCCAAAAAAGGCAAAGCTCCCGGATACGATTCATTGTGTTATGAGCACATTGTACATGGTGGTGATTTCCTCCAGCTCTCAATAGTTAGGCTCCTGTCGAAAATGCTAAAATTCAATCACGTACCCGCACAAGCAAAAGTTGGCATGATAATTCCTCTATATAAAGGAGGAAACAAACCCAAAAATCAGTTTGACAGTTACCGCGCCATCACATTGCTTCCTATCCTATACAAGATATTTGAGAAAATAATTCTCGTGCGCCTTGAAACCAATACCCCCCAACTCATGAAAGTGCACCCTCTTCAACATGGTTTCCAAAAAGGAATTAGCTGTTTAAACTCCTCATTTATAATACATGAATCAATATCGTTCACAGCCGAAAATCATAGTACTTTATTTGCATGTTTCTTAGATGTCCATAAAGCCTTTGATACGGTTTGGACTAACGGACTTCTTCTCAAACTATATCAGCATGGCTTCCAAGGGAAAATCTGGCACATCGTCAACTACCTCTTATGTGGATTAAAGTGCTCTGTCCGGTTCAATGGCTGTGTTTCTCGCCTTTTCGACATACAACAGGGAACCAGACAGGGTAGTATATTGTCCCCTCTGTTCTATATGATATTCATAGACGACCTTTTACACACTCTTGAACAGAGCAAACATGGCTTGCGCTTTGGCCCCTCATCTTGTACCTCACCAACCCAAGCAGATGACATGACTCTACTGACTTTAACCGCTCCGGGTCTACAACTATTGTGTAACATATGTAGTACATTCAGCCAAAAATGGAGATTCAAATATAACCAAGACAAATGTAAAGTAATAGTGTTCAATGAGCGCACATCCGTTCAAACATCTCGAAGTACAAAATCGTGGCTTATAAATGGAAAACCTATCCATGAGTCGAACCAAGTTACTCATCTTGGTATTCCCCTCAATAACAAGGATCAGATGAACAACCTCACTAATCACATTTGTCAGAAACTTAGAGCATCATATTTCATGCTGAGCAATGCGGGTATGTATGCTGGGGGAATAACTCCACTTAGTTCAAACCTGTTATATAACACAATTGTCTTACCAAGAGGCCTATATGGGAGCGAATTTCTTTGCGGCATATCCACAACGAACGAAAATTCATTGGAAAAAACCCATCGATTTTGCCTAAAACAAATTCAAGGGCTCCCATATAGGACCCGAACTGATGTTGTACTGGGCCTCCTAGGCACATTCCCCATTACGGCCCTCATTGACAAACGCAAACTCGTACTACTCGGAAGTCTTTGTAGAACATCCCTGATCAAATCTTCAAAAGAAATTTTCATGTGTCGTTTAGACACCGCCATCAGAGGGGACAATTTAAGCGAGCATTCATTTATATCAGATATAATTTTAATCTTAGAGAAATACAATCTCAAATCACATTTAATTGCCTTCGTTGAAAACGAGAATTTCCCATCGAAGGACGCATGGAAGCAGCTAGTCTGCCAGGGAGTATCACACTTCCAGGAAGCGGCATGGAAAGCGCGTCTTCATAGAGAAAGTTCACTTCAACACTTTTCAGATAGCTACAGCTCACTGGCTGTTTCGCCGTTATGGTTCACATGTAGAACTTATCCACAATACAAAGTTCAATTCCTTGAAATAGCGAAGCTCTTAGCAAAATCCGTGATTCCCGAAAACGGAAAGTGTTTGCTCTGTAATAAACAGTACAGCAACAAAGTTGAACACAGCATAATTGTCTGTCCAGAAATATCTGCGGCAAGGAACGACATGTGGTTCACACTTCTTGAACGTTTTGACATCCCTTGCTTCATAGAAATTGACAAGCTCACCACCTACGAACAGATGATGATACTTCTGTCATGCATCCCACCACATGTTCGGGAAAAAATAACAGATATTAACAAATTTATTATATTTATAACAAGGAGTACGCTCCGCATGTGGAACGATTATCACGAGCTGCTCCGGGCATCTGATGATATCATACCTAATATTCCATAATTTTTTGTATTATAGCAATGTAGTGCAAATAATGCATGCACCCGTCCGAGTATCCCAACTACAATTTATTATGGTGCGTATCATCGATTTAGTTTTGTCAATATAGCATCTTATTGCATCTTATCCCAATATTCCGAAACCCCATATACTCTCGTGCTAAACAGGTACATCGTTTATACACTTGTGCCTGAATTCTCACAATATATTATTGCATAATTGATAAAATTAAAACCGTAGATATTATTATCATGAATGTCCTTCTGTGATTGACTTACTGTACATACTCACATGATGTATTCTTTCTTGTGTTATTGTTCATTTGTATCGTTATTTGTATACATTTATTCTAAGCTCTCCATTACATGGAGGAAATAAAGGATTATATATATAGTTATAGTGTGATGCAATTAATACTGGAAGCAGGTAAACTTAAATTGATATTTAAAGACAGTCATAATATTGTTTAGTAGTTGAGCCACTGACATAGTTAACATATAAATAACATTTGATGTTGGAGGAAAAGATAGCCTGCATGAGCTACATAAAGAATACAGTATTATCAAGCTAGGATTGTTCAGATCATTTCTAAATAAAACTAACTAAATAATTAACTTTGACATCTAAGACTAACCTAACCCACAATGGTTCATATGGATGTAGCAAAAGGGGTTAAAAATAGACAGTGCACCAAAAACAGTTCTTCAAAATAGTTCAGTCAAAGAGGTTACAGATAATCAAATATTCTGTAGAACACATATATTTATATCATGTTTTAACTGCTTTTAACAAGGTGGTAATATTGCAGTAACTGCTGTTCTGCATTTGAATTTTGAAGTTTGCATATTTTTTTTGCTTATATATGCATACATAGAGCTGTAAAAGTATGATGTGGTAATTGAATGCAACACAATGTTATTGGCCATATTTCAGTTGTGAATGTATTTCCCAACGTACAAATTAATAATTTTAAAGGTGCCAGATTGATTTTAAAGGTACCACTCAGCCTAGGCGATTTTGTGTACAGTACCATAATATTTTAACAAAGGTTATGCATTGCTCGTGTAAAATTGACAGACATGCTCCTTGCATTAAATATGAAGATCTTGTTTTAAAATGCAGGAACCAAAGCTATAATGCAGCAACAAATTAAATATTGTCATATGATTCACTGTTTTGAAAAATAAATAACATGTTGTCTGTAAATGTTTAACAGTATGTAGGCCTTTTAAATGTTGCCTTTGCTATCTTCTTAAAAGGGCACTATGCATGACTTTGTAACTAAATGTTTTAATAATTATGTAGATAGCTGTACTGGTTTCAGCATATTCTGGCTTAATCAATAGCTTATCATGAATTGTAGATATATTGTCTCATTTGGTGTCTGTACCAAAGAAGCAATCAAGTTTATTGTCTACTAATTCAAGTAATGACATTTAGACAACATTAATTAACATATGTATATAACATTTACAGATTACACATGTGCCTAGCAATATTTTCATCTAGAGTAGCAGGCATCTGGGAGCAAACTACAGCTAATACATTACTTGGAGAGGTTATGGTAAATCATTAGATAATTAAATTAAATTATATGAGCCTCATAAAATTAAATTGTTTTGGCTTTGACAGGAAATGTGGGCAGACATGTGTTTGTAATGGAGCATGTATCATTGAAAGCTAGAACATTAGGGTTACTTCATTCCAGTTTGATACCATTTAATCATTTAATCTGTTGATGTGTTTCTGGCTGTAATTCTGAATGGTGAGATATGGTCTCATCTTCCTGTCTGTGCCAAAAAGCGGTTATGGTAAATCATTAGATAATTAAATTAAATTACATGAGGGACATCATTAAATTAGCTTGGTTTGGCTTTAACAGGGAACCTACCCTGTCTGGACATGTGTTTCTAATGGCGATTGTATCATTAAACACTAAAACATTGTGGTTAGTTTATTCCAGTTTTGTACTATTTAATCTGTTGATGTACGTGTTTGTGGCTGCCATTGGGTCTTAATTTAATTTTTATGTGGCCTGTATATCAATGAACAACAAAAAATGACAACATTATACCAGATGCATGGGTATTTTCATTATATGTTGTGAATTAAATAACAATTACCATGTGATGACATGGTCAACAAAAGGCGAGAACTTAGGAAGAAATCTGAAGTTTGTAAATTATAAGGTTTGTTTAAGATGAATGCATATAACTATGGGCGTGTTATTGTGGATTGAGTGAGAATTTAAACTGGTTTATAAAATGCTGTTCTTTCACATGTCTTAAATATTAATTTCTTTAAAGTTGCATGAGCATCAGCTCATAGATGAAAATATAATTTAATTATCAAGTGATCTACCATGACCAAGATCAGTCCATCACCATTGACAATAAGCTATGGAAAGGCCAGGATGTGCCAAAACGGATATAGCTATGTACATAATTGTGTAATAAATATTAAATCATGCAACCATGAACTAATACCTTTTTTTATTTAATTTTTAAACTGGATCTATTTCGACCTAATTTGAGCTGCATTAACTGGATAAACTGATATATTGAGATGGTATTTCATGGTTAACCTAAATATGTCTTTTGAGCATAAGAATGTAAATTGAAAAATTAAGTTTATACAAGATCATATTTCCCCAACATGTAGGCATATCTTCTATCAGGGCCACCAGTCTGTGCCTCATACTACCCTCTCATATAACATGTTCATGGACAATCTTAAGTATAATACTATCCTGGTTATGTTTTTCAACTATTTTATGTTCTGCTAATTATTTATGAGAATGGAATAAATATTACTTGCATTACATATTCCCTTCATATTGTCATCATTTCTTCGAGTATTATTAGTATCACATAAGCAGTGTTGCGGACACCAATCTGGGTATATTCTCAAATATAAGATGAAAAGTAAGCTATAAATTTGTGATAAATACAGGTCACTCCAATTACCAGTAACAGTGTACTAAAAACATTATCAGATGATGTCTAATTATGTGCAACAATTTCTACCCTATTCTCAGGTGAGATAAATTTCGACCCTATTCTCAGGTGAGACAAATTTCTACCCTAATCTCAGGAGAAACATTTCTACCCTATTCTTAGGAGGAATATTTCTACCCTATTCTCAGGAGGAATATTTCTCAGGAGGAATATTTCTACTCTATTCTCAGGAGGAATATTTCTACCCTATTCTCAGGAGGAATATTTCTCAGGAGGAATATTTCAACCCTATTCTCATGAGAAATATTTCTACCCTATTCTCAGGAGAAATCTTAATTTTTCACAGTAGAACTCATGTGAAAACATGAGAAATCATGTTAGTTTTAAAGCTCCACCCACCTCATTTGCATCTTAAAAAACTACTGAGAAACTCATGTGAGAAACTAACATGAGTTTCACAGGAGAAACTCATGAGAAATTAGGGTAGGGAAATTTGGTAAGGGAGGGCATCACCCATCTCCCTGAATCCATAAATACAGTAATGCCCTAAGTAATCGACTCCTTAACCACAGCAGAATTATGGGTAACTTTTCAGGATTTAGTCGGAAATATGGCTTGTTGCCATTCATCGGAAAGCTCTGTTGCCATTCATTGGAAAGCTCTCACTGAGAGCTTTCCGATGAATGGCAACAAGCCATATTTCTGACTAAATCCTGAAAAGTTACCCATAATTCTGCTGTGGTTAAGGAGTCGATTACTTAGGGCATTACTGTACCAGTTAACGAAGGGGGTGAATAACGAATGTCAGTTCAGAAAATGTGTGATGAAGGATATATATTTCACACTTCAATACCAGTTATTTTCATCACTTTTCTCAATAGTAATCTGTTAAACTCTGTACCACTTTGAAGCCTGCAAATAGTGTGTCTGTCATTTGCAGAATGAGGTCCCCCAGAGGGTGAATTTAGTGAAGCTATACCACACGGAAGGCTAGCGTCACCAAATTAACCCTCTGGGAACCTCATTCTGCTTAGGTTTCAACTGCTATGGGAGACCTAGGATCAGATTAAGTTCCCCAGGTGAAGTTGGTGATGTTCACCCATTAGTCACCTCGTTTTGCATAATATCTGCTGCAAATTAAGGGATATAGAAACTGAACAGAAGGGAAAAAGTAACTTAAAACTATGTTAACATGACACTATAGATACTTCCCAGAAGATGAGGCATAAGCAGAATTAGGTCCCCAGATGGTGAATTTGGTGATGCGAGCCCACTGTGCATCACATATATAAGAGAATGCATTGGCCTAATAATATATACCTTGACCCTGTAAGTCAGTGCATTCTCTTATATATGCGAGTCTCCCATATATGAGAGCACTGGCACAGGATCTTTAATGCTACACCAGCGCAGCTCCCATCATGAAAGGGTTAAATATATACCATTTATTAACCTAATTACATTTGTTGTTGTACTCTATAGTATGAGATATATAGTATGCACAGAAATTCATATACAGCTGTTTACAGTGAATTTCCCCCGCAAATCTCTGTTTTAGTGTTAAAAGGGGGGTGGGTGTCAAAAAATGGTCGGAAAAAACTGCCGAAAACGGAAAAAAAATTGGCGGTGGGGGTGGGTGGGTACAAAAAATGATCGAAAGGGAAAAAATGCCATACGTGCCTGAAATTTTTTTCCGACCCCCCCCCCCCCCCCTGGTATACATGGCTAATTGCAGGCTTCAATTCAGTGAATTTGGCCGAAACGTTAACACTGTCGCCTATGTTAGTTCAGACCATTTAGTTCAGTGATTCCTAGTCGGCCGTAGACGAGGGGTGCATCTGGCCGTCGATAAACGCATGTATGGAATATAGCTGTTGGAATGTCTTCGGACAAGTGCTGCAGATTCTCGTCGGTGCTGCAGATGAGTAGTCTGTCAGTCGTACCATCGTCGATAAGTAGAAATTCTCTGTTCATTGTCGTATTTGTATACCGTTCTGGTAGCTGAATGGCATTTCGTTGTCGTGGGAGTTTTGGGTCGAGTTTCGCTCGGGATCTGGAGGCTTTTGTATGATGTGACGATGTCGTCTTGGTATTTACAGTAGCACTGCATGTCTTTGAACAGCATCGCCAATGTACACTGTCGTTTCTTCGAGACTTAACACAGAACTTATAGTTGTTAAAGACGCGATGATATTTACCACCGCGAGCATTAGGAATGAAATAGATGTGTACTTGAGCGTTTGCCATTTTGATATGATCTGTCTTTGTGAACCTCTGTAATTTATATGTTAACGTGAGAACATGATGATCTCTGGAAATCACTCACTTGAGTTGTTTTCAGTGACAAGAGTTCATATCGTGATATACAGTTATTACCGGTAAGTTTGGGCTATACTTTGCTTAAACAAACACTGCTTGCGGCGATGCGATCACTATAGTCACGCATTGTAAAAACAGACTATAACCTGCCGGCTCAGATGCATTCACACATCCCTGCCGGATAAGTGAGAATAATAAGCCGTATACCGCTGGATCTAAACTCAACTATACTATAGTATAGTTGAGTTTAGATCCAGCGGTATACAACTACAATTTTCAGGGTCCAACCATTTTGGGTATATGATTAATTATTCAATTTGAATTGTTTATTAGTGCCCCTTTAAGTCGTCTGAGGTCAATGGCATTTATCACATGACACTCCTCGGATCAGTTTACCTCTGTGAATAAATTTTCAACGACCAGATTCCAACCATTTTGGGTATATAATTAATTATTTAGTTATATTAATTATTAATGCCCTTTTGATGCATCTGACGTCAACTGAACATATTCCATGACACTCCCTGTGTCAATTGACCACTGTGTACATATTTTCAGCTTCGATGTCCAGCTTTGAGAAAGTATGTTTTCTCTACCCAGTTTAATTTAAATTTAAACTCTATTCAAGGAAATAAAAACACCATAATGATCCAATAACATAACATGCTAACATCCACAATATTACATATGAGATGTTATTGAAAACATTCTTTGGGCAGAATAAGAATTTCACTCCAATATCTTAGTAGCACTCAGTCTAGCTCGTGACGGTGAGTAATAGGTTTGGACTTTTTGAGATCGAGGGTAGCCTATGTATACATGTACCATATTCATCCAAGTTTTGAAGATCCTGAGTCGCCAAGTAAATATTCAAACTAATACCTTATACTGAACCATACAAACTTGGATGGGCCACTGTCACTACATGGCCATTTGATTGATATGGACACAATAGACAAATTCACCACTTGCATGCTGACATCAAATTTAACACCTTCCAGTATTTATTGTAGTGCTTGTTCAGGGCCTACATTGTAATGTATTTGTGAAAGTGAATGTATAGTTCTGAGAGAGAGAAAACAGGTGTCCTGCCATGGTTCTATGCTTGGATGGTTCATTCAGAGAAGTAAGCAACCCCCATATCCTAGGTAGCTTCCCCTATTTCCAACCCATCCCACCCCAACCCTACCATGCAAACCTTCAAGCACCCTATTTCAGCTTTCCACAAATTCCAATTTAATATTTAAAAAAAAAAAAAAAAAAATACAAGATACTACTTTTTGTTTTGTTTTTTTACGATTACTTTAGATTTGTGGTTGTGAAGATTTTATGGAATTACTTTTCCTACTGGTACGGAATTTCACGTGTACGAATTTTGAATAATGGCGACCGAAACTCGCACTGATTTTGACAATTTAGCGAGAGAATTAGAGCAGCAAGAGTTGGACGTGAGTATATATTTCTCACTTTAACTACAGATAAAACATTATAGAAAATAAATATTTTACAAACGTGTACTAACTATATTGCTATCAAAATTATTTTGAAGGTAGAACGTTTATGTTTCCAATTTTCGACCTACAGTTCCGGAACCGAAATAGATGGTTCATTGGTTGGCGATTATCGCAATACGATAGGGGAACACATGTGTGCGTAACGTAACTATCGCAAGTATAACGTACTCTGAAAACTACTTATCGCCAAATTCATGCTTCAAACATTTTAAACATGTCATCTTCAGCTTCTTTTATTTTATTTTTATGAAAATTAATAATAAATGGGGTGATAAATATGTATATAAGTATTATAACGACAAACAGAATCAAATTGGCCATTTTGCCGTGAAACTCAGGACAGGCAAGCCAGGTACAAAAATTGGTGAAATATGACTACGAACGTAAAAGTGTTCCCCTATCGTATTGCGATAATCGCCAACTGAAATAGATAACTGGATGTGTATGTGCGTTCTTCCTCTTCTTCTTGTTGATATGTTCCCCCGTTGATTTGTCGACTAGGTACTCCGGTTATGGATGAATTTTGACTTTGCAGTCCACAAGTCTTTATCCTTGAATAATAGGCCTACTAGAATCCTCACAATTGCCTGTACATAATAGAGTTAGATACCAGTAGTCGAATGTCACATTGAGCTCACAGCGGGGACTGCAAGAGTTTGGAAACCACTTTTCCTTTTGACCTTACGGATCGCAAATCTTCTTGAGTGGATCTGATAGAGATACTCTCTTGAGTAGAGTTCAATCAGGACGGGAGTGTCTTCTGCCCAGTCGATAGAGGCATCAGGAATGTCTGGGTGGGTATGGTATAGAAGCAGTTGTGTAAGGTTTGCCGGGTTATGGAGAAGTAGTGGAGAATCGTTTTTGGGAAGTACTGATTGGAGTCTGATCCGCAGTTTGGAGCGCTCCTTTTCATAAGTAGGGCAGGTCGCAATGACGTGTTCTATGTCTTCTGCCGCCAGGTTACAGGTAGGGCATGTCGGATTTACTTTATAAAGTAAATGTTGATTGAAGACAGCCTTGTTTGCTTGTAGAGTGTACTAGTAGGTACCGGTACCGGAGAGGAATTTTGCCTTCACCTCTGCTCTTCTGGCATCATAGATGCTTGGTCTGACATGTTTGTAGATACTATGGACGGAGTTCCAATGGAGACTTTCTGGGTTAAGGTACTAGTATCTAACTGTTGACTTTGTAGGAATGTCATTTTTCCATTGTGTGGAGATGTTTTCCTTAACCGCTTCTTCAAGAAGTGAATGCCAGGTAGCCTTGCTGGGGGGGTGTTCGATGATGGAAAATGCTGATGGTAGATTATATTTTATAAGAAGCTTCCTGATGTTTGAGAACCAACTCTTGTCTTCTCTTTTACTTTGTTTACACCCATGAACTATCTTACAATCTTATCGGTGTTCATCCTCTTTATATGATAAACTCCAGAGATGTGTTACCCAATTTTGTTGTAGCCACTGGTAAACACAAACACGTCATATGAATTATGGGACCTCCACCTTAGAGAAGTTGCCCCCAATGCCCCTAGGTCATGCCATGAATCTCTACTCTGGGCTGGGCGTCAGCCAGAGTAGAGATTCATGGCATGATCTACAATGCCCCCATCCCAAATCGTCTCCATGCGAATTCGACCCCAGAGAATTCAGCGACATTGATAACATGGGAATTTAATGACACCTAATAATCAGCTTAATTTGATTGAAATACTACATTGGTAGTTTTTACACATATTCTCAAAATAAGTGTCACTCTCGAATGTGTTGGAACCGCCATGAGACTACATTGAAAAATGACCATAAACGTCAGAGGCTATAGCATTAACGCAATGCAGGCGTAACCTCTAACATGGTTGTAATTTTCCTCAACGTAGTGTAGATCACTGCCAATGCAACATAACACAGTGGAGGTGGTCATAAATGGAATGGTGCCTTTGATGTAATGGGTAATTGTTACCTTTTATCTTCTTCAGGTGTCCACCGAAACTATTTTCTATAGCATCTAACAATAAAAAGTGTTCATATACTTTATGAACAAACGTCATAAAAAACAGGAATTTTCCTGACATTTTAAAATTTTCGCACAGATACTTCTCTTTATTCATTTTCATAATCTTTATACATGCATAAAGTACGTAAAAATGTTATTCAGAGATCTGTGCCCTGTTGACTGGATGAAAAACCATAACTTCCCCATTGTGAACCCCTACATGTATATTTGAGCACGCGCTCACATTGCTACAATGTCTCGTCTTTGGAAGTTATTATTAAATTTAGGTCAAAGGCTGTTCTGCATCCGTAGTTTTGTGGGGCGAAATATTATATTACAATGTATTTATTTGATGAAGATGACTCCTTCTACCAGCTTGTGTTCTATATTGATCAACAGCAACAGTTGAAATATTCAATCTCTGTTGCGTACAGCGCACATGTTGGCATCACTAAGTAGATTGACATTCCAAATTTCTTCCTAATAATACACAGGTGTGCTTCCTAATAATACACAGGTGTGCTTCCTAATAATACACAGGTGTGCTTCCTAATAATACACAGGTGTGCTTCCTAATAATACACAGGTGTGCTTCCTAATAATACACAGGTGTGCTTCCTAATAATACACAGGTGTGCTTCCTTTGAAATTGTGTCAGGCATTTAATCAGAGTGGTAATTAATGCCAGTATGTTGAACATTGATTCTCTTGTCATTTGTGGCCATTCCATTGCTTCATCATATTATAATATTTATATGTTATCAACAGAGGCAGATGTTGTCCTTAATATTGCACACCGTGTCAAAGAAACAAATAGTCAATAATTGATGGCAAATTTTTCTAATCTGGATAGATTAAGTGACACCTTGAATTTATGACAGTATGATGTTAACTACAAAAAGATATACTACAAAATAGGCTAAAGTGATTCAACGTTGACACTACACAACCGTGGAGCTCCGTGGTCCAGTGGTTAGCGCGTTGGACTTGTCTTCGCTGTCAACACAGCGAGGCGAGTTCGCGGCTGGCTGGTGGTCTGTTATGAGTTTCCACACAGCAGTGGCTTGGCCGACTTGAGCGATGTGCAATTGTTGGATTGTACACTGTTTGAATCTCGCGCCAATTTGTGACCCTTGAGCAAGGTCGCTCGTACTGTGTCTGCTTTGCACCACCCATGCATTACAAGGGTACCTGATAATGAGCAGTGAAAGATCTTGTCAGTATGCTAGCCATATGGTATCCTCGCATACTCCCGGCTGTACCTCCCCCTGTCCCCGGGGAGCAGTAGATGGTTACTGAATGTTCAGGCTCATCAGGGTAATAATTGTAAAACTTTCAGCGCTTTGGGCCTCATGGGAAAGGCGCTTTACAAATGCTATACATTATTATTATTTATTGACTCCCAAGGAAGCACGTTTAACTTTAATGAGGTGTGTTAAACTTCAATGTGGTCTGTTAAACTTCAACGAGGTCATGACGTACTTTTGTCCTTCAACACCTTATAAATGCAACGACCACATTGTGAATGACTGAGGACCACCTTAAAAGGGACACTTATTTTGAGAATATGTATGTTGCCTGTAGGCTAATTGTGAAGTCCACAATGTTTTATACGTTAACAACACAATGAACTTCACTTATGGAGAGTCACTGATAGCGGCTCAGTTATAAAAACAGTGATAATTGTATCATGGTTCGGGATCGATACCGAATATGTTGGTTAGAAGAAACTTAATAAGTAGAATGACGTCCCTTTTGTTTTTACACCCTATCTCGAATACGAGTTTTAAAATATTGTAGCACGCGATTTACAAATTCAAGAAATATAGTACTCATGGCAGGGGGGGTCAGTCAAAAGTAAAAACATATCACGCTGAAAATGGCCTTAGTTACCCTTGGACTACACAAAAAATAAAAAAGAATGAAATTTAGTTTTTTTGAATTTGTTTGTGCAAATTTTTTCCATTTTTAGGTGCCACGCCCACTAAAATGAAAACAGAAATAATGAGTTTCAAAGCAAATAAAACCAATATCTTATACCTATTATGTTCTTAAGTGGCCACTGAAGACATAGCAAAACTAAAATTTCTTGTATCGGTGAAAAAAATGACAAAAAGTGGATTTAAAAAAAATTGTCCGGCCGCGGGGGACCCACCCCCCCTAGGCCCTATATGTTGCAAATTTTTTCCGACCCCCCCCCCCCTGCTCATGGCATGTAAAAACGTGGATTTTCCATAGTCTGGATATTAGTATTGGCATTCATCAGCTGTTCAAATTTTATGCAAAAAGTAGTGTGGATAACGTGTGAAAGGAAAGGTTGAAAAAGGCATGGCTCGGATAGTATTCCTACATGGCAACAGATGCTGGAAGGGTTGGTCTTCACAACCTGATGATTTCTTGCAATTCATATATAGCAAATTTAGTGGGCATGGTCAAACATTAATACTGAGCCATTTCGAAAACATTTAGTTCCTTCTAACCTGTTCTCCTATTCATACATTTTTGAATTGGTTCACTCTTTCCCGTTTATGAGGACAAACAACTAAATTTTCAATTAATTATTTATGGAGCTCAATTGATGGGGCAATTGCCGTATTTTTCTGTTATACTCTGTTATACTGTCAAAAAAGTGTCAATTGTTGAAATAGGTTCAGACCGATATGATTAGCCATTATGTTTTCGAATCTAAATATATATATATAAAAGAATAAGATCTGTTTGTCCGTTTGTCTGTTTGTGATTTTTCTCCCAGACTCTTTTCAACCAATTTGTTGTGACACAGGGTACCCTGGCGAATGTTATAACAGAGTTAGTTTTGAAAAATTTGATTTAAAATATATATATTTTTTTGGTGACACCTTCATTGCCGATGTCCATTCAATTACATGCAAAAGGTATGAAATAACTCGTAGTTGGCAATGAACATGTTAAATTGAGCAAGGAGTTCAATCCAAAACAAATATTAAAAAATGAAACTTTTATTGTAACATTATTTTTCAATCAAATTTTTTTTTTAAATCTAAATGTTGAAACGTCACAGAATATAGGCTCCTTAAGGGAGCTGTTTCAGCTAGTTATATTATAAAATGCATTGAATGTCCTGTATTTTATTTTACATGTATTCATAATTTGTCCTTTGGTATGCAGTTTTTATATTTTGTTCTTTCCAGTCGCCTGGTGGAATTGCTGGAGCAACAGTCTACAGCCAGCTACTTGGAATATATCTTATCCACAATGATATGTAAGTTAAGTTAACCTTTTACCCAACAAACCGGCCAAAACCGGCCAAATAAAGCTTCCAACAGCCTAAAATATCTTCGGTCTGTCTCAATAGAACCATACAAATATGGGTATCATTGGAACCGGCTCATTGACCACATTGTGATGGTTACAGTTATACCCTGTGCCAATGCATTCTCTTATATATGCGAGTCGACCATAGGTTGCCTCGCATATATAAGAGAATGCATTGGCCTAAAAAAAATCTTTTTTTTAACACTTTTACCATTTTTCTTACATTCTTTAACAATTTTATAATTTTTAATGTGTTAAGCCAATGCATTCTCTTATATATGCGAGGTGACCTATGGTCGACTCGCATATATAAGAGAATGCATTGGTACAGGGCCGTTCTGTTGGGTAAAGGGTTAATTCCCATTCACTCTGATTCACTACTGAATAGATTTTCACATTCAGTTCATTTGTTCAGATATGGTAAAATAAAGAGCATTTGTATCAAATCAAATAAAAAACAGCTGGAAAATTACTACCACTTTTACCAGTTGCCCCCTTTGCCTTTTGTTCTCACCAATGAAAGTACTCATCACTATATATGTGACCCGCCATATAAAATCCAGTCGTAAGTCGGGATGTTTTTACCCTGTGCCAATGCATTCTCTTATATATGCGAGTCGACCATATTGTTTTTATTATTACTATGGTCGACTCGCATATATAAAAGAATGCATTGGCGCAGGGTTTTCTCACTTACTCTCTTTGGTTCGGATGCAAGCAATACACAGTATTCGGGCAATTCAAAAATCAAGTGAGCTTGTAACGGTCATTACGCTTGCACAAGTTGCGGTTCTCCTTGTGGGGGAGAACCATTAGTTTTCTTATGTGTATTTGTGTAGAGAAAGCATATATAAGAGAATGCATTGGCCTAACAATTTTTTATCATTTTTTTAAAATAAATGTTTCTTACAATTTTTAGGACATAAAATAAAAAACATCCATTACCCTGCAGGGAGCCCCACACATATATAGAAGCATATAGAAGAGTGTCATCTGCTCATGTTTGTCTGGGGCTCTGTATGGGTGAAATTATAAAATTGTTAAAGAATACAAGAACAAATTATTAAAATTGTAAAAAAATGTTAGGCCAATGCATTCTCTTATATATGCGAGGCGACCTATGGTAAAAAAAATCCAGACTTACGACTGGATTTGATATGGCGGGTCACATATCACATAGCTTGTTCAATAGCCCGATATTAAAGATGGTCTGTCTCTTTAAATATGTTTTATGTAGTTTCCGGGGTATAAAATAATAAATATGAGTTGAAGAGATAGATTCTCCTGCTTGCTATGCTCCAAACGTTCCCACGAGCCGTAAACTGTCACAAATTGATTGTATTGTACCAGAAAATTCAAAATAAAATCAATATTAATTGATAGAAGCTTTTCCTGACAGGGAGTTTCGATTCATAGTTATTATTTTATACCCAGGAAACTATGGCACGGTATAATATTATGAAACTTGTTATAGGAAGAGATAGACCATCTTTAATAAGCCTTCAATATTCAATTACATTTCATATATGAAAATATGTGCAAATAGATTCATGTGAAGTAACTCTAATTTTTAATTGCAGTTGTAATGCAAAGTATCTGTGGAAGAGAGTTCCAGATGCAGTTAAAAAGGTTAGTATGTGTGAGATAAATAAAGGTTAGTATGTGTGAGTTAAATAAAGGTTAGTATGTGTGAGATAAATAAAGGTTAGTACGTGTGAGATAAATAAAGGTTAGTATGTGTGAGATAAATAAAGGTTAGTACATGTGAGATAAATAAAGGTTAGTAGGTGTGAGATAAATAAAGGTTAGTACATGTGAGATAAATAGAGGTTAGTATGTGTGAGATAAATAAAGGTTAGTATGTGTGAGATAAATAAAGGTTAGTATGTGTGAGATAAATAAAGGTTAGTATGTGTGAGATAAATAAAGGTTAGTATGTGTGAGATAAATAAAGGTTAGTACGTGTGAGATAAATAAAGGTTAGTACGTGTGATAAATAAAGGTTAGTACATGTGAGATAAATAAAGGTTAGTATGTGTGAGATAAATAAAGGTTAGTATGTGTGAGATAAATAAAGGTTAGTACGTGTGTGAGATAAATAAAGGTTAGTATGTGTGAGATAAATAAAGGTTAGTATGTGTGAGATAAATAAAGGTTAGTATGTGTGAGATAAATAAAGGTTAGTATGTGTGAGATAAATAAAGGTTAGTATGTGTGAGATAAATAAAGGTTAGTACGTGTGTGAGATAAATAAAGGTTAGTATGTGTGAGATAAATAAAGGTTAGTATGTGTGAGATAAATAAAGGTTAGTATGTGTGAGATAAATAAAGGTTAGTATGTGTGAGATAAATAAAGGTTAGTACGTGTGTGAGATAAATAAAGGTTAGTATGTGTGAGATAAATAAAGGTTAGTATGTGTGAGATAAATAAAGGTTAGTATGTGTGAGATAAATAAAGGTTAGTATGTGTGAGATAAATAAAGGTTAGTACGTGTGAGATAAATAAAGGTTAGTACGTGTGAGATAAATAAAGGTTAGTACGTGTGAGATAAATAAAGGTTAGTACGTGTGAGATAAATAAAGGTTAGTATGTGTGAGTTAAATAAAGGTTAGTATGTGTGAGATAAATAAAGGTTAGTACGTGTGAGATAAATAAAGGTTAGTAGGTGTGAGATAAATAAAGGTTAGTACGTGTGAGATAAATAAAGGTTAGTATGTGTGAGTTAAATAAAGGTTAGTATGTGTGAGATAAATAAAGGTTAGTATGTGTGAGATAAATAAAGGTTAGTACGTGTGAGTTAAATAAAGGTTAGTACGTGTGAGATAAATAAAGGTTAGTATGTGTGAGATAAATAAAGGTTAGTACATGTGAGATAAATAAAGGTTAGTAGGTGTGAGATAAATAAAGGTTAGTATGTGTGAGATAAATAAAGGTTAGTACGTGTGAGTTAAATAAAGGTTAGTACGTGTGAGATAAATAAAGGTTAGTATGTGTGAGATAAATAAAGGTTAGTACATGTGAGATAAATAAAGGTTAGTAGGTGTGAGATAAATAAAGGTTAGTATGTGTGAGATAAATAAAGGTTAGTACGTGTGAGTTAAATAAAGGTTAGTACGTGTGAGATAAATAAAGGTTAGTATGTGTGTGATAAATAAAGGTTAGTACATGTGAGATAAATAAAGGTTAGTAGGTGTGAGATAAATAAAGGTTAGTACGTGTGAGATAAATAAAGGTTAGTACGTGTGAGATAAATAAAGGTTAGTACGTGTGAGATAAATAAAGGTTAGTATGTGTGAGATAAATAAAGGTTAGTACATGTGAGATAAATAAAGGTTAGTAGGTGTGAGATAAATAAAGGTTAGTGCGTGTGAGATAAATAAAGGTTAGTACGTGTGAGATAAATAAAGGTTAGTACGTGTGAGATAAATAAAGGTTAGTATGTGTGAGATAAATAAAGGTTAGTACGTGTGAGATCAATAAAGGTTAGTACGTGTGAGTTAAATAAAGGTTAGTATGTGTGAGATAAATAAAGGTTAGTATGTGTGAGATAAATAAAGGTTAGTACGTGTGAGATAAATAAAGGTTAGTACATGTGTGATAAATAAAGGTTAGTATGTGTGAGATAAATAAAGGTTAGTACGTGTGAGATAAATAAAGGTTAGTATGTGTGAGATAAATAAAGGTTAGTATGTGTGAGATAAATAAAGGTTAGTACGTGTGAGATCAATAAAGGTTAGTACGTGTGAGTTAAATAAAGGTTAGTATGTGTGAGATAAATAAAGGTTAGTACATGTGAGATAAATAAAGGTTAGTACATGTGAGATAAATAAAGGTTAGTACATGTGTGATAAATAAAGGTTAGTATGTGTGAGATAAATAAAGGTTAGTACGTGTGAGATAAATAAAGGTTAGTATGTGTGAGATAAATAAAGGTTAGTATGTGTGAGATAAATAAAGGTTAGTACGTGTGAGATCAATAAAGGTTAGTACGTGTGAGTTAAATAAAGGTTAGTATGTGTGAGATAAATAAAGGTTAGTACATGTGAGATAAATAAAGGTTAGTACGTGTGAGTTAAATAAAGGTTAGTACGTGTGAGATAAATAAAGGTTAGTACGTGTGAGATAAATAAAGGTTAGTACGTGTGAGATAAATAAAGGTTAGTACGTGTGAGATAAATAAAGGTTAATAGGTGTGAGATAAATAAAGGTTAGTACGTGTGAGATAAATAAAGGTTAGTATGTATGAGATAAATAAAGGTTAGTATGTGTGAGATAAATAAAGGTTAGTATGTGTGAGTTAAATAAAGGTTAGTATGTGTGAGATAAATAAAGGTTAGTACGTGTGAGATAAATAAAGGTTAGTATGTGAGATAAATAAAGGTTAGTAGGTGTGAGATAAATAAAGGTTAGTATGTGTGAGATAAATAAAGGTTAGTATGTGAGATAAATAAAGGTTAGTAGGTGTGAGATAAATAAAGGTTAGTACGTGTGAGATAAATAAAGGTTAGTATGTGTGAGATAAATAAAGGTTAGTGTGTGTGAGATAAATAAAGGTTAGTATGTGTGAGTTAAATAAAGGTTAGAATGTGTGAGATAAATAAAGGTTAGTATGTGTGAGATAAATAAAGGTTAGTATGTGAGATAAATAAAGGTTAGTAGGTGTGAGATAAATAAAGGTTAGTAGGTGTGAGATAAATAAAGGTTAGTAGGTGTGATAAATAAAGGTTAGTACGTGTGAGTTAAATAAAGGTTAGAATGTATGAGATAAATAAAGGTTAGTACGTGTGAGATAAATAAAGGTTAGTACGTGTGAGATAAATAAAGGTTAGTAGGTGTGAGATAAATAAAGGTTAGTAGGTGTGATAAATAAAGGTTAGTATGTGTGAGTTAAATAAAGGTTAGAATGTATGAGATAAATAAAGGTTAGTACGTGTGAGATAAATAAAGGTTAGTACGTGTGAGATAAATAAAGGTTAGTAGGTGTGAGATAAATAAAGGTTAGTACGTGTGAGATAAATAAAGGTTAGTAGGTGTGAGATAAATAAAGGTTAGTACGTGTGAGATAAATAAAGGTTAGTATGTGTGAGATAAATAAAGGTTAGTATGTGTGAGATAAATAAAGGTTAGTATGTGTGAGATAAATAAAGGTTAGTACATGAGATAAATAAAGGTTAGTACGTGTGAGATAAATAAAGGTTAGTACGTGTGAGATAAATAAAGGTTAGTATGTGTGAGATAAATAAAGGTTAGTATGTGTGAGATAAATAAAGGTTAGTAGATGAGATAAATAAAGGTTAGTACGTGTGAGATAAATAAAGGTTAGTACGTGTGAGATAAATAAAGGTTAGTATGTGTGAGATAAATAAAGGTTAGTATGTGTGAGATAAATAAAGGTTAGTACATGAGATAAATAAAGGTTAGTACGTGTGAGATAAATAAAGGTTAGTACGTGTGAGATAAATAGAGGTTAGTATGTGTGAGATAAATAAAGGTTAGTACGTGTGAGATAAATAAAGGTTAGTACGTGTGAGATAAATAAAGGTTAGTACGTGTGAGATAAATAAAGGTTAGTACGTGTGAGATAAATAAAGGTTAGTATGTGTGAGATAAATAAAGGTTAGTAGATGAGATAAATAAAGGTTAGTACGTGTGAGATAAATAAAGGTTAGTACGTGTGAGATAAATAGAGGTTAGTATGTGTGAGATAAATAAAGGTTAGTATGTGTGAGATAAATAAAGGTTAGTATGTGTGAGATAAATAAAGGTTAGTAGATGAGATAAATAAAGGTTAGTACGTGTGAGATAAATAAAGGTTAGTACGTGTGAGATAAATAGAGGTTAGTATGTGTGAGATAAATAAAGGTTAGTACGTGTGAGATAAATAAAGGTTAGTACGTGTGAGATAAATAAAGGTTAGTATGTGTGAGATAAATAAAGGTTAGTATGTATGAGATAAATAAAGGTTAGTACGTGTGAGATAAATAAAGGTTAGTACATGAGATAAATAAAGGTTAGTACGTGTGAGATAAATAAAGGTTAGTACGTGTGAGATAAATAAAGGTTAGTACGTGTGAGATAAATAAAGGTTAGTACGTGTGAGATAAATAAAGGTTAGTACGTGTGAGATAAATAAAGGTTAGTACGTGTGAGATAAATAAAGGTTAGTACGTGTGATAAATAAAGGTTAGTACGTGTGAGATAAATAAAGGTTAGTATGTGTGAGATAAATAAAGGTTAGTAGGTGTGAGATAAATAAAGGTTAGTACGTGTGAGATAAATAAAGGTTAGTATGTGTGAGATAAATAAAGGTTAGTACGTGTGAGATAAATAAAGGTTAGTACGTGTGATAAATAAAGGTTAGTACGTGTGAGATGAATAAAGGTTAGTATGTGTGAGATAAATAAAGGTTAGTAGGTGTGAGATAAATAAAGGTTAGTACGTGTGAGATAAATAAAGGTTAGTACGTGTGAGATAAATAAAGGTTAATAGGTGTGAGATAAATAAAGGTTAGTACGTGTGAGATAAATAAAGGTTAGTACGTGTGAGATAAATAAAGGTTAGTACGTGTGATAAATAAAGGTTAGTACGTGTGAGATAAATAAAGGTTAGTACGTGTGATAAATAAAGGTTAGTACGTGTGAGATAAATAAAGGTTAGTACGTGTGAGATAAATAAAGGTTAGTACGTGTGATAAATAAAGGTTAGTACGTGTGAGATAAATAAAGGTTAGTATGTGTGAGATAAATAAAGGTTAGTAGGTGTGAGATAAATAAAGGTTAGTACGTGTGAGATAAATAAAGGTTAGTACGTGTGAGATAAATAAAGGTTACTACGTGTGAGATAAATAAAGGTTAGTACGTGTGAGATAAATAAAGGTTAGTATGTGTGATAAATAAAGGTTAGTACGTGTGAGATAAATAAAGGTTAGTACGTGTGATAAATAAAGGTTAGTACGTGTGAGATAAATAAAGGTTAGTACGTGTGAGATAAATAAAGGTTAGTACGTGTGATAAATAAAGGTTAGTACGTGTGAGATAAATAAAGGTTAGTACGTGTGAGATAAATAAAGGTTAGTATGTGTGAGATAAATAAAGGTTAGTACGTGTGAGATAAATAAAGGTTAGTACGTGTGAGATAAATAAAGGTTAATACGTGTGAGATAAATAAAGGTTAGTACATGTGAGATAAATAAAGGTTAGTACGTGTGAGATAAATAAAGGTTAGTATGTGTGAGATAAATAAAGGTTAGTACGTGTGAGATAAATAAAGGTTAGTACATGTGAGATAAATAAAGGTTAGTATGTGTGAGATAAATAAAGGTTAGTATGTGTGAGATAAATAAAGGTTAGTATGTGTGTGATAAATAAAGGTTAGTATGTGTGAGATAAATAAAGGTTAGTACGTGTGAGATAAATAAAGGTTAGTACGTGTGAGATAAATAAAGGTTAGTATGTGTGAGATAAATAAAGGTTAGTACGTGTGAGATAAATAAAGGTTAGTACGTGTGAGATAAATAAAGGTTAGTACGTGTGAGATAAATAAAGGTTAGTACGTGTGAGATAAATAAAGGTTAGTACATGTGAGATAAATAAAGGTTAGTACGTGTGAGATAAATAAAGGTTAGTATGTGTGAGATAAAATAAAGGTTAGTACATGTGATAAATAAAGGTTAGTACGTGTGATAAATAAAGGTTAGTAGGTGTGAGATAAATAAAGGTTAGTATGTGTGAGATAAATAAAGGTTAGTACGTGTGAGATAAATAAAGGTTAGTACGTGTGAGATAAATAAAGGTTAGTACGTGTGAGATAAATAAAGGTTAGTACGTGTGAGATAAATAAAGGTTAGTACGTGTGAGATAAATAAAGGTTAGTATGTGTGAGATAAATAAAGGTTAGTACGTGTGAGATAAATAAAGGTTAGTACGTGTGAGATAAATAAAGGTTAGTACGTGTGAGATAAATAAAGGTTAGTACGTGTGAGATAAATAAAGGTTAGTACGTGTGAGATAAATAAAGGTTAGTACGTGTGAGATAAATAAAGGTTAGTATGTGTGAGATAAATAAAGGTTAGTACATGTGATAAATAAAGGTTAGTACGTGTGATAAATAAAGGTTAGTAGGTGTGAGATAAATAAAGGTTAGTATGTGTGAGATAAATAAAGGTTAGTACGTGTGAGATAAATAAAGGTTAGTATGTGTGAGATAAATAAAGGTTAGTATGTGTGAGATAAATAAAGGTTAGTATGTGTGTGATAAATAAAGGTTAGTATGTGTGAGATAAATAAAGGTTAGTACGTGTGAGATAAATAAAGGTTAGTACGTGTGAGATAAATAAAGGTTAGTATGTGTGAGATAAATAAAGGTTAGTACGTGTGAGATAAATAAAGGTTAGTAGGTGTGAGATAAATAAAGGTTAGTACGTGTGAGATAAATAAAGGTTAGTATGTGTGAGATAAATAAAGGTTAGTACGTGTGAGATAAATAAAGGTTAGTATGTGTGAGATAAATAAAGGTTAGTACGTGTGAGATAAATAAAGGTTAGTACGTGTGAGATAAATAAAGGTTAGTAGGTGTGAGATAAATAAAGGTTAGTAGGTGTGAGATAAATAAAGGTTAGTACGTGTGAGATAAATAAAGGTTAGTATGTGTGAGATAAATAAAGGTTAGTATGTGTGAGATAAATAAAGGTTAGTATGTATGAGATAAATAAAGGTTAGTACGTGTGAGATAAATAAAGGTTAGTACGTGTGAGATAAATAAAGGTTAGTAGGTGTGAGATAAATAAAGGTTAGTACGTGTGAGATAAATAAAGGTTAGTAGGTGTGAGATAAATAAAGGTTAGTACGTGTGAGATAAATAAAGGTTAGTATGTGTGAGATAAATAAAGGTTAGTATGTGTGAGATAAATAAAGGTTAGTATGTGTGAGATAAATAAAGGTTAGTACATGAGATAAATAAAGGTTAGTACGTGTGAGATAAATAAAGGTTAGTACGTGTGAGATAAATAAAGGTTAGTATGTGTGAGATAAATAAAGGTTAGTATGTGTGAGATAAATAAAGGTTAGTAGATGAGATAAATAAAGGTTAGTACGTGTGAGATAAATAAAGGTTAGTACGTGTGAGATAAATAAAGGTTAGTATGTGTGAGATAAATAAAGGTTAGTATGTGTGAGATAAATAAAGGTTAGTACATGAGATAAATAAAGGTTAGTACGTGTGAGATAAATAAAGGTTAGTACGTGTGAGATAAATAGAGGTTAGTATGTGTGAGATAAATAAAGGTTAGTACGTGTGAGATAAATAAAGGTTAGTACGTGTGAGATAAATAAAGGTTAGTATGTGTGAGATAAATAAAGGTTAGTATGTGTGAGATAAATAAAGGTTAGTAGATGAGATAAATAAAGGTTAGTACGTGTGAGATAAATAAAGGTTAGTACGTGTGAGATAAATAGAGGTTAGTATGTGTGAGATAAATAAAGGTTAGTACGTGTGAGATAAATAAAGGTTAGTACGTGTGAGATAAATAAAGGTTAGTATGTGTGAGATAAATAAAGGTTAGTATGTGTGAGATAAATAAAGGTTAGTACATGAGATAAATAAAGGTTAGTACGTGTGAGATAAATAAAGGTTAGTACGTGTGAGATAAATAAAGGTTAGTACGTGTGAGATAAATAAAGGTTAGTACGTGTGAGATAAATAAAGGTTAGTACGTGTGAGATAAATAAAGGTTAGTACGTGTGAGATAAATAAAGGTTAGTACGTGTGATAAATAAAGGTTAGTACGTGTGAGATAAATAAAGGTTAGTATGTGTGAGATAAATAAAGGTTAGTAGGTGTGAGATAAATAAAGGTTAGTATGTGTGAGATAAATAAAGGTTAGTATGTGTGAGATAAATAAAGGTTAGTACGTGTGAGATAAATAAAGGTTAGTACGTGTGATAAATAAAGGTTAGTACGTGTGAGATGAATAAAGGTTAGTATGTGTGAGATAAATAAAGGTTAGTAGGTGTGAGATAAATAAAGGTTAGTACGTGTGAGATAAATAAAGGTTAGTACGTGTGAGATAAATAAAGGTTAATAGGTGTGAGATAAATAAAGGTTAGTACGTGTGAGATAAATAAAGGTTAGTACGTGTGAGATAAATAAAGGTTAGTACGTGTGATAAATAAAGGTTAGTACGTGTGAGATAAATAAAGGTTAGTACGTGTGATAAATAAAGTTTAGTACGTGTGAGATAAATAAAGGTTAGTACGTGTGAGATAAATAAAGGTTAGTACGTGTGATAAATAAAGGTTAGTACGTGTGAGATAAATAAAGGTTAGTATGTGTGAGATAAATAAAGGTTAGTAGGTGTGAGATAAATAAAGGTTAGTACGTGTGAGATAAATAAAGGTTAGTACGTGTGAGATAAATAAAGGTTACTACGTGTGAGATAAATAAAGGTTAGTACGTGTGAGATAAATAAAGGTTAGTACGTGTGATAAATAAAGGTTAGTACGTGTGAGATAAATAAAGGTTAGTACGTGTGATAAATAAAGGTTAGTACGTGTGAGATAAATAAAGGTTAGTACGTGTGAGATAAATAAAGGTTAGTACGTGTGATAAATAAAGGTTAGTACGTGTGAGATAAATAAAGGTTAGTACGTGTGAGATAAATAAAGGTTAGTATGTGTGAGATAAATAAAGGTTAGTACGTGTGAGATAAATAAAGGTTAGTACGTGTGAGATAAATAAAGGTTAGTATGTGTGAGATAAATAAAGGTTAGTACGTGTGAGATAAATAAAGGTTAGTACGTGTGAGATAAATAAAGGTTAGTATGTGTGAGATAAATAAAGGTTAGTACATGTGAGATAAATAAAGGTTAGTATGTGTGAGATAAATAAAGGTTAGTATGTGTGAGATAAATAAAGGTTAGTACATGTGAGATAAATAAAGGTTAGTACGTGTGAGATAAATAAAGGTTAGTATGTGTGAGATAAATAAAGGTTAGTACGTGTGAGATAAATAAAGGTTAGTAGGTGTGAGTTAAATAAAGGTTAGTACGTGTGAGATAAATAAAGGTTAGTACGTGTGAGATAAATAAAGGTTAGTACGTGTGAGATAAATAAAGGTTAGTATGTGTGAGATAAATAAAGGTTAGTATGTGTGAGATAAATAAAGGTTAGTACGTGTGAGATAAATAAAGGTTAGTACGTGTGAGATAAATAAAGGTTAGTACGTGTGAGTTAAATAAAGGTTAGTACGTGTGAGATAAATAAAGGTTAGTACGTGTGAGATAAATAAAGGTTAGTAGGTGTGAGATAAATAAAGGTTAGTACGTGTGAGTTAAATAAAGGTTAGTACGTGTGAGATAAATAAAGGTTAGTACGTGTGAGATAAATAAAGGTTAGTACGTGTGAGATAAATAAAGGTTAGTACTTGTGAGATAAATAAAGGTTAGTATGTGTGAGATAAATAAAGGTTAGTACATGTGAGATAAATAAAGGTTAGTATGTGTGAGATAAATAAAGGTTAGTATGTGTGAGATAAATAAAGGTTAGTATGTGTGAGATAAATAAAGGTTAGTATGTGTGAGATAAATAAAGGTTAGTATGTGTGAGATAAATAAAGGTTAGTACGTGTGAGATAAATAAAGGTTAGTATGTGTGAGTTAAATAAAGGTTAGTACGTATGAGATAAATAAAGGTTAGTACGTGTGAGATAAATAAAGGTTAGTATGTGTGAGTTAAATAAAGGTTAGTACGTATGAGATAAATAAAGGTTAGTACGTGTGAGATAAATAAAGGTTAGTACGTATGAGATAAATAAAGGTTAGTATGTGTGAGTTAAATAAAGGTTAGTACGTATGAGATAAATAAAGGTTAGTACGTATGAGATAAATAAAGGTTAGTACGTGTGAGATAAATAAAGGTTAGTACGTATGAGATAAATAAAGGTTAGTATGTGTGAGTTAAATAAAGGTTAGTACGTATGAGATAAATAAAGGTTAGTACGTATGAGATAAATAAAGGTTAGTACGTGTGATATAAATAAAGGTTAGTAGGTGTGAGATAAATAAAGGTTAGTATGTGTGATAAATAAAGGTTAGTATGTGTGAGATAAATAAAGGTTAGTACGTGTGAGATAAATAAAGGTTAGTATGTGTGAGATAAATAAAGGTTAGTATGTGTGAGATAAATAAAGGTTAGTACGTGTGAGATAAATAAAGGTTAGTATGTGTGAGTTAAATAAAGGTTAGTACGTGTGAGATAAATAAAGGTTAGTACGTGTGAGTTAAATAAAGGTTAGTACGTGTGAGATAAATAAAGGTTAGTACGTGTGAGATAAATAAAGGTTAGTACGTGTGAGATAAATAAAGGTTAGTATGTGTGAGTTAAATAAAGGTTAGTACGTATGAGATAAATAAAGGTTAGTACGTGTGAGATAAATAAAGGTTAGTACGTGTGATATAAATAAAGGTTAGTACGTGTGAGATAAATAAAGGTTAGTAGGTGTGAGTTAAATAAAGGTTAGTATGTGTGAGTTAAATAAAGGTTAGTACGTGTGAGATAAATAAAGGTTAGTACGTGTGAGTTAAATAAAGGTTAGTACGTGTGAGATAAATAAAGGTTAGTACGTGTGAGATAAATAAAGGTTAGTACGTGTGAGATAAATAAAGGTTAGTATGTGTGAGTTAAATAAAGGTTAGTACGTATGAGATAAATAAAGGTTAGTACGTGTGAGATAAATAAAGGTTAGTACGTGTGAGATAAATAAAGGTTAGTACGTGTGAGATAAATAAAGGTTAGTAGGTGTGAGTTAAATAAAGGTTAGTATGTGTGAGATAAATAAAGGTTAGTACGTGTGAGTTAAATAAAGGTTAGTACGTGTGAGATAAATAAAGGTTAGTAGGTGTGAGTTAAATAAAGGTTAGTACGTGTGAGATAAATAAAGGTTAGTACGTGTGAGATAAATAAAGGTTAGTACGTGTGAGATAAATAAAGGTTAGTACGTGTGAGATAAATAAAGGTTAGTAGGTGTGAGTTAAATAAAGGTTAGTACGTGTGAGATAAATAAAGGTTAGTATGTGTGAGATAAATAAAGGTTAGTACGTGTGAGTTAAATAAAGGTTAGTACGTGTGAGATAAATAAAGGTTAGTACGTGTGAGATAAATAAAGGTTAGTACGTGTGAGATAAATAAAGGTTAGTACGTGTGAGATAAATAAAGGTTAGTACGTGTGAGATAAATAAAGGTTAGTACGTGTGAGTTAAATAAAGGTTAGTACGTGTGAGATAAATAAAGGTTAGTAGGTGTGAGTTAAATAAAGGTTAGTACGTGTGAGATAAATAAAGGTTAGTACGTGTGAGTTAAATAAAGGTTAGTACGTGTGAGTTAAATAAAGGTTAGTACGTGTGAGTTAAATAAAGGTTAGTATGTGTGAGATAAATAAAGGTTAGTACGTGTGAGATAAATAAAGGTTAGTATGTGTGAGATAAATAAAGGTTAGTACGTGTGAGTTAAATAAAGGTTAGTACGTGTGAGATAAATAAAGGTTAGTACGTGTGAGATAAATAAAGGTTAGTACGTGTGAGATAAATAAAGGTTAGTACGTGTGAGATAAATAAAGGTTAGTACGTGTGAGATAAATAAAGGTTAGTACGTGTGAGTTAAATAAAGGTTAGTACGTGTGAGATAAATAAAGGTTAGTAGGTGTGAGTTAAATAAAGGTTAGTACGTGTGAGATAAATAAAGGTTAGTATGTGTGAGATAAATAAAGGTTAGTATGTGTGAGATAAATAAAGGTTAGTACGTGTGAGATAAATAAAGGTTAGTACGTGTGAGATAAATAAAGGTTAGTACGTGTGAGATAAATAAAGGTTAGTAGGTGTGAGTTAAATAAAGGTTAGTACGTGTGAGATAAATAAAGGTTAGTATGTGTGAGATAAATAAAGGTTAGTACGTGTGAGATAAATAAAGGTTAGTATGTGTGAGATAAATAAAGGTTAGTATGTGTGAGATAAATAAAGGTTAGTACGTGTGAGATAAATAAAGGTTAGTACGTGTGAGATAAATAAAGGTTAGTACGTGTGAGATAAATAAAGGTTAGTACGTGTGAGTTAAATAAAGGTTAGTACGTGTGAGATAAATAAAGGTTAGTACGTGTGAGATAAATAAAGGTTAGTACGTGTGAGATAAATAAAGGTTAGTATGTGTGAGATAAATAAAGGTTAGTACGTGTGAGTTAAATAAAGGTTAGTACGTGTGAGATAAATAAAGGTTAGTACGTGTGAGATAAATAAAGGTTAGTACGTGTGAGATAAATAAAGGTTAGTACGTGTGAGATAAATAAAGGTTAGTACGTGTGAGATAAATAAAGGTTAGTACGTGTGAGTTAAATAAAGGTTAGTACGTGTGAGATAAATAAAGGTTAGTAGGTGTGAGTTAAATAAAGGTTAGTACGTGTGAGATAAATAAAGGTTAGTACGTGTGAGATAAATAAAGGTTAGTACGTGTGAGATAAATAAAGGTTAGTAGGTGTGAGTTAAATAAAGGTTAGTACGTGTGAGATAAATAAAGGTTAGTATGTGTGAGATAAATAAAGGTTAGTACGTGTGAGATAAATAAAGGTTAGTATGTGTGAGATAAATAAAGGTTAGTATGTGTGAGATAAATAAAGGTTAGTACGTGTGAGATAAATAAAGGTTAGTACGTGTGAGATAAATAAAGGTTAGTACATGTGAGATAAATAAAGGTTAGTACGTGTGAGATAAATAAAGGTTAGTACGTGTGAGATAAATAAAGGTTAGTACGTGTGAGATAAATAAAGGTTAGTACGTGTGAGATAAATAAAGGTTAGTACGTGTGAGATAAATAAAGGTTAGTACGTGTGAGATAAATAAAGGTTAGTACGTGTGAGATAAATAAAGGTTAGTACGTGTGAGATAAATAAAGGTTAGTAGGTGTGAGTTAAATAAAGGTTAGTACGTGTGAGATAAATAAAGGTTAGTACGTGAGATAAATAAAGGTTAGTACGTGTGAGTTAAATAAAGGTTAGTACGTGTGAGTTAAATAAAGGTTAGTACGTGTGAGATAAATAAAGGTTAGTACGTGTGAGATAAATAAAGGTTAGTACGTGTGAGATAAATAAAGGTTAGTATGTGTGAGATAAATAAAGGTTAGTATGTGTGAGATAAATAAAGGTTAGTACGTGTGAGATAAATAAAGGTTAGTACGTGTGAGATAAATAAAGGTTAGTACGTGTGAGTTAAATAAAGGTTAGTACGTGTGAGATAAATAAAGGTTAGTAGGTGTGAGATAAATAAAGGTTAGTACGTGTGAGTTAAATAAAGGTTAGTACGTGTGAGATAAATAAAGGTTAGTACGTGTGAGATAAATAAAGGTTAGTACGTGTGAGATAAATAAAGGTTAGTACTTGTGAGATAAATAAAGGTTAGTATGTGTGAGATAAATAAAGGTTAGTACATGTGAGATAAATAAAGGTTAGTATGTGTGAGATAAATAAAGGTTAGTATGTGTGAGATAAATAAAGGTTAGTATGTGTGAGATAAATAAAGGTTAGTACGTGTGAGTTAAATAAAGGTTAGTACGTATGAGATAAATAAAGGTTAGTACGTGTGAGATAAATAAAGGTTAGTATGTGTGAGTTAAATAAAGGTTAGTACGTATGAGATAAATAAAGGTTAGTACGTGTGAGATAAATAAAGGTTAGTACGTATGAGATAAATAAAGGTTAGTATGTGTGAGTTAAATAAAGGTTAGTACGTATGAGATAAATAAAGGTTAGTACGTATGAGATAAATAAAGGTTAGTACGTGTGAGATAAATAAAGGTTAGTACGTATGAGATAAATAAAGGTTAGTATGTGTGAGTTAAATAAAGGTTAGTACGTATGAGATAAATAAAGGTTAGTACGTATGAGATAAATAAAGGTTAGTACGTGTGATATAAATAAAGGTTAGTAGGTGTGAGATAAATAAAGGTTAGTATGTGTGATAAATAAAGGTTAGTATGTGTGAGATAAATAAAGGTTAGTACGTGTGAGATAAATAAAGGTTAGTATGTGTGAGATAAATAAAGGTTAGTATGTGTGAGATAAATAAAGGTTAGTACGTGTGAGATAAATAAAGGTTAGTATGTGTGAGTTAAATAAAGGTTAGTACGTGTGAGATAAATAAAGGTTAGTACGTGTGAGTTAAATAAAGGTTAGTACGTGTGAGATAAATAAAGGTTAGTACGTGTGAGATAAATAAAGGTTAGTACGTGTGAGATAAATAAAGGTTAGTATGTGTGAGATAAATAAAGGTTAGTACGTGTGAGTTAAATAAAGGTTAGTATGTGTGAGATAAATAAAGGTTAGTACGTGTGAGATAAATAAAGGTTAGTACGTCTGAGTTAAATAAAGGTTAGTACGTCTGAGTTAAATAAAGGTTAGTACGTGTGAGTTAAATAAAGGTTAGTACGTGTGAGTTAAATAAAGGTTAGTACGTGTGAGTTAAATAAAGGTTAGTACGTGTGAGATAAATAAAGGTTAGTACGTGTGAGATAAATAAAGGTTAGTACGTGTGAGTTAAATAAAGGTTAGTACGTGTGAGTTAAATAAATGTTAGTACGTGTGAGTTAAATAAAGGTTAGTATGTGTGAGATAAATAAAGGTTAGTACGTGTGAGATAAATAAAGGTTAGTACGTGTGAGATAAATAAAGGTTAGTACGTGTGAGATAAATAAAGGTTAGTACGTGTGAGATAAATAAAGGTTAGTATGTGTGAGATAAATAAAGGTTAGTACGTGTGATAAATAAAGGTTAGTACGTGTGAGTTAAATAAAGGTTAGTATGTGTGATAAATAAAGGTTAGTACGTGTGAGTTAAATAAAGGTTAGTACGTGTGAGATAAATAAAGGTTAGTACGTGTGAGTTAAATAAAGGTTAGTACGTGTGAGTTAAATAAAGGTTAGTACGTGTGAGTTAAATAAAGGTTAGTACGTGTGAGATAAATAAAGGTTAGTACGTGTGAGTTAAATAAAGGTTAGTACGTGTGAGTTAAATAAAGGTTAGTACGTGTGAGTTAAATAAAGGTTAGTATGTGTGAGATAAATAAAGGTTAGTACGTGTGAGATAAATAAAGGTTAGTATGTGTGAGATAAATAAAGGTTAGTACGTGTGAGATAAATAAAGGTTAGTACGTGTGAGATAAATAAAGGTTAGTACGTGTGAGATAAATAAAGGTTAGTATGTGTGAGATAAATAAAGGTTAGTACGTGTGAGATAAATAAAGGTTAGTACGTGTGAGATAAATAAAGGTTAGTAGGTGTGAGTTAAATAAAGGTTAGTACGTGTGAGATAAATAAAGGTTAGTACGTGTGAGATAAATAAAGGTTAGTACGTGTGAGATAAATAAAGGTTAGTAGGTGTGAGTTAAATAAAGGTTAGTACGTGTGAGATAAATAAAGGTTAGTACGTGTGATAAATAAAGGTTAGTACGTGTGAGATAAATAAAGGTTAGTATGTGTGAGATAAATAAAGGTTAGTATGTGTGAGATAAATAAAGGTTAGTACGTGTGAGATAAATAAAGGTTAGTACGTGTGAGATAAATAAAGGTTAGTACGTGTGAGATAAATAAAGGTTAGTACGTGTGATAAATAAAGGTTAGTACGTGTGAGATAAATAAAGGTTAGTACGTGTGAGATAAATAAAGGTTAGTACGTGTGAGATAAATAAAGGTTAGTACGTGTGAGATAAATAAAGGTTAGTAGGTGTGAGTTAAATAAAGGTTAGTACGTGTGAGATAAATAAAGGTTAGTACGTGTGAGATAAATAAAGGTTAGTACGTGTGAGATAAATAAAGGTTAGTAGGTGTGAGTTAAATAAAGGTTAGTACGTGTGAGATAAATAAAGGTTAGTACGTGAGATAAATAAAGGTTAGTACGTGTGAGATAAATAAAGGTTAGTAGGTGTGAGTTAAATAAAGGTTAGTACGTGTGAGATAAATAAAGGTTAGTACGTGTGAGATAAATAAAGGTTAGTACGTGTGAGATAAATAAAGGTTAGTATGTGTGAGATAAATAAAGGTTAGTATGTGTGAGATAAATAAAGGTTAGTACGTGTGAGATAAATAAAGGTTAGTACGTGTGAGATAAATAAAGGTTAGTACGTGTCAGTTAAATAAAGGTTAGTACGTGTGAGATAAATAAAGGTTAGTAGGTGTGAGATAAATAAAGGTTAGTACGTGTGAGTTAAATAAAGGTTAGTACGTGTGAGATAAATAAAGGTTAGTACGTGTGAGATAAATAAAGGTTAGTACGTGTGAGATAAATAAAGGTTAGTACTTGTGAGATAAATAAAGGTTAGTATGTGTGAGATAAATAAAGGTTAGTACATGTGAGATAAATAAAGGTTAGTATGTGTGAGATAAATAAAGGTTAGTATGTGTGAGATAAATAAAGGTTAGTACGTGTGAGATAAATAAAGGTTAGTACTTGTGAGATAAATAAAGGTTAGTACGTGTGAGATAAATAAAGGTTAGTATGTGTGAGATAAAAAAAGGTTAGTATGTGTGAGATAAATAAAGGTTAGTATGTGTGAGATAAATAAAGGTTAGTACATGTGAGATAAATAAAGGTTAGTATGTGTGAGATAAATAAAGGTTAGTATGTGTGAGATAAATAAAGGTTAGTATGTGTGAGATAAATAAAGGTTAGTATGTGTGAGATAAATAAAGGTTAGTATGTGTGAGATAAATAAAGGTTAGTATGTGTGAGATAAATAAAGGTTAGTATGTGTGAGATAAATAAAGGTTAGTACGTGTGAGATAAATAAAGGTTAGTATGTGTGAGTTAAATAAAGGTTAGTACGTATGAGATAAATAAAGGTTAGTACGTGTGAGATAAATAAAGGTTAGTATGTGTGAGTTAAATAAAGGTTAGTACGTATGAGATAAATAAAGGTTAGTACGTGTGAGATAAATAAAGGTTAGTATGTGTGAGATAAATAAAGGTTAGTACATGTGAGTTAAATAAAGGTTAGTATGTGTGTGATAAATAAAGGTTAGTACGTGTGAGTTAAATAAAGGTTAGTATGTGTGTGATAAATAAAGGTTAGTACGTGTGAGTTAAATAAAGGTTAGTACATGTGAGTTAAATAAAGGTTAGTATGTGTGTGATAAATAAAGGTTAGTACGTGTGAGTTAAATAAAGGTTAGTATGTGTGTGATAAATAAAGGTTAGTACGTGTGAGTTAAATAAAGGTTAGTACATGTGAGTTAAATAAAGGTTAGTATGTGTGTGATAAATAAAGGTTAGTACGTGTGAGTTAAATAAAGGTTAGTATGTGTGTGATAAATAAAGGTTAGTACGTGTGAGTTAAATAAAGGTTAGTACATGTGAGTTAAATAAAGGTTAGTATGTGTGTGATAAATAAAGGTTAGTACGTGTGAGTTAAATAAAGGTTAGTATGTGTGTGATAAATAAAGGTTAGTACGTGTGAGATAAATAAAGGTTAGTACGTGTGAGATAAATAAAGGTTAGTACGTGTGAGATAAATAAAGGTTAGTACGTGTGAGATAAATAAAGGTTAGTATGTGTGAGTTAAATAAAGGTTAGTACGTATGAGATAAATAAAGGTTAGTACGTATGAGATAAATAAAGGTTAGTACGTATGAGATAAATAAAGGTTAGTACGTATGAGATAAATAAAGGTTAGTATGTGTGAGTTAAATAAAGGTTAGTACGTATGAGATAAATAAAGGTTAGTACGTATGAGATAAATAAAGGTTAGTACGTGTGATATAAATAAAGGTTAGTAGGTGTGAGATAAATAAAGGTTAGTATGTGTGATAAATAAAGGTTAGTATGTGTGAGATAAATAAAGGTTAGTACGTGTGAGATAAATAAAGGTTAGTATGTGTGAGATAAATAAAGGTTAGTATGTGTGAGATAAATAAAGGTTAGTACGTGTGAGATAAATAAAGGTTAGTATGTGTGAGTTAAATAAAGGTTAGTACGTGTGAGATAAATAAAGGTTAGTACGTGTGAGTTAAATAAAGGTTAGTACGTGTGAGATAAATAAAGGTTAGTACGTGTGAGATAAATAAAGGTTAGTACGTGTGAGATAAATAAAGGTTAGTATGTGTGAGATAAATAAAGGTTAGTACGTGTGAGTTAAATAAAGGTTAGTATGTGTGAGATAAATAAAGGTTAGTACGTGTGAGATAAATAAAGGTTAGTACGTGTGAGATAAATAAAGGTTAGTACGTGTGAGTTAAATAAAGGTTAGTACGTGTGAGTTAAATAAAGGTTAGTACGTGTGAGTTAAATAAAGGTTAGTACGTGTGAGTTAAATAAAGGTTAGTACGTGTGAGATAAATAAAGGTTAGTACGTGTGAGATAAATAAAGGTTAGTACGTGTGAGTTAAATAAAGGTTAGTACGTGTGAGTTAAATAAAGGTTAGTACGTGTGAGTTAAATAAAGGTTAGTACGTGTGAGTTAAATAAAGGTTAGTACGTGTGAGATAAATAAAGGTTAGTACGTGTGAGATAAATAAAGGTTAGTACGTGTGAGATAAATAAAGGTTAGTACGTGTGAGATAAATAAAGGTTAGTACGTGTGAGATAAATAAAGGTTAGTACGTGTGAGATAAATAAAGGTTAGTACGTGTGAGATAAATAAAGGTTAGTACGTGTGAGATAAATAAAGGTTAGTACGTGTGAGATAAATAAAGGTTAGTATGTGTGAGATAAATAAAGGTTAGTATGTGTGAGATAAATAAAGGTTAGTACGTGTGAGATAAATAAAGGTTAGTACGTGTGAGTTAAATAAAGGTTAGTACGTGTGAGATAAATAAAGGTTAGTACGTGTGAGATAAATAAAGGTTAGTACGTGTGAGATAAATAAAGGTTAGTACGTGTGAGATAAATAAAGGTTAGTACGTGTGAGATAAATAAAGGTTAGTATGTGTGAGATAAATAAAGGTTAGTACGTGTGAGATAAATAAAGGTTAGTACGTGTGAGATAAATAAAGGTTAGTATGTGTGAGATAAATAAAGGTTAGTACGTGTGAGTTAAATAAAGGTTAGTACGTGTGAGATAAATAAAGGTTAGTATGTGTGAGATAAATAAAGGTTAGTATGTATGAGATAAATAAAGGTTAGTATGTGTGAGATAAATAAAGGTTAGTACGTGTGAGATAAATAAAGGTTAGTACGTGTGAGATAAATAAAGGTTAGTATGTGTGAGATAAATAAAGGTTAGTATGTGTGAGTTAAATAAAGGTTAGTATGTGTGAGATAAATAAAGGTTAGTATGTGTGAGTTAAATAAAGGTTAGTATGTGTGAGATAAATAAAGGTTAGTACGTGTGAGATAAATAAAGGTTAGTACGTGTGAGATAAATAAAGGTTAGTATGTGTGAGATAAATAAAGGTTAGTACGTGTGAGATAAATAAAGGTTAGTACGTGTGAGATAAATAAAGGTTAGTACGTGTGAGATAAATAAAGGTTAGTACGTGTGAGATAAATAAAGGTTAGTACGTGTGAGATAAATAAAGGTTAGTACGTGTGAGATAAATAAAGGTTAGTACGTGTGAGATAAATAAAGGTTAGTACGTGTGAGATAAATAAAGGTTAGTACGTGTGAGATAAATAAAGGTTAGTACGTGTGAGATAAATAAAGGTTAGTATGTGTGAGATAAATAAAGGTTAGTGCGTGTGAGATAAATAAAGGTTAGTATGTGTGAGATAAATAAAGGTTAGTACGTGTGAGATAAATAAAGGTTAGTACGTGTGAGATAAATAAAGGTTAGTACATGTGAGATAAATAAAGGTTAGTACGTGTGAGATAAATAAAGGTTAGTACGTGTGAGATAAATAAAGGTTAGTACGTGTGAGATAAATAAAGGTTAGTACGTGTGAGATAAATAAAGGTTAGTGCGTGTGAGATAAATAAAGGTTAGTACGTGTGAGATAAATAAAGGTTAGTACGTGTGAGATAAATAAAGGTTAGTACGTGTGAGATAAATAAAGGTTAGTGCGTGTGAGATAAATAAAGGTTAGTATGTGTGAGATAAATAAAGGTTAGTACGTGTGAGATAAATAAAGGTTAGTACGTGTGAGATAAATAAAGGTTAGTACATGTGAGATAAATAAAGGTTAGTACGTGTGAGATAAATAAAGGTTAGTACGTGTGAGATAAATAAAGGTTAGTACGTGTGAGATAAATAAAGGTTAGTACGTGTGAGATAAATAAAGGTTAGTACGTGTGAGATAAATAAAGGTTAGTACGTGTGAGATAAATAAAGGTTAGTACGTGTGAGATAAATAAAGGTTAGTACGTATGAGATAAATAAAGGTTAGTACGTGTGATAAATAAAGGTTAGTACATGTGAGATAAATAAAGGTTAGTACGTGTGAGATAAATAAAGGTTAGTACGTGTGAGATAAATAAAGGTTAGTACATGTGAGATAAATAAAGGTTAGTACGTGTGAGATAAATAAAGGTCAGTACGTGTGAGATAAATAAAGGTTAGTACGTGTGAGATAAATAAAGGTTAGTACGTGTGAGATAAATAAAGGTTAGTACGTGTGAGATAAATAAAGGTTAGTACGTGTGAGTTAAATAAAGGTTAGTACGTGTGAGTTAAATAAAGGTTAGTACGTGTGAGTTAAATAAAGGTTAGTACGTGTGAGATAAATAAAGGTTAGTACGTGTGAGTTAAATAAAGGTTAGTACGTGTGAGATAAATAAAGGTTAGTACGTGTGAGTTAAATAAAGGTTAGTACGTGTGAGATAAATAAAGGTTAGTACGTGTGAGATAAATAAAGGTTAGTACGTGTGAGATAAATAAAGGTTAGTACGTGTGAGATAAATAAAGGTTAGTACGTGTGAGATAAATAAAGGTTAGTACGTGTGAGATAAATAAAGGTTAGTACGTGTGAGATAAATAAAGGTTAGTACGTGTGAGTTAAATAAAGGTTAGTACGTGTGAGTTAAATAAAGGTTAGTACGTGTGAGTTAAATAAAGGTTAGTACGTGTGAGATAAATAAAGGTTAGTACGTGTGAGATAAATAAAGGTTAGTACGTGTGAGATAAATAAAGGTTAGTACATGTGAGATAAATAAAGGTTAGTAGGTGTGAGATAAATAAAGGTTAGTACGTGTGAGATAAATAAAGGTTAGTACGTGTGAGATAAATAAAGGTTAGTACGTGTGAGATAAATAAAGGTTAGTACGTGTGAGATAAATAAAGGTTAGTACGTGTGAGATAAATAAAGGTTAGTACGTGTGAGATAAATAAAGGTTAGTACGTGTGAGATAAATAAAGGTTAGTACGTGTGAGATAAATAAAGGTTAGTACGTGTGAGATAAATGTAGGTCAGTACGTGTGAGATAAATAAAGGTTAGTACGTGTGAGATAAATAAAGGTTAGTACGTGTGAGATAAATAAAGGTTAGTACATGTGAGATAAATAAAGGTTAGTATGTGTGAGATAAATAAAGGTTAGTATGTGTGAGATAAATAAAGGTTAGTACGTGTGAGATAAATAAAGGTTAGTACATGTGAGATAAATAAAGGTTAGTATGTGTGAGATAAATAAAGGTTAGTATGTGTGAGATAAATAAAGGTTAGTATGTGTGAGATAAATAAAGGTTAGTACGTGTGAGATAAATAAAGGTTAGTACGTGTGAGATAAATAAAGGTTAGTACGTGTGAGATAAATAAAGGTTAGTACATGTGAGATAAATAAAGGTTAGTACGTGTGAGATAAATAAAGGTTAGTACGTGTGAGATAAATAAAGGTTAGTACATGTGAGATAAATAAAGGTTAGTATGTGTGAGATAAATAAAGGTTAGTACGTGTGAGATAAATAAAGGTTAGTACGTGTGAGATAAATAAAGGTTAGTACGTGTGAGATAAATAAAGGTTAGTACATGTGAGATAAATAAAGGTTAGTACGTGTGAGATAAATAAAGGTTAGTACGTGTGAGATAAATAAAGGTTAGTACATGTGAGATAAATAAAGGTTAGTAGGTGTGAGATAAATAAAGGTTAGTACGTGTGAGATAAATAAAGGTTAGTACATGTGAGATAAATAAAGGTTAGTATGTGTGAGATAAATAAAGGTTAGTACGTGTGAGATAAATAAAGGTTAGTACGTGTGAGATAAATAAAGGTTAGTACGTGTGAGATAAATAAAGGTTAGTACGTGTGAGATAAATAAAGGTTAGTACGTGTGAGATAAATAAAGGTTAGTACGTGTGAGATAAATAAAGGTTAGTATGTGTGAGATAAATAAAGGTTAGTACGTGTGAGATAAATAAAGGTTAATATGTGTGAGATAAATAAAGGTTAGTACGTGTGATAAATAAAGGTTAGTACGTGTGAGATAAATAAAGGTTAGTACGTGTGATAAATAAAGGTTAGTACGTGTGAGATAAATAAAGGTTAGTACGTGTGAGATAAATAAAGGTTAGTACGTGTGATAAATAAAGGTTAGTACGTGTGAGATAAATAAAGGTTAGTACGTGTGATAAATAAAGGTTAGTACGTGTGAGATAAATAAAGGTTAGTACGTGTGAGATAAATAAAGGTTAGTATGTGTGAGATAAATAAAGGTTAGTACGTGTGAGATAAATAAAGGTTAGTATGTGTGAGATAAATAAAGGTTAGTATGTGTGATAAATAAAGGTTAGTACGTGTGATAAATAAAGGTTAGTACGTGTGAGATAAATAAAGGTTAGTAATGGTTAGTACGTGTGATAAATAAAGGTTAGTACGTGTGAGATAAATAAAGGTTAGTACGTGTGAGATAAATAAAGGTTAGTACGTGTGATAAATAAAGGTTAGTACGTGTGAGATAAATAAAGGTTAGTACGTGTGATAAATAAAGGTTAGTACGTGTGAGATAAATAAAGGTTAGTACGTGTGAGATAAATAAAGGTTAGTACGTGTGAGATAAATAAAGGTTAGTACGTGTGAGATAAATAAAGGTTAGTATGTGTGAGATAAATAAAGGTTAGTACGTGTGAGATAAATAAAGGTTAGTATGTGTGAGATAAATAAAGGTTAGTACGTGTGATAAATAAAGGTTAGTACGTGTGAGATAAATAAAGGTTAGTACGTGTGATAAATAAAGGTTAGTACGTGTGATAAATAAAGGTTAGTACGTGTGAGATAAATAAAGGTTAGTATGTGTGAGATAAATAAAGGTTAGTACATGTGAGATAAATAAAGGTTAGTACGTGTGAGATAAATAAAGGTTAGTATGTGTGAGATAAATAAAGGTTAGTATGTGTGAGATAAATAAAGGTTAGTACGTGTGAGATAAATAAAGGTTAGTACGTGTGAGATAAATAAAGGTTAGTACGTGTGAGATAAATAAAGGTTAGTATGTGTGAGATAAATAAAGGTTAGTACGTGTGAGATAAATAAAGGTTAGTACGTGTGAGATAAATAAAGGTTAGTATGTGTGAGATAAATAAAGGTTAGTACGTGTGAGATAAATAAAGGTTAGTACGTGTGAGATAAATAAAGGTTAGTACGTGTGATATAAATAAAGGTTAGTACATGTGAGATAAATTTATGATCTTTGCACTTGATACAAATTGGCTAAAAGTTTGATATTAAAACAAAATATTCTTTCATGATGGGAGCTGCGTTGGTGCAGCATTAAAGATCCTGTGCCAGTGCATTCTCTTATATGTGGGAGGCACCCTATGGGAGACCCTTTCATGACAGGAGCTGCGCTGGTGCAGCATTAAAGATCCTGTGCCAGTGCATTCTCCTATATATGGGAGGCTCCCTATGGGAGAATCTTTCATGATGGGAGATGCACTGTTGCAGCATTAAAGATCCTGTGCCAGTGCATGAGACCCTTTCATGATGGGAGCTGCGCTGGTGCAGCATTAAAGATCCTGTGCCAGTCCATTCTCTTATATATGCAAGTCCCCCATCTGAGACTCACAAATATAAGGGAATGCATTGGTGCTGGGTTATCAAAACATTTCAGGAAGCTCCCATATTGAAATGCTTAATAGATGAATTAGGAGCAGTGACTTCTAAGTTTGAAACCTATAGGCGGGCCCTAGTAATTTTTCTGATTAGAAAATATATCTTATTTTCGGAAATGCCAATGCTCCATAAAAATCTGCCTTAACCCTTTGAACCAGGTTGGCTGGTTTTGGCAGGAAAACCGGCTAATGCACAAACAGTTACAACGACATACGTCAAAAGGAAATGTGGCATGTTAAATATAGATTTCAGTTGCATAGGGAAACATGGTGATAATGGGCACAGCTATAGCAAGGTCATTTACTGAATACATGTATATCTCAGAGTCGTTTATACATGTATATCTCAGAGTCGTTTATACATGTATATCTCAGAGTCATTTATACATGTATATCTCAGAGTCGTTTATACATGTATATCTCAGAGTCGTTTATACATGTATATCTCAGAGTCGTTTATACATGAATATCTCAGAGTCGTTTATACATGAATATCTCAGAGTCGTTTATACATGAATATCTCGAGTCGTTTATACATGTATATCTCAGAGTCGTTTATACATGAATATCTCAGAGTCGTTTATACATGAATATCTCAGAGTCGTTTACTGAATACATGTATATCTCAGAGTCGTTTATACATGTATATCTCAGAGTCGTTTATACATGTATATCTCAGAGTCGTTTACTGAATACATGTATATCTCAGAGTCGTTTATACATGTATATCTCAGAGTCGTTTATACATGTATATCTCAGAGTCGTTTATACATGATATGTAACCTTACTGAATACATGTATATCTCAGAGTCGTTTACTGAATACATGAATATCTCAGCGTCGTTTACTGAATACATGTATATCTCAGAGTCGTTTACTGAATACATGTATATCTCAGAGTCGTTTATACATGTATATCTCAGAGTCGTTTATACATGTATATCTCAGAGTCGTTTACTGAATACATGTATATCTCAGAGTCGTTTACTGAATACATGTATATCTCAGAGTCGTTTATACATGTCTATCTCAGAGTTGTTTATACATGATATGTAACCCTTGTTATCCCCTGTAAACAAAGTTTGGTGGGGGATATACAAATGGGCTCCATCCGTCTTTGAGTCCATACTTCTTTGAGGCCCCCACCCCCACCCCCCATGGAATACGGAATACCACTTAATACAGAGGGTGGAATACAGAATACCAGTTAACAGCCATATGGAATACATAAAAATATATGAAAACTTCATTTTTTGGAAGGTCGGCGTACGAATACCGGTATATTTGGAATACCGAATACCTCCTAACAGAGGGGCCGGAATACGGCGTACCTCATAACAGGGCATGGAATACGGCGTATGAAAAAGGGGGGTGGGGGCCTCTTCTTTGAAGCTGTATATCTTGGTCATCATCAGTCAAATTTACAAGACTATTTATAAAACACAGTTTAACACACCCTACAGGCCACATCCCTCTTCCGATTGTCACCAAACTTCATATGGATCTTTGGGATGGCCTCTAGATGGGAGCTGAAATTCCACCCCGCAAAACTCATGTAAAAAACATGGCCACCAGCAGAGCCATTCTTGTTTATATCGAAATGTGTGTTTTTTGTCCGTCTGTGCATACAACTGTATATCTCAACCAATGGTTATAGGACCTAAATTTGGTATGGAGGTTCACCATCATGGCTGCTTTCAAAGAGGAGCAAATTACATTGTTTGCATTTTCATTTTGTCTGAGTTTTCAACCTTAGTTTGTCAATTTTCGCGGTTTTGGTCTGTCTGGCTTGATAACTCAAACAGATATGAACAGATTTAAATAATCAGAAAATTAATAAATGTCCACAGAAAGCCACCATGGCAGGGGATAATCAAGCCTTGAAATAGGGTGTCTGTCATTTGCAGAATGAGGACCCCAGAGGGTGAATTTAGTGATGCTACCCCGCATAGCAGAATGAGGTTCCCAGACGGTGAATTTGGTGATGCTAGCCTGCTATGTGGGGTAGCATCACTAAATTCACCCTCTGGGGACCTCATTCTGCAAATGACAGACACGCTATTTCAAGGCTTGGGGATAATCTGGGTGGTGCACTTATTTAATTAAAAATGGAAAAACTGATGCTGTAAGAAACATCTGGACATATATTGTAATTGTCACAAGCAAATGATGTCAATCAATTTGGGACATTTTATGGCTCGCATTCGTTTCGGAGCTTAGCATGTGGCATATCTCTATGGTAAAATATTTCCCACTTGATTATCGCGTTATATCAGAAAATATTCATATAAAACCAAAATTAATTGACAGAATCATTTCCGTACAGGTGTCTTCAGCTCATATTTATTATTTAATACCCCGGAAACTATATAAAACATGTTTAGGAAGAGATACAGTAATGCCATAAACAATCTACTCCTTAACCACAGCAGAATTATGGGTAACTTTTCAGGATTTAGTTGGAAATATGGCTTGTTGCCATTCATAGGAAAGCTCTTAGTGAGAGCTTTCAAATGAATGGCAACAAGCCATATTTCCGACTAACTCCTGAAAAGTTAACCATAATTCTGCTGTGGTTAAGGAGTTGATTATTTAGGGCATTACTGTAGACCATCTTGAACCCTTCCATTTCTTTGCAGGCCACTCCTGAGATCTCTCTAGTTTGGGGAGTTGGACAGAAAATGTGGCTGAGGGATTTTACTGCATTGTATGAATCATTAAATAAGGAATGGTCAGATACCATGAAGCCAATCATGAATGCAGTGCTAGGTGAGGCTTTGTTAGTCATCATGATGAACCTATATCGTTATTCCAATGCCCTTGTATCTAAGAATGTTTCTTATAACAGACCCAACTGAGATAAAAATGCTTTTGGTCCATTTTCATTGGTATTGAGCATTTTTAGCTCAACTTGACAAAGGATTCAACTTGAATCCATCATCACACCTTG
Source organism: Siphonodentalium dalli (assembly GCA_032622095.1). NCBI lineage: Eukaryota > Metazoa > Mollusca > Scaphopoda > Gadilida > Siphonodentaliidae > Siphonodentalium > Siphonodentalium dalli. The sequence continues at coordinate 290,619,535 of CP136064.1, forward strand.
CTGCCCACATTTATTGGAGAATAAATAATTTCATCTACACTATACTATCCCTTCACTGAAACTTTTTGACTTTCCTCCATCTTTATCATTCTATTGACTGTTCAGCATAAAATTAAGTTAATTAACGCCTCCCTAAGTTGAGCTACAGTGTCATTGAAACATTCATTTTTAATCACAGACCCCAAACATGGCAATTCCCTCTACTGTAGTATTATTGTATTTACATTGCCATAAATTTTTCCCGAAATGCATTAAAACATGGCCACCAGCAGCCATCTTGGATATCACATATTAATTCATTGGCACACGTTTCCACCCACATCTATTGTAGGACTGTTTTGAAAATTTATCAGCATCTTTAGGATTGCCTCTAAATCGGCACTATCAAATTTGAATGATTTCAGATTAAAACCATGGCCGCCGGCAGCCATCTTCGATTTTACTCTTTGTATGACTAAAAGGTCCTTTGGCACACTCATAGGCCACATCCCTCATTCACCAAACTTCATATGGATCTTCAGGGTGACCGAATCGCCAACGGCCATCTTGGATTTTACTCTTTGCATGACTAAATCCTTCGGCACACCCTACAGGCTACATCCTTCATATGGATCTTCAGGCTGACCACTATCGGTACATGGGAACTATCAAATTTTTCCAAATTTCACTAAAATAAATGACCGCCAGCACCCATTAAATCATTTAGCACACAATACTGGCCGCATCAATCATCCAACTAGTACTAAAATTAATATGATTCTTCATATTAGAGGAGAGCCACCAATTTTTTTCTTCAAATATGTCTGCTAGTAGCCATCTTGGATTTTACATTTGAATCCCCAGCACACTCTGCAACCCACATTTATTGGAGAAATGTTTGAAATGAAAACATTGACACTTTCATCATGTATCTGGGCAAATTTGTCAGTTTTTTCCAGGAGTCGTTTGTTTCTACATGCAGTGGAGTGATTTCACAGTGAAATTAATGCTCTGCATGGTCTTTCCTCCACTTGCAAAACCTGGGAACTTTTTTATGTTTGTAACCTTGTAAAACCAGTATAGGTAATAATAACATTTAAAAGTAGTATTTCTTAGTTAATACCTTCCTTTAATGTAGTTCACAGTAGGTGAACGTCCCAATTCTAGTGTTGAAACGATTTGTCGATTAGTCGATGTCAAGGAATTGTTAACCAAAAGTCAACTCCAGAATCCCAAGTCGATTAGTTGCATTAAATTGTGCATGTATGTGTTAACAGAACAATGGTACAATACAATATACAACCGCAACAACAGTGTTAAAAGTGTTAAAAGTTAAAACAAAAGCTGCGCTATTTATGAGAATTACTTACACAAACACCAGTTATGAAATTGACAATGTGGTTAATAAATTTACATCATTGCGCAGTGGGCGATCAAAGATAACGGTACTGGCTACCGCGCTTTGAAAGCCATCAATTTGTGCCGAGTCATGTCATGTGCACATATTATGGATGCAGTGTGGAATTAATTCAGTATGAGACTATGAGTATGGACTAATGTGTCCGGATATAGTATGATGAATGTACCATAATACAAACGCAAACCAAACACCAGGTATAAATTAACTGGATACAAATTTTGTAGCACTGGTTTCAGAGAGCACCGATTCTAGGGCTGCAACGATTCACTGCGGTTACGGCGAATCGTGATGTTTACCGCGGTGCGATACGTGGTTTGTTCTGTAATTTTACCTGTTCATTGTTTATCTGTATTTTTGTAGTCTAAACGCATGCCCAAGCACTCTGAGAGAACACTTTTCATTGGCTGTAACCGCAATAATTCCGGGAGTTTCCTGTTCTGTTAACCAATCGAAATTCTTGTTCTTCCATTATATCGAGGGTCGATGTCTCGATGACCTTTGAAATTTAAAATCAATAACATGTCGGAACTATCAGACCATTATAAAATTGCAAGTTCTCAACCTTTCATAGGCGAGGCAACTCCAAATATTGTTGTGCCGCCAGCGAAATTTAAATCGCCTGTATGGAAACACTTCGGTTTTCGTGCCTTTGAGAAAGACGATGTGTTTAATGTCTGCAACACCAAAACAATATGCAAAATTTGCAAAGTAGGCAAAAGTTGTAAACTGGTCCAATTTTCAGTCTGAAATGTATCGCGATACGTATCGTATCGTTGCATAATATTGTGATACTTATCAAATCGTGAGGTGGGCATATCGTTGCAGCCCTAACCGATTCAGAGTCTTGATGTAACTACCACCAACAATGGGAACTTGTTAACAGCACTTATCTCGCAGTGATTTACATCAATTTTAAAATGATATCAAATATAATTTGATGACCTATTGAAAGGTACATGTAGATACGTACTATATTTGTTGACAATGTTTGGTAGATCAAATAACATTATCATTAGGCAAATTTCTCGTTTTTTTTGTACTCTATAGCCATATAGTAAAAGGGATGTTTTCCATGGGAATGGGGGTTGTCGATTAGTTGACTTGGACTAAATTTTTGACTGTCGATTAGACAACTACGCAAAACCCTAGTCGTTTGAACACTACGCAACTCAAAGGTGCTCGATTTAAGTGACTTTGTGAGCGATATTGCTTTACATCGTTTACATGTTTGTTGAGATATCGGCTCAAAAGTCACCAAAATCATTCAATCTTGAGCTGGGACCACCCCCTACTCTGAAGTAGATTATTGAAGAACAAATATTAAAAATGAAATATATTCTCTGCCTTGTTTGTTCAATGTTATAAAGTTCCCTATCAGAATGGGTGGGCTAGCATCACCAAATTCACCCTCTGGGAACCTCATTCTGCTGAGGCCTCAACTGCTATGGGATACCGATGATCAGATTGAAGTTCCTCAGTTAAAGTTGCTGATGTTCACCCATTAGTCACCTCGATTATGCATTATATCTGCCTCAAATTAGGGGATATAAAAACTGAACAGAAGGGAAAAAGTAACTAAAAAGTTTTTAGTTACTTTTTCCCTTCTGTTCAGTTTTTATATCTCCTAAAAACAATGTTAATTTGAGACTATAGAGACCTCCCAGAAGATAAGACCTAAGTAGAGTGAGGTACCAAGAGGGTGAATTTAGTGATGCTAGCCCACGGTGCAATGTAGTATCACTAAATTCACCCACTGGGGACCTCATTCTTCAAATGTCAGACACAATATTTCATGGCTTGGAGTTCATCACATCACTTTTAATGATACAGTTGTATATCGTAGATAAGCGCTCACTGAACACTATTTTCCTTCCAGAAGCAACAAGAAATAAGGCGATAACCATGGTTAGTAAAGCGTATTCATCGATAAGTGCTGACGACTTCTCACAACTTCTTGGAATGCCAGTAAATGATGCTATACAAGGTAAGTAAAATGTGCAAGCCTTGAAATAGGGTGTCTGTCATTTGCAGAATGAGGTCCCCAGAGGGTGAATTTAGTGATTCTACCCCGCATAGCGGGCTAGCATCACCAAATTCACCCTCTGGGAACCTCATTCTGCTGAGGTGTAAGCAGAATGAGGTCCCCAGAGGGTGAATTTGGTGATGCTAGCCCGCCATGCGAGGTAGCATTACTAAATTCACCCTCTGGGGACCTCATTCTGCAAATGACAGACACCCTATTTCAAGGCTTGAAAATGTGATGTTTTATCTTTTAATATACATGTAGCATGTCTGTCTGGTATAAAGTTCCAGTTAAGAAATTAGTGATAAGAAGATGGGGTGAAAATGATATTGAGGTTTCCATTTATGGGTTATGTTACAGTGTTTCTCTTATATACATGTATATATCTGAAATGATGACTACACTCATGCATATATCTGAAATGATGACTACACTCATGCATATAACTGAAATGATGACTACACTCATGTATCTATCTGAAATGATGACTACACTCATGTATATATCTGAAATGATGACTACACTCATGCATATATCTGAAATGATGACTACACTCATGTATATATCTGAAATGATGACTACACTCATGCATCTATCTGAAGTGATGTGACACACTCCGGTATGGTGATCAAATAGAAATGGAGAATAATCTTGCTCAAAGTAGTTATTGTTACGAATATTAATCCAAATTGACAACACACACCATCATTCTGATATATTAATTAAATGCAATGACTCTCGATGGCAAAATCATTCAAGTCCTGAATCGTGATGTAAATATTTACAATTGACTGTAGTTCAGACTATGTTTTCTATGGTCGATTTCTTTATTATTTCTATATTCCCCAGGTTGCCGTAATGCCTGAGTATTAACTTATCAGTTTCACGCACCCAAAGAAGTCCATAATATGTTTTAAATTGAATGTGACTTGTCTTTGTCATAAGGAAATGAGAAATAAATGATTTGAATTGGAAGTATATTATCAGGGTCCAAATAAATATGTATCTGTAATAACTCTGTATCAACACTATTCATACGAAGTCATCTCTGTATTTTCCAGTTTCTGGTAGCTTCATTGTGGCAAGTTCGTGCTATTTATTAAAACAGGGGCATGCAAATCTGAAAATAGCCATCATCCGATGGGGAAACACCATTCAGTGGGTAGACCCATAGACAAGCACAGACTCACACAGTTTGTCATAAAAACATTCACAGGGGCACTCACCACAGCAGAATTATGAATAAACACGCTTAATAAATTCTATAGGGAATATGCTATAGGGTTTATACATGTACACTGTTTATTCATTCATAAAATTGTCCACGACAGTGAAAACAAGTTATATGCACTCTTGTTAATGAGGTCCCTGGGTCAACTTGAAACCCCCGAACCTAGGAACCCTCTATGGTAGTCGGCACTGTGTGGGTTCTTCTGAAACCCTAGCTGGCTTTGCCCATGAGCTTAGAGCTCGAGGGCAACTGGCAGTGTTCGCACTGGACTGAAAAATCTTGTGGCCAAAAGTTTAGCCAAATGAAAATTTTATTAGCCAAATGAAAAAGACTTTGGCCAAATGTTTTTTGGCCAAATTAAAAAAACTTGTGCCAGAGGGTGAATTCAGTGATGCTATCCCGCACGGTGGGCTAGCGTTAATATATTCACCTTCTGGAAACCTCATTCTGCTGAGGCCTCAACTGCTATGGGAGACTTTACCTTGAAGGATCAAGTTCCCCAGTTGAAGTTGGTGATGCTCACCCATTAGTCACCTCGATTATGCACTTTATCTTCTGCTATTTAGGGAAAATAGAAACTGAACAGAAGGGACAAAGTAACTAAAATCAATGTTTGTTTGAGACTCTAGATACTTCCCAGATGATGAGGCCCAAGCAGAATGAGGCCCCCAGAGGGTGAATTTAGTGATGCTAGCCCACTGTGCAGGGTAGCATCACTAAATTGACCCTCTGGCGACCTCATTCTGCAAATGAAGGTAACCGGACATTTACCCACTTTAAAAAGCGGACATTTCCCCACCCGGACATTTACACACCGGATATTTCCCCACCTGGACATTTACCCACCGGACATTTCCCCATCCCCGGACATTTACCCACCGGACATTTCCCCACCCGGACATTTACCCTGAATTCTAGTGAGTGAACTCTAGACAGCCTATATAACCTTAGCAAAGTTATCATGGAATCCATTCCCCAGTTTGTGGTCGAGCGGATAGGACGTATTATTTATAGTGCGTCTTATCGCTGTTCCCGTTGACTGGTCTGAGTCGCTTGTGAGTTGTGATCCGTGCTGTGAAAGACGACCTTGCTGTGTCATGTGTTTATGCGTTTCTGCCATCGAAGGAACAGTTCCATGTATATAATTTCGTTCGTTGAAATAAATCTGATTTTACCACAAACCCATAGTAATAGTCAATACCACATACCCATAGTAACAGTCAAAGGTGGGGAAAAGTACGGTAGGGAAATGTCCGGTGGGTAAATGTCCGGGTGGGTAAATGTCTGCTTTGCCATTTCAAGGGCGGGTGGGGAAATGTCCGGTGGGGAAATGTCTGGGATTCGCAAATGACAGACACACTATTTCAAAGCTTGGTAATTTTCTATTATCATACAATCCTGGCCGTTCAAATATTCCAGAAATGCAGCTTTTTGTTAACAACAGAAAACTAATTTTCTACTACCTAATACTAATATTTATCTTGACAATTCTTTTCAGCTGCTCTTAACCAGAAATGGGAAACAGACCAACAGTCCAGAATGATTATTCCACATAAAGAAGGTTAGAACCAGGGTCTGCGCTGGGTCAAATTTTACCTTTGCCAAAATGAAAATATTTTTGCTAATTAATTATAGAAATGGCCAAATAATATCAAACTGAAATTTAGGGGTTTGTGAAAAATTAATTCTTGTGCATTGACAACGGCCATTTTAGTGAATTTAGTGACGTTATCCCACACAGTGGGCTAGCCTCACCAAATTCTCTCTCTGGGAACATCATTCTGCTTAGGCTTCAACTGCTATGGGAGACCTAGGCTCATATTGAAGTTCCCCAGTTGAAGTTGATGATGTTCACCCGTTAGTCACCTCGATTATGCATTTTATCTTTGCTAATTAGGGGATATAGAAACTAAACAGAAGTAATTAAAAACAATGTTATTTTGAGACTATAGATACTTCCCAGAAGATGGTGCCTAAGAAGAATGAGGTCCCCAGAGGGTGAATTTGGTGATGCTAGCCTGCTGTGTGGGATCGCATCACTGAAGTTTCCCTCTGGGGACCTCATTCTGCAAATGACAGTAACACTCATTCAATGCTTGAAAGGGATAACATAAAAAGTCTGTAAAATTTTCTATCATCAACAACTTCATCTTAAACTAGATTGATTTTATTCTTATATTTATTATTGACAACTCTCCAATAATGAAATTTTGCATGTCAAAACTATTGTTATATAGACATTACTGTTACAATGTTAAAAGGAATTACCGATCAAAGTCCTTTAGTCCAAAGTGTGATCAAAACTTTATTGTCAGCATTAGGAACAATCAAAGCACTGAAAAATATTATTAAATTCATATTTAGACTAAAATATTTGAACTTACTACAAAATTAGCAAAGTTTTTTTCAAGACAAAAAGAAATTTCATTGGCTATTTTTTAGCTAAGGCTAATTTCAGAGCCTGCCCATGTTTTTTGCAAAATTATAACAAATTGTTGGAGACATTGTCTTAGTGTCACACTGTAGAAGTCTGCAGACGGCAAACATTCATTGTTGAATGCCAAGGACTACTGAGATAACTGCACAAGGATTATCTTGATAATCATCAATTTTAAACCCGACCCAACTAAAGTTTGCCATGATAATGGACTACGTTCCAATCGTAAACTGAAGTTATTTGTGTAAAGTATGCAACTATGCAGATCCTAGGCTTTGAGCCGAGGAAAAATTTCGGGCTTAGATAATTTCTTAGCCTCGGCAAATTACTGCTAATTAATGGGGGCTGGTATTTTGTGTTTTTATTCTTGTAGTAGCTCCACCAGATATACCGATGGCAAATGAACAGCAACTCACGCTCCTACCAGATAAGAGAGCCATATCCAATTAATATAATATTTATTCTTACAGCACCTCCACCAGAAATACCGATGGCAAATGAACAGCATCTCACGCTCCTAACAGACTATGTGGCGTTCTTAGAGAATTGATGAAGGTTTGTTCAAACCATATATATTCAGTGTCAATTTTAGGAGCTAAAATATGTATATCACTTTTGAGCTCACCTGATATTGAGGCGATATCTGCAGTAGCGATATAGTTATCATTTTTTACCCTGTGCCAATGCATTCTCTTATATATGCGAGTCGACCATAGGTCGCCTCGCATATATAAGAGAATGCATTGGCCTAACAATGTTTTACAATTTTAATAATTTGTTCTTGTATTCTTTAACAATTTTATAATTTCACCCATACAGAGCCCCAGACAAACAAGAGCAGACGACACTCTTCTATATGCTTCTATAGATGTGTGGGGCTCCCTGCAGGGTAATGGATGTAGCGATATAGTTATCATTCTTGTCTCTTCATCTATTTCATGGTAAAAACAATTCTGTCAACAGAATAATTTGGCCGTAGAAACACGGTGAATATATGAATCAGTCCTTAACTGGTAGTCTAGATTTCGTTTCTTTTTTGTTTAGAATCATCTCATCTGATCTGTACAATTCTTAAGGACATAATTATTATGTTCCCAAATATATCAAGGGAATGCACGGGAAAATTTCAGAGGTGGCCTGCAGAGCTGTTAAGTTTCACAAATTGTCCGTGAGACTCCCGGATTGCTATGGACAAAACCTCCAAAATACGGAAGACCACCCAATTCTCCCGCATTGTGCAGATGCACTGTTGCCGCCGGTAACATCAAGAGTAATTTCATATTCATCATTATTCAGTACTAATCAGCAGTACTAATTGAGACTAATTAATTTTCACACCCCTTCGTAGCCATGCAAGCTGTCGTAAAAGTAAAACGGTTTGATGCCCTTGATTTGTTATCACTCTTGAACCATCGTGGAAATCCAATTTCTTAAGTTACACAGACCTGATATTTAGGGGCTCCAAAAACCCCCAAAATAATTTTCAATCATGTACATCCGCAAATTTTTGATTACATATCCACCAAATATGTTTACTGAACATAAAATATAAACTTAAGATACCAAATTTCCTTGCATTTAGTTATAGTCCAGGAGTACCCCTAGCTCCTAAATGCCTGGACTGCAGATCTTAAGAAATGAGTTTTTTGTCATGGTTCAAGGGTGATACCAAATCGAAGGCATCAAACCTTTTGTACGTGATAGTGTAATTGAAACCCTCTAGGTCTAATTATTCCTCTCCAGGCCACCAGAGCTGTTAAGTTTTAAAAATGACCATCTGTGAGATTTTTGTGGGAGGGACAACCTGCAATTTGCGACCGCATTTACTGTTCATCGACTGGTTTATTCTCACTTACAATGGGCGATCACTTGTTAAATGCGACCGCGACCACCTAATTTTCGGTTCAAAACACAAATTCAACCTGTGTTGAGAGACCAGCAATATTTATAAAGAAACAGATACTTCGTTTAAAATACGTAAAGATACGTAGAATTCCACCAGATACGGCCGGATATGCACGAAAGTACAAAATTGGAATAAACTACAAAATGGACTCGTCTTACAGTTTAACCCCCAAACGATATTGATACATTCCACCATCTATCCACAAATTTTAAGAAGCAGAAAGTTTGTTTAAAATAAGTAAAAACGGAACCTGAGTTACACAGGTAACAATCGGACATGAGTTAAACCGAAAGTACAAAATGGACTGCTCATATATCTCAACCATGGGTGATGGGATCTCAATGGAATTTGGTATGCAGGTTTGTCATCAGGAGGGCTTTCAAAAGAGTTCATTGACGTTTTTCACATTTTCCGTCCAAGAGTTATCCCTCTTTGCTTATCTGAAAATGTTGGATTTCCGTCCGTCGTTTGTTAGAATTGTCATGTAATTTGTTCGTTCATCACATTTTTTTTCATAATTTGGTTTCTGACTTGCCCATATTTCAATTTTCATCATGGGGTATCCCAGCGCCCGTGGTGCAACCTCTTGTTTCAAATTTGAATGCAGCCCACGTTTAATGGAGTAATGTTTTGAAAATTACAGTCATGTCTAGGATCACCCCCAGCTATCAAATTTGAACGATTTCCAATCAAAAACATCGCTGCCGGCAGCCATCAGGGATATTACTCTTTGCATCACTAAATCCTTCGGCACACCCTACAGTCAGCATTTTTCATCCGATTGATTCCAAACTTCACATGGATCTTCGGGGTGACCTCTGGATGGGAGCTATAAATTTTGAATTTTTTCATGTTTATTATGGCCGCTGGCAGCCATCTTGTTCGTAGTAACCTACCGGTAGGAGTAGTGACATCAACAAACTTTATTGATAGGTGAGGCCAATTACTACTAATAAGCTTGCTAAGGCGACACCAATTTTTAAGTCTGGTTTACGAACACCTCCTACAACTTTTTTTCCATTTCATGAAAAAAAATAAAACTTTTTTCTCCCAAATTATTTTACACGCATACTGATTTTCATGTGCTGTCGCATCCGGTTCTGCTTATAATCATTTACAGATCCATAGTTTCATGTATTTCATGACAAGAAATGTCTTGTTTGGTTCAGAATTTCATTCAAAAACAATTTTTGTAAATTTTTTGTAAAATTCCACGATTTACTTGATATAAATTAGGGGGACAATTTTTTTTATTTTTTATTTTTTTCCCTCCTGCATCTACTTTTTTTCTCCCCACATGTTCGTAAACCAGACTTAAAAATTGGTGTCGCCTAAGTGATGTGCTGATCATGTGCGTTGAATGAAGGTTGAATATTGAGAGGTACCCATTTTTTTTCCAGTGAGTGAAGAAGAGGAAATAAAACATCGGTACTGCCAGCATGTCATCGAGTGAAGGGATTTGTCTGTGGGTTTCAAGAACATGAGAGAATCGCCAACAGACTTTAGTTCCTGTTCATGGCACAATGCCACATAAAGACTGCTTGTGTTGGTTACAAGCTTATAAACTTATCAATTGCAGAGTGCAAGATCTGTTTTGATGCAGAAACTTTGCAAGTGTAGTTTGTATATGTCCGTTTTAAAGAACAAAACGGTCATATTATGTTATCAGTCTGACTCTCTATTTGTCCATCTGTTTACATTTTGTTTTCCGACCAAGAACTCCAGTTAGCAGATTATCTTATCAGAATCAACATTGGTATGTGTGTCTCTCAGCCAAAATACATGTTAAGTTTGAATGTGAGTCCGGTCCAATGATTTTTTGTATGAGTTATGACCCTTTTTTTGTTAAATTTGATAACATCTTGGGTTCCGACTGATAACATCAGTTTGGGATAATTGATTGGATACACATTTACAATTCATATACTAGTGTTTCCGCTAGAGGGACAGTGGTTCTCTTTCTCCAAGCCCAAATTGCCCTCCAAAATATTCCCATACCTAATCCACAGATTAATGCTTTCATCACCTGTGTATCTCTCACATAATAAAACCAATAGGGAATGATAAATGAAGATAATTTTATTTGTTGGCTAACGCTGACCACTAATGAATTATTTTTTGGGGAAATAATTCTTATTTTCTTGTTCTGTAAGATTACGTGGTTACGTCATGATTACATTGTCAAATAACACACTGTTTTGACTTATGACTCGTAAGTAATGGTCATATGGTCCATGTCCAGATGTTAACCACTGAACGTTGGCCAGCATTATTTCAAGGTATAAAAATGTTTTCGTAAATGTAGTGGAATTGGATATAGAAATAAACTAGAGGTGTGACTGTCCCAATGGGACTAAGGATACCCCCCGTGTTTTTAAAATACTAAGATGTTTCACATGTCAGTAAACATTTAGTTAAAATAATAAAATATAAACAGACTCCCATTGCAGGTGTACAACCCTAACCCTAATCTTAAACCTATTGACCGAAAAATGTAGGAATAAAAGCTCGGACAAAATTATGCATGTTGCGAAAATATTCTTAAGTCAAAAAAGGGGAATAACTCCACACAAAAAAGTCAGACAGATATCATAATCGCAGGTGCAAAGGTTCCCATGGTACTAAATATCAGTGCCAAGATTCAAAAACATTGACCTATAAATGTAGGAATAAAAGCTTGGACAAAATTATGCATGTTGCAAAAAGGGGGATAACTCCATCAAAAAAAGTCCGACAGACGTCATAATCGCAGGTGCACAGGTTCCCATGGTGGTTGATGTCTGTGCCAAGTTTCACGAAAATTGATAAAAAAAACGACTGAGAAAAACTCCGGACAAATTTGTGTCCACGGATGGATGAGCAGATTCCAGTATACCCACCCCCTAACTTCGTTGCGGGGGGTATAAATACAGTTTCCTCTACTGTAACAGTTGGTGACAGTACGCAATATTCTCAGTACACTTATTTTACCCACATAGTTATTTGGACTTTTTTGTCGAAACATTTTTATAGTATTGACACTACCCAATATTATACATTGCAAAACGACAATATTACTTAACCCTTCAGTGTGATAAATATAGAACGTAATTACAATTCCTTAACTTTTTCTACTTGTAATACCGTAGTCTAGACATTCAGACATCCCCCACGGCTCAAGGGGTCCCATTTGCCCAACCACTAGCAGAAACCCTGTTTATACTCATTGTATATCTTTGAAAAACTCATTGAACCATTCAACGATATATAGAATCTGTCGCCTTGTAAAGAAAAAAAAGGAGATCTTTGTTTTTGTTTTGTTGTAATTTGTGAAGTAAAAATGTTTTTGAAAGTGATTGAATCAATACATATTTATAAAAAAAATTAATCTCGTTCTTCTATGTTAAAACATATATTACCAGGGTACATGTTATAATAATTAATCTCGCTCTTCTATGTTAAAACATATATTACCAGGGTACATGTTATAATAATTAATCTCGCTCTTCTATGTTAAAACATATATTACCAGGGTACATGTTATAATAATTAATCTCGCTCTTCTATGTTAAAACATATATTACCAGGGTACATGTTATAATAATTAATCTCGCTCTTCTATGTTAAAACATATATTACCAGGGTACATGTTATAATAATTAATCTCGCTCTTCTATGTTAAAACATATATTACCAGGGTACATGTTATAATAATTAATCTCGCTCTTCTATGTTAAAACATATATTACCAGGGTACATGTTATAATAATTAATGTCGCTCTTCTATGTTAAAACATATATTACGAGGGTATATGTTATAATAATTAATCTCGCTCTTCTATGTTAAAACATATATTACGAGGGTATATGTTATAATAATAATGACTGGAGGATACCAGGATACCCATTTCATAGTAGCATTGCACCCATTTGATTATACAAAGAACACTCTTAAAATGTATGGCCCTTAACTTGAGAAAATTGGGTTCATCTTTTGTTTGTGATATACCCAATTACTAAAATAGCTTTATGGGTTTAAATATGGAATGATTACATCCCAATACAACCAATGCTATCGAATATTGTCTTAAATTTCTAGCTGGATATTATAACACCACAGATATCGCATTTCACAATACACTAACCTGAAACAATATTTTTCATTCTGGATTGAAATTAAAATTGAGTCAACGTCTGGATATGCATATCACAGTGCAAATGTTTTCTATCTGCATCGGCAGACATTTAAAGGTACTCAATCCGATAAAACTCCTCTCAATTACTATTTCAATGGCTTCGGGGGTCAAAAATATTTGATTCGAGTCGAGAAAGTCACCCATCAAAGCTCAGATTTGTTAGATATCGATTTTAGAAATCTATTATTTTTCATTATCGGGAATACTTTCTGGCCCAGAACACAGTCAAAATTGCGTTATTATTACCACTTGATTTTAGAGTTATCCATCCTTGTCTGTTTGAATAGTGTTTTGGTGTACACATCTCGAGCAGATTACGAAATTGAATGCAATTATTAGTACTCATCTCGAGAAAATAACAAATTTCAAAAATCATTATCTAATAACTCTGAGCTTTGTTTGATGGGTTCCTCGACTCGAATCAAATATTTTTTACCCACAAAGCCAAAGAAATAGTAATATAGGACCCTCTGATCGGATTGTTGTTGTTGGAATCTGTTGAGATGGGGACCCTCTGATCGGATTGAGTACCTTTAATCGAGATATTAATGGAGAACTACCGTTTACCGTTGAGATATTCAAACCTTTATAAAATTTTGGAACCGAATTTAAATCGGATATTGGGACCAAATCGAATAAGCATTCAAACATTGAATATTTGCAGAAAACAAATTTTGAGCCCTGTAGGTGAGCGTGCTTATTAGAGCCGACCTGGATAGCGCATTGAAGAATAGCATAGATACATCTTTTATCTTCCTCAATAGTACAAATAGTACAATAGCTATTCTGACATAAAACATAATGAATTTTGTTTTTACTCGGAAAGTCGCACCATGACGCTGTTGTAACCGACTTTGACTGGACATGTGGCTGTGAACAGTTCTTCCCTGTGACTGGATTCAGTATGGACTAGGTAAATGTTTCTTTTGGACGACTAACTTCAGGGTATCTTCAAATAACTTGTGGACGCCTTCACCAGTTGCAGCTGAAGCCTCAAAATACCTGTGAATGAAAGGAAATATTATCAGATTATCTGAAACAACAGCATAGGCTCACAAAGGCGCACATTTCGCAATCTCTACCAGAGCGCACTGGTCATACTCACCTGCTGGATATCAGTCTTTTCTATATTTAGCACGTTTTTTCCAGCATAAATGGTGAACTCGATCTCCCCAAATGTAAATGTTGAATGTGCTTTGAAAAACATTCACTCACTAAAAACTTATTGACAGAACGGAGATTTAAAGTGGTAGGTCTCTATGATGATTTTTGCATATCTACTTTGTGTAAAATCATTGTATTTGATAATTCACTTTATACTTTAGCCACATGATTTGATCTTGAGCTAACATGTGAACAATTGAAAATATATTGTCAGGTTGACTTCGATCTTAAAATTTGTTATCAGCAAATTTATCTGTAACTGGTAACATTGCCTGTCCCAGTTCGTAAACACTTAGAAAAACAATTATTTTCTTGTGACAGTCTCTCTTAGAAGAGATACTGAGCATTTTAAAGATGTAATCAGGGTCCCAGACCTACAGTTACAACAACAACATAAAACATCTGATTTAACGTAAAAATAATGTTGTTTTCTGCTTTGTTCTGTTGAGAAAATGTTGAAAAACAAATACATATATGACATAAAAACTTGACCTATAAAATAACAATTATTGAAAAATTAACAAATTAATTTTTGTTGTCCCTCTAAAATATTTAAAATATATGAAATTCAATATCAAACAAAATAACGTCTTTATTGTAGCATTTCCTGTCACAAACATGATATTTTTTACGCTAGAACCTAAATATAAAGTAAAATAGGTTTCTTAAAAATTAGCCTGGAACCCTGAATAAATCTTTAACGCAGGCAATTGGTTGCTTTTCTGAACTGACCTGATTTTCTTGGAATTTGCAAGTTTCTTTCCTTCCATTGGGGTGATGCAGCGCTTTTGTGCCTGGTCACTCTATAATGAGGAGAGAAGTTACAAAGTTATACGTGTCAAAGTTATATGTGTCAAGGTCATACATGTCAAAGTTACACATGTCAAAGTTACACATGTCAACATTATACATGTCAAAGTTACACATGTCAAAGTTACACATGTCAAAGTTACACATGTTAATGTTATACATGTCAAAGTTATACATGTTATACATGTCAAAGTTATACATGTCAAAGTTACACATGTCAACGTTATACATGTCAACGTTATACATGTCAAAGTTATACGTGTCAAAGTTATATGTATCAAAGATATATGTGTCAAAGTTATACATGTCAAAGAGTATGTTGTCAGTTATACCAACGATTTCTGCACAGGAGCCATCAAAGGCTTTTTTCTATGTAAAAGTCACAAATAAAAACATGGCACAAACTCTACCTACATATGACAGGAATTATTAGGAACTGTTTCGAAAATAAAACAGTTCAGAATTAAATTTGCAGGAGGTCCTTATAGGACATTTTTTCCCGAAAAATGGCAAATACAACGTGTTTACAATTGAAGAATGTGCATGTGCCCTAAAGAATCTTAATTCTTATGTAATTGAACCCGAAGATTCTAAACCTGCAAAAACGTTTTTACACGCCAAAACAGCATATGACATTATGGAAACCCACAGGCGATATGATATTACAAATAAGATGCCTTGACAAAAATCATCTTTAACCAATTCATGTTGGGAGCTGCGCTGGTGCAGCATTAAAGATCCTATGCCAGTGCATTCTCTTATGTATATTCCATCATATTTAATAGAATGCACTGGCTTAGAAGGTCATGGCAAATATTGTTAGGCCAATGCATTCTCTTATAATAAGAGAATTCATTGGCACAGGGTTTTTCGCAAAATTTCAGGAAGCTTCTGCAATCAAGCCTTGAAATAGTGAGCCTGTCATTTGCAGAATGAGGTCCCCAGAGGGTGAATTTAGTGATGCTACCCCGCATAGCGGGCTATCATCACCAAATTCACCCTCTGGGGACCTCATTCTGCAAATGACAGACACACTATTTCAAGGCTTGTCTGCAATGGAAGGGTTAATACCTTGTTGGCCACAAGAATGATTTCAGATTTAGCTCCCTTGGCATATCTCTCCAGTTCCCTCATCCAGGTGTCGATGCTCTCAAATGAAGCCTTATTTGTCATGTCGTAAACAAGTAAGATAATATCTGACTGGCCGTACAGCTCGTTCCTCACATCCATGTATTCCACGCTACCAGACAGGTCCCACAGATGAATTCTCACTGCAAATTGTATTGTTGTAAAATATGGTGCTGGATATTTGCAGAGTGAGGTCCTCAGAGGGTGAGTTTGGTAATGCTACCCTGCACAGCAGGCTAGCGTCACCAAATTCATCCTCTGGAGGATATCATTCTGCATTGCCTGCACCACGTGACCTCTATATGGGAGCCATCAAATTTTTGTGAATTTTTTTGAAAAACATGGCCACCAGCGGCCATCTTGGATTTTACTCTTTGCATGACTAAATCCTTTGTCACACCCTCAGGGCACCTCCCTCATCCAATCCTCCGGGCACCTCCCTCATCCGATCATCACAAAAATTTTCATATAAAACTTCGGGGCGACCACCAGATTGGAGCCATAATTTTTTTTCGAATTTTGTTGAAAAACATGGCCATCTTGGATTTTAATTTATAAATAACTCTTCATGTTCACATCTAGTATTACTTAGACATTTAACTTTCCGCATTCCTAATCGCTCCATTGGCTGTAACACATGAATTATCCCTTCTCCAAGTTGAGCTACAGTGTCATTGACACATTAATTAACTCAATTTGTCTGTAAGACAGGTTGTAGTTTTTGTAGTGAATGAGAATAACTAGGTCAAAGTGCGGTCTACAGACATTTAATGTTGAGAGTGTGCAAGGTAATTATTAAGACTTCATTGTGAATTTGAGGGTTTTTTGGTTACCGTCATGTTCAGAATGGGGGACTGTATTATATGATTAGTGCGAGATAAATTCTTTCATTATTTGGCAATTAAATTCATTAAAAGTTAATACATTGTATAACATGATATTAAATATTGAAATTGATGGGTTTTTATGTTTACCCATACCATAGTATGGTAAACATAGTGTCGTTGCCCGGATTGACCACTCGTCGTTAGTCCGTCCGTCTGTCTGTCTGTCTGTAGACACTTTACGCATGGTGCGATAACTGAAATATTTTCTATCTGATCGGAACCAAATTTTGTATATGAATTTCTCAGCACCAAATACAGATCGAGTTCGAATATGGGTTTGATCCGAGTTTTTTTAATGGAGTTATGGCCCTTTTTCAACTTAGAATTTATGCATGCTGCCATAACTCAAAAAGAAATTATCTGACCATAACCAAATTTGGTATGTGAGTTGCTCAACCCAAAATACATATCGAGTTCGAACAAATTTTGTATGTGAGTTTCTCAACTCAAAATACAGATCGAGTTCGAATATGGGTTTGATCCGGTACTTTTTACTGGAGTTATGGCCCTTTGATTATTTTATTCATCGCTAAAATATATCAAAGATACACAGGTGGCACTGTCTAGATAGTATCTAATAAATCAGGTTCAGGATGCTATGAAGTTGTCTCTCTCTTGTGTCTTCTCACACAGAGATATTATCCAGTTACAATACCATGAAGTTGTCTCTCTCTTGTGTCTTCTCACACAGAGTTAGTATCCAGTTACAATACCATGAAGTTGGTTATCTTGTATTGAGTTAATTAACTGCTAGGAGATGTGTTGGCTGTATCAGATATACTTTATACTCTATAAGTATCTCTGGCCATATCATAGGTGGAATGTTTATACTATTATATTTTATATGCATGGTTATTTAAATTTCATCTTAAAGGCATAATCTGGTTTCATTGTTTAATAGCATTACCATTGGAATTTTGTTGGTTTCATGGGAAGACAACTTTGGTTTTCAAAGTTTAAAAAACTTGAGAGCTCTGTATCAGTCTATGGGAACAAAATAATTGTTCATAACACTTTTAGTACTGTAGGTCTAGTTTGTTTTATCTATATATTAATGGAAAGCTTTTTCGACATTGATTTCAATTGATTACATATGTGAATTGAAAAATTAAAGGGGCACACCAGGTTTGATGTATTTTTCCTGAACTCTGCATGAGATAAAACTTTTTATGTGTACCTATACCATAGTATGGTACACATAGCGTCAATGTCCGGATTGACTACTCGTCTGTTCGTCCATCTATATCTGTCTGTCTGTCAGACACTTTAGGTATAATGCGATAACTCTAACATTTTCTATTTGATCGGAACCAAATTTTGTATATAGGTTTCTCATCCCAAAATACAGTTCGAGTTTGAATATGGGTTTGATCCGATTTATTTTAAAGGAGTTATGACCCTTCTTTTTTTTTTAAATTTGAAATTTTCATATTTTTTTAGATTGAATTTCCTCGCTCAATTTAACATAATCAAATATTAAAAAACCTTTATAATAATAAAAAAAAAAATTTAATTAAAAAAAAAAAAAATTCATTGACACTAATTTGTTTTAGTTGTATTCCATTAATAAGGTGTGATGTCCTGTATTGAAAATATGAAGATTTTATTGCAATAGTTGCATTTAATATAATGATATCAATAAATTGACATGTGAACATCCAATATCCAGAGTATGAGAATACCTTTAATAGATGTCATTCCAAGCAAAATCTGTTATTAATTGAGTGATGACATATGTTACATAGCTCCAGGTGGGTGGTTGTATGAAGGTAAAGATGAACAACCTGCTGGCTGGATAATTGTTTATCCTATCTGTCAAATTTATTAATGGCTAAACAATTGGATCTCACAGTGAGAGGTCCTTGTGTGAATAGGGACAGAGTTATGAGATTTAAAAAGATATATGTATTACTGTGATCATATCTTTGACCAATTATCAGTTATAGCTAATCGCTATCACCAAGGTATGGGTTAAACATCTGCCGATCGTGATCGGCCTCTCGTTTTTAAATGGAGAGGCAAGTTATAATGAGCTTAGCCGGTCAAAGCTTTTCAGAACTTATGTTTTTATATCCGACTTTAAATAAAATCCTTCAAATCAAACTTATCTTATCTTACAGAAATGGGAGAAGTTTAGTAGCTAACATGTTACATAATGGTCAATTATCTGGGATAATAAGTGTCGAGTTTAATGATGAAACAATAGTTTTATTCTTCTAATACATATAATTTCTCTCGAATGGGTGACTGATTGGGCATTCTGGCATTGAAACAGCATGTACAGTACATGATTAGCATAATCAATACAATTCAGCTACTATTAGCACCAATAAAATGTACTATCGAGTATAAATATCATTGTCTTATGTAACTTACAGTCATGTCCGCTAATGGGATGTATCTTGAAACCATAATCAACTCCGACTGTTGGTTGGTATCCGTTATTATACTGAAATGTAAACATTCATGACCTCAATGTTAAACCATAATCAACCCTGACTGTTGGTTGGTATCCGTTATTATACTGAAATATAAACATCCTGACCTCAATGTTAAACCATAATCAACCCTGACTGTTGGTTGGTATCCGTTATTACACCGAAATATAAACATCCATGACCTCAATGTTAAACCATAATCAACCCTGACTGTTGGTTGGTATCCGTTATTACACTGAAATATAAACATCCATGACCTCAATGTTAAACCATAATCAACCCTGACTGTTGGTTGGTATCCGTTATTATACTGAAATATAAACATCCATGACCTCAATGTTAAACCATAATCAACCCTGACTGTTGGTATCCATTATAAACATCTCAATGTTAAAGCGACATATATATCCGGGCATCAAATCGAACATAGTAATTTCTTTTGTTACGTTTCAGGGGTCAGAAGAGGTTGATTTTTATACATAAATTATTTATATGCGGACCTCTAATATATACCTCAGAAAAATGTGAATTGGAAATTATATAACTTTATTAACTGCATTAAACTTTTCACATACATGTAGATGAAATAGAAGATGAATTACACATTCTTTTAAAATGCAATTTTTACGATGAAATACGTGATACTTTATTAGACTCCCTCCCTCTAAACATAACCGCATCGATACAACAAACTCTTTTACAGAATTCTTTTATTGAAATAATATGTAATCACACACGTCAGTGTGCCACTTTTGTCCATGATGAAATGAAAGAACTTTATGTTATAGATAGACACTGAGTTGGTATTGGATATGTGGTAGAAACAACACCGTTGATGGCCAAAGGCCCGAAACGTGGTTGTTTTCCGCATATCCAATACCAACGAGGTGTCTATCTTAGATCATTTCTGACCGACTGGTGGTTCAAGATGTCAGAAACCATATACCAGAAAGAAGCAAATCATGGTTATTTGATTGTGTAATATAAAACTTTGAAAAATTCAATTTATATATTCTAATTTCACCTTCGCGAGCGCCAATCATGAGATGTCTATGTCTACGATTAGCTTGCCCCACGCTTTAATCTAATTAATACGTTGTCGTGCACATTTGCACATTGAATGTCTCCAATCAGCTAATCATTTCCATATCACGGGTGAGAAGAGTGAGTTTTTCCAGTAGCATAGACTGAGTATAACAAAGTAACAGCATACTTACATCACAAAATACTACCCGGCTTATATAGGTTGCACTCATTTGCTATTTTTCTCGAAAACTTTCAAAATGTGGGCCAAACAAGCACGAACGTGAACATGAATGTGACATTGTTGAAGCGTGATGCGACTGCACTCCATCTTCGAAAGGGGGACTTAAAGTTGGACTTAGCATTCTTGATAAGTAATATTTGACTAAATCTCTTAGCAGATCTGGAATTTGGGATGATTGAGGCTGCTAACAAAATAGAGTTCTCCTTCTTGGTACGCTTCGAACATTTTCGCATGGATTTATTTTCTAAAAATATCCATAAATATGTCCCACATTTGTGATAAGAAATTATAAAAAAAATGCTCTTTTTTAATTGATAGATGCTTGTCCTCGATCCATATTAATTATTTTATACCCTGGAATCTATATAAAATTTTCGGTAAGATAGACACCATCTTTAATAAAGATTAAATATTTTCCACAGTGGAATGACTGGGGCTACATGAAGGTTGTGAATAGTCTCATGACTGGGGCTACTTGAAGGTTGTGAATAGTCTCATGGACTAATTTCTATAAAAGATGAATACTGAATGAGCATGTTAATAAAATAAATTGTAGCCTCATCAGGCCTCATAGAATTTTACATGTTAAAAAACACATACCTTACTCTCACAGAATTTTTTTATCAGACTTGTCTTTCCTGAGGCTGTGTTTCCCACTGCAACAATCTGAAAAATGAAAAAGAATTCAATTAGGCCATAAAAGTTATCATCACTGATAGTTTTGGTCTGCCTCAGATTTATATATTTTTTGTTATGTACTTATGATCATCCCACACCCATATTCAAATATAGTTCTGTGGCTGTTTAAATTAACTTAGCAAAAGTCAGTGATGTCTGAGTGATGCCAAAATCTGATTAATTACACTTTTTAAATCCCCACACAAAATCCCATAAAAGAGATTGGGAATATACTATCAAACAGTATAATAGTTTTGTATGAATCGGGTTTTGCCTGTGTAACTTCTGTAGTGTGTATAAGTTACTATAACTTTCTCCATATTAAAGGTACTCAATCCGATTCGATGGTCCCCATATCATCAGATTCCAACAACAACATTTTTTTTTTAAATGCTGCTTCAGTTATCAGAATCGATTAATTGTCCAAAAATAATGCTAACCACAGTCAACTATAGTATATACACTATAGCCCAACACCTGTTATTTATCAATATTTGTTCAATGAAAGCCACTTGATTTTAGAGTTATCCACCTTAATCTGCAATTTGATTTGAGACCGTCACCTCATCGACTTTTTTCCAGGCCACTTAAAAGCACCGGTGGTGAAAAATAATAGATTTAAAAAATCAATATCAGATCACTCTGAGCTTTGACTCGAATCAAATATTTTTTACCCCCGAAGCCAAAGAAATAGTAATTTGGGAGCGTTAATTCGGATTAGGCATCTTTAAATAACAAGATAATAAAACTATAATTTAATAATGTTTAGTTGCAGCTATTGGCCTATTACACTCTACTCACGTGTAATTATTAGTACAATGTACATGTACATTGTATTCATGTATAATCAAGGAGGAACTTTTCTTGACCACTGAATAATGCACAGAAAATAAATAATAAAAAATTAAATCCATCTTAACACGTTCACTGCTGACACCTACATTGTGTATTCAATTACATGCAAAAAGTATGAGAGAACTCGTAGTCGGCAGTTAATGTGTTAATATCATTATAAATAGAAAGTGCATTCTTCTCACGCATGCGAAAGTGGTCAATAAACAGTCTATAAGTATATCTTAACATGAGACTATTAAAATACTTCATGCAACATGTTAAAAATTCTCTTTTATTTTAATCATCAAAATTATGAAGTAATGCCGGATTCAGAGCGACGGAAGCTCTATATTTTCTTCCCATGGTCTATAGCAGTCTTATTAAAACTAGACCTAATTTTCATTGACTGTAAGGAAATCTTGGTCTAGTTATTACTAGACTGGGTCTATAGTTGCAATTTTTATGTCACCGACTCATTTTTTTACTCCAATTTACACCCCCCCCCACCTTGGTGCCTTGTTCGTGTTAAATCGCAAGCATTAGTAGCAGGAATCAGCCACAGCCAACCAGAAGATAATGTTGTGTGTGGAAATTTTAATGCAAAGCATGGGCAGCAATGTCCTGGTACAGAATAGGTAATGCGAAGGATATCGTACATTACTGTGTAATGTTTGAAACTATCAAATTGGTAGCTGTTCAATACCAGTGCAGCAGTCGTATTGTAAATATAGAAGGCTGATGACTTCTCGGGGCAAAGAGAGTTTTATGGAATACTATTAGGGCCTCTTCCTAATTGCGCATGCTGAAAGTGACAAAATGTGCGCCATCAGTCAAGTGCCGAAAACAACAAAATGTGAGCCATAATGTTGCACATTTTGGCGCTTTTGTTGCTTTCGGGGTGCGACAAAACATGCAAAATCTTGCATGTTTTTGCACTCGACGAAAGCGACACAAATGCCAAAACGTGCAACTACATTTTGTCGTTTGCCAAAACATGCGACATTAGTCGTTATTGGCATGAGCCAAAAGGCAAAACATGCAAGATTTTGCATGTTTCAGCGTGCGCCGAATGCGATAAAACATGCGACATTATGTCGCTTTTGGCACGAGACTAACGGCACGCACATTTTGTCACGCGCCAGAACAGCCATTAGGAAGTAGCCCTAATAGTATTCCATAGAGTTTCCTACTATATACATTCTTTATTATAGTTTATATCTAAGAAAAATTTGAATATTAACATTAATCCTCACTTTAATCCAGACCAAGTTAGATATGGTGTCTTGGATGTTTTTTGTCAGATGTCCTTTTTGACGGTCCATTCTGTTTACAATATTATCATTATTTATAACTTTTCATCTGTTTTCTCAGTTACAAGAATTGATGTTAATTTATATTTCTCCCAGATCGGTTAAAATTTGTGTGAAATACCAGCAAATACTTGTAAATGTTGTATGGTTACATGTAAACAAACCAGCTGATTGCGGGAATTCCCACGCGCGTTAACTAAAAAATCGAAATATGGGTTACGGACCGTTTATAGTCAGTTTAATTTTCTATTGTCATGATATGGATAATATGAAATATGCATACCAGTTCTATTTCATATTATTCCATACATTGCAGATGGTGGAAATGATTTCAGAATATGAGGAAATTACTCACATTTGTTGGTGAACATTCCGAAATAGTTGTCCTGATCGATATTTATATTCAACCACAAGGGGAAGTAATCACTTGTTTACAACTGCATGGAAACAAATTAATGGATGACAGGCAGTTGGTAATATCCCGTAGAGAAAATTATCCCACTTCCAAGACCATATTGATGGGGAATGAAATGTACATATTTGAGATTAAGCACAAATATTTGAGTTTAAGTATAATGTGTGGTGAACTCTTGCCAATATCAACAGGGTGTGTTAGGTAATGGTTTTTAAATTCCTTATTTGTACTTTAGCACAAATAATTGTGCTTAACCACACTTATAATAGCCTAAATCATTTACACTTAAGCATAATACACTTAAGCATAAATAAGTGTAAATCATTTATGCTTAAGCATAATTCACTTACTAGTATGCTTAAAGGTACTCAACCCGATAAAACTCCTCTCAATTACTATTTCAATGGCTTCGGGGGTCAAAAATATTTGATTCGAGTCGAGGAAGTCACCCATCAAAGCTCAGATTTGTTAGATATCGATTTTAGAAATCTATTATTTTTCATTATCGGGAATTCTTTCTGGCCCAGTACGTAGTCAATTATTACCACTTGATTATAGAGTTATCCATCCTTGTCTGTTTGAATATAATTTTGGCGTAAAATCTCGAGCATGTTACCAAATTGACGGCAGTTATAAGTACTCATCTCGAGAACATAAGAATTTTCAAAAATCAATATCTAATAACTCTGAGCTTTGTTTGATGGGTTCCTCGACTCGAATCAAATATTTTTTACCCCCAAAGCCAAAGAAATAGTAATATAGGACCCTCTGATCGGATTGTTGTTGTTGGAATCTGTTGAGATGGGGACCCTCTTTACGGGTTGAGTACCTTTAAGCGTAATTCATTTACACTTAATCGTAATTAAAATGAATTACACTTACAGTAACCATAAATGAATTATGCTTTGTGTCTAGAAAGGGGGGGGGTTAACTTATCATATAACCAAATATCGTCATAAACTTGATCAACCTATTTTCTGCAATAAAAAATTATTTCCTGCGGGCAAAATTAGCAAATGTCACCTGTCTGGAAAATCAATAACTTATTTAATATTGTTGTGTAAGATTTTTTTATTGCTGCACAATGCTCATAATAGTATTTCAATAATTTAAATTGATGATTTGTTAAAGGCATATGTGTACAACCTAAGTTAAATAATCATCCAAAGATTGAATATCGTAAGTTTCTTCCTACAGATTGCAAGCAGATATTCTCCAGTTCTGAAAATGGCAAATGCAACAAATGGTGAGCTATCAAATTTGAATTCTATTGCCCGATCTAATGTTGGTGGGAAATGTTTAGAATTCAGTGTTCTGCGTGAACAAGATGTGTTGGGGATAGATTTGATTGATCCATCTGTTCAGTTGAGTGGACCAAATAAGATAAAAAGCATTCTACCTGAAGAACAGGTTGATTCTTTGGTTCAACAACTCCGAATCAAATCAACTAATGTACCACCTCAAAAACATTTTATAAAAATGGATGTTGGTAATTTTTCAATGGATTCTCTGGTTGAAATGAAAAATATTCACCAAGCTAGATGCTTAATTAGAAAAGTTGCTATGGAAAAGGAATGGTTCAAAAAAATGGAGTCATTGGTCAAACCAAAATGTAATTCTTCAGTTTCCATTGACAATATTGAAACCTTGAAAAACATACTGATGTCAAGCGGAATGTCCAGTGTGCATGATCTCCCATCTGGACAGATAACAACAGATGAACTGAGTACTCTGACAAATCGCCGATGGCTTAACAGTTCATTACTGATCAATATTGGAGATTGCTTGAATCAAATGGTTTTAGATGCTCGGGTCATTCCAGTCGATGAATGGTCATTAATAAATCTTCCTCGTACTATCGAGAGAAAAATTTCTGAATTGGCAAACACTGATGGCGATGATCAAAGATTAGTTTTCAACTTCGCGGTATTACGTTCCGAAAATGGTGAAACAACATCTGTATCAGCGAGTGGTAATCATTTTGCATTTGCAGTTTTTTATATCAAGAAGAATTGTCTGATTCATGCCGACACTAAAGGATGGCCTTTGCCAGGTAACTTTTTGCAAAAGCTCAAAGAAGGATTGAATGTAGCTGGCATTGATTCTTCAGCTACTGATATAAAGTTTTGTCACAACCCCAATCGATACTGCATACCAAAGTTTGGTGCATGTGCTGGCAAGCGTGTACACAGATGTCAAAAGGGAAATTGTTCTGATCTGTATATGCTACAATCATGTGGTGATGTCTGTGGTATAGCTGTCATAGTAGGCTTTGCGCTCTGCTGTTTGGAAAATCAGATCTTTTACAATTTAGCAACAAATTGTGTCAGTGAAAATCAAGGAGCTAAAATTTCGTACCTTCAAAAGGTATCACAATATTCTGACTTCTTACGACATGTTGTTATTTGCTGGGTCCTGTCTGGCATTGTAGATATAAACATGATTTTGCTTTCCGTGTCAGTGAATAATGTATCAAGTCATGTACCAATCCGCAGTTCTGAGTCCAAAACAGAACACGTACTAAATGATGAAAAAGTTCAAACTGCAGCCGTAAGTACTGTCAAGCAGAATGTAAGCTTAAGCAAAACAAATGAGACAAATAAATCTTCCTCACCTGATACAACTGTTATATCTGCAAATAAAAAGAAAATTGCAACTCGCATGTCAACGGAGCTAATAGTCCCTCAGAATATTGGTTGCCTTTTGCTGAAAAAGCCGTATATATTAGCCGAAAAAAGCCGAAGTAGATTAAAATTGATCCTTCACACCACAAATGGAAAGAGAGTTAAAAATTTCAAATGTTCTGCAGAAATGAAGGAAGATGTGAATGCGATTAATGAAATGGGAATTTTTTTGTCAGGTGCAGAATGTGAGGAATGGCTAAAATTAGGTAGTCCACATGGTACAGGTAAAACACCTTCAAAAAACAAACTTAATATTCGGGTATCTGTTTCAGAAACAGTACTACCTTCAGATAAAACATCAAAATCTATACCTGTTTTTGCTCACGTTGAAGAATTTCTTCAATCAAATGATGTTGACCCTTTGAAAAATGATAATGAATGGGTTCTGTTGGAAAAATGTAAAACAGGAAATAATCTCAAGTGGTTTTTTGACAAATTTAAATTTGATTTTAGGAAACACATAGCCTTGTCATCTGGAGTTTCATCAAATTATAATCCCAATAACAGCACTCTGAAGTCATCAGTAACATTAAATGAAGCTTGGGGCAAGACACATAGATTTGATGAGGAATATGTTCTTTCAGATGACAATGATGTTGATCCAGATGAAGTGGCTGTACTTATATATATTAATTGTACGAGTGCCTCTGATCAATGTAGAGCTAAGTGTGGTAATTTACTGTCAGGTATCATACTCAATGAAGGCATAACTTCTTGCTCAGCATGTGAGGAAGATCTTGAAGTAGGAAATAAGAAGTGTGATCATTGTCATGTTGAGAGCTCCCCAAAATGGTATAATATAACTGACAACTGCCTTTGTAACAACTGCTATAGATATTTAAAGAAACATGGCATTAGTAGACCTGAGATGGGCACCTGCTAAATCAGTAAACTGGGCTTGCCATCCCTCGACGACTTCAGTAACAAGAATTTTGACTTAGATTTTACCTGATTTGCAGTTTCCGGATGATAACTTTAGATTGTTTCCAAAACTAACACATTTCTCACTTCATTTTTTTTCAGATGCAAAAGTTTGCGATGTCTGTTAGACCAATGGGTGTGAAATGACAAAGTAAAAACAGCTGAACACTGAAGATTAAACTAACTTGGACTGAACAGGAAATATAAAGAAACATCTGTGTTGCAACATTCATTTAAATTTTATAATTATATGTCTTTTTAATGCTGGAAATCAATGCCGGTTCAATATAAATCATTCAATATCATCAGTGCTTTTGTCATAAACCTTACCCTACTGAATGGGACTAATACGCCCTTATCACATAGCTACGTTGATCAATATTACTGCCCATATATACTGACTATATAGCTATAGTGACTAATCTTACTGGCTAGCTAGTTACAATAGCTAGCTATATATCACTGACTAAATAACTGAATTACCATCATGACTAGCTATGGTGACTAATGTAACTGACTAGATTGACTTACTTCCCTGGTTAGCTATAGTGACTAGTCTTATTTGCTGTCTATATACATTAGCCACCATAGCTAGCTATAGTGATCAATATCACTGACTGAATAACCACCATGACTAGCTATAGTGACTAATGTAACTAGTTAGATTGACTTACTTCCCTGGTTAGCTATAGTGACTAGTCTAATTTGCTGTCTATAGACATTAGCCACCATAGCTAGCTATAGTGATCAATATCACTGACTGAATAACCACCATGACTAGCTATAGTGACTAATGTAACTAGTTAGATTGACTTACTTCCCTGGTTAGCTATAGTGACTAGTCTAATTTGCTGTCTATATACATTAGCCACCATAGCTAGCTATAGTGATCAATATCACTGACTGAATAACCACCATGACTAGCTATAGTGACTAATGTAACTAGTTAGATTGACTTACTTCCCTGGTTAGCTATAGTGACTAGTCTAATTTGCTGTCTATATACATTAGCCACCATAGCTAGCTATAGTGATCAATATCACTGACTGAATAACCACAATGACTAGCTATAGTGACTAATGTAACTGACTAGATTGACTTACTTCCCTGGTTAGCTATAGTGAGTAGTCTTATTTGCTGTCTATATACATTAGCCACCATAGCTAGCTATAGTGATCAATATCACTGACTGAATAACCACAATGACTAGCTATAGTGACTAATGTAACTGGCTAGATTGACTTACTTCCATGGTTAGCTATAGTGACTAGTCTTATTCGCTGTCTATATACATTAGCCACCATGGCTAGCTATAGTGATCAATATCACTGACTGAATAACCACCATGACTAGCTATAGTGACTAATGTAACTAGTTAGATTGACTTACTTCCCTGGTTAGATATAGTGACTAGTCTAATTTGCTGTCTATATACATTAGCCACCATAGCTAGCTATAGTGATCAATATCACTGACTGAATAACCACCATGACTAGCTATAGTGACTAATGTAACTAGTTAGATTGACTTACTTCCCTGGTTAGCTATAGTGACTAGTCTAATTTGCTGTCTATATACATTAGCCACCATAGCTAGCTATAGTGATCAATATCACTGACTAAATAACCACCATGACTAGCTATAGTGACTAATGTAACTAGTTAGATTGACTTACTTCCCTGGTTAGCTATAGTGACTAGTCTAATTTGCTGTCTATATACATTAGCCACCATAGCTAGCTATAGTGATCAATATCACTGACTGAATAACCACAATGACTAGCTATAGTGACTAATGTAACTGACTAGATTGACTTACTTCCATGGTTAGCTATAGTGACTAGTCTTATTCGCGGTCTATATACATTAGCCACCATGGCTATCTATAGTGATCAATATCACTGACTGAATAACCACAATGACTAGCTATAGTGACTAATGTAACTGGCTAGATTGACTTACTTCCCTGGTTAGCTATAGTGACTAGTCTTATTTGCTGTCTATATACATTAGCCACCATAGCTAGCTATAGTGATCAATATCACTGACTGAATAACCACCATGACTAGCTATAGTGACTAATGTAACTAGTTAGATTGACTTACTTCCCTGGTTAGCTATAGTGACTAGTCTAATTTGCTGTCTATATACATTAGCCACCATAGCTAGCTATAGTGATCAATATCACTGACTAAATAACCACCATGACTAGCTATAGTGACTAATGTAACTAGTTAGATTGACTTACTTCCCTGGTTAGCTATAGTGACTAGTCTAATTTGCTGTCTATATACATTAGCCACCATAGCTAGCTATAGTGATCAATATCACTGACTAAATAACTGAATAACCACCATGACTAGCTATAGTGACTAATGTAACTGGCTAGATTGACTTACTTCCCTGGTTAGCTATAGTGAGTAGTCTTATTTGCTGTCTATATACATTAGCCACCATAGCTAGCTATAGTGATCAATATCACTGACTGAATAACCACAATGACTAGCTATAGTGACTAATGTAACTGGCTAGATTGACTTACTTCCATGGTTAGCTATAGTGACTAGTCTTATTCGCTGTCTATATACATTAGCCACCATGGCTAGCTATAGTGATCAATATCACTGACTGAATAACCACAATGACTAGCTATAGTGACTAATGTAACTGGCTAGATTGACTTACTTCCCTGGTTAGCTATAGTGACTAGTCTTATTTGCTGTCTATATACATTAGCCACCATAGCTAGCTATAGTGATCAATATCACTGACTGAATAACCACAATGACTAGCTATAGTGACTAATGTAACTGGCTAGATTGACTTACTTCCCTGGTTAGCTATAGTGACTAGTCTTATTTGCTGTCTATATACATTAGCCACCATAGCTAGCTATAGTGATCAATATCACTGACTAAATAACCACCATGACTAGCTATAGTGACTAATGTAACTAGTTAGATTGACTTACTTCCCTGGTTAGCTATAGTGACTAGTCTAATTTGCTGTCTATATACATAAAACTGTTCTATGTAAGTGACTGACAGAGAATTAAGAAGACACAATTACCACCTTAGCGAATGTCCACAAAAAAATTGATTCAGGCATTTTTATTTTTATTCCGACCGACCCCTACCATAACAAGGTTAAAAAATCGGTAAAACAGAAAAATAAAAAAGTTTGGCCTTACTGCCTATACAGACCAATTAACGGCCATGAATAGCTATAGTGACTAATGAAACTGCCCCATCATCCCAAATAGTGCATCTTCCAATTAAACAGGGAGACATGGTAACAAATCTTTAATATTTATTGGTACATAGTAACTTGTCAATCACTGCCAGGAAATACCTTGGTGGTATACATTTATTAGTATCGCCTCTTGTTGTGATGATGCCTTTTGTTGGCGTATAGAAAATTATTCCATCTGAAAGGGAAATGATTATTTATATATACCCTTTAGATATCTGCTTTTCATTATGTGGCAGTGACCAAATATAGGTAAATTGTCCTAACATACTGTGCTACTAATCTTGTATTAATTAACACCACACATGATACATCCCTTCTCTGTCCACCATGCTACCGTATATGTGTAACACAACACTAGTTTTTCACAACCCTCTTGCCAGTTCAATAAATAGAGCCAATCACAATTGTTGATGGATAGACATCCTGACAGACAGACAGAATGGCAGCCCGATAGACAGACAAATTCAGCAGGCAGGTTGGGGCCTCTGGGCTATGTGGGAGGTGGAGGGGTAATGGAATATTTCCGTAATTTCAACAAGATTAAAGTTATATTACCTTGCATGCACCGCTCACAGTCCACTAATATACGGACATCTCTCCCTGGTTCTATGAATGAAAAGATAAATTTCAGTAAGCAAGACGATCATACTATTGCATTGAAGGTAAATTAGATGGAAGCATATATCATATTATACTAACAGTGCTGAAGCAGCTATACTTGTGTCTTCCAAGCTATAAACATACCATGTTTACTGTCAATCAATCACAATAATATTTAGCACCATTATCTATGTTTAGCCTGTGTGCAAAGGCAACAAAGCAATGAGATGCAAGGGATTATTTGGAAATATTAACAGTGAAATTTAAGATAAGGATATGTTCTGGGAGCCAGATATTATGTTTAGCCTGTGTATTAAAGGGAAAATGATAATATAGTGAAATAAAGTTTGATTAATAAACAGTCACTGATGCCTTTCAAATTAAAAGTAGACATCTCATATATGAGGTGTTTAAAGGGAGAGTTTAAATAGATATATTTTTTTAATTCTGTGGGGGGAGCCTTTTGAATCCATGATAGCAGTTCAACTAAAAACTGAAATTATCTCCTATTTAATAGAGAACATGTATGCAGTATGCTAGTGTAGAAACTGATATATATAATACACATGTACTTACTTTGCTTACAATCTCCACCGTATTCCTTGAGGTGAATGTGCCGCCTATTCATTGGACGCAGTCCCTGAAAATTTAACAAATGTCAACCAATTTAAAATGGCTGCAACGTGGTCTTTCTTTGTTGCATGAAAGACTGTGTTTGGAAATTTTGTCACAATTTTCAACTCAGTTGGATCATTTTGTAGCTGAAAAACAGCATACTGCCATAAATTTTTATGTCCAAGTTAAATCCCAGTCATTGTTCACAAGCCTTACTGAGGCTGAAATGGTCACTGTCACCCCCTATCGTTCAGTTGGGTACCCAGCTTTTTAAAACTTTCAGTTGGGTACCCAGCTTTTATAAAATTTAGTTGGGTACCCAGCTTTATGAGCAGTCAATCTGCAGTACATATATGTCCTATGCATACAATTCTTCTCCGCTATTATTTTCAAGCATCGTGACGAATAGACATCATAATTCATATGTAAACAAGAACTCACAAATTTACCAGGTTCATTTCGAAATCAACTGAGGGCAATCACTAATTAAATCAAGCTCTGTGTGATATTTCATAAAGCTGGGTACCCAACTGAAAATAAAAAAAGTGGTACCCAACTGAACGAAAGGGGGTGACAGTGACCATTTCAGCCTTACTGAGCCTGTTGAACTAAATGTAACCCATCCACCTAATTTATGTGAGTTGGTTCCAACATCTATTTAACATAACCCCCCCCCCCCCCCCAGTGGTTAGCATTATTTTTGCGCAAGTAATCAATTATGATAGCTGAAGCGTCATTTCTAAAAATGTTGTTGTTGGAATCTGATTATATGGGGACCATCGAATCGGATTGAGTACCGTTAAGAGACATGATATGCATTTCAAAGTTTCAAGAAAGACCTTGCCATCCAGACATGAAATTAGCATTTCAATGTAAAAAAAAATATTTACATAACAAAGTGTGGTCTTCAGAAAAGTTGTCCTCATTGGTTGACATTACTAGCATTTGATTACATGGAAATTTACAGATTCATCTGAGAGGGTAAATGGCAATGGTAATGTCAATTTCATTTTGGAAAATTGTCATAAAAAGCGGCACCCTAAATGGACTGTTGGCAAATTGTAAATAGTATAAGAGTCCCAGTTGGAACCCCCAGGATGCATCGGTACTTGCAGAGCCTGGCTAATAGCCCATACGATTGTACCATACGTCTACCATGTGATTATGTTATGCAAAAACCAACTGGCATCATCACAGAGGGTAGCTAAGGGCTAAGAGGTACATAGACCCTAATAGTCTGCAGCAATTGTCAATATTTAATCACATTGGCTATACATGACATTGATGTATTAATAAATCTACTACTTGTAGCCAACTAAAACTTTTTATTTACTACTGATAATCTCCAACATTCAACTACAATAATTATAAACTGTTACAATATAGGTCCCTTTGAACTGTTTTTCACACCAACATTGAAACATATTAACTTTTTCAAAAACATCTTTTCGAACTGACAGAAATGTGTAACCTTGCAGCTTTTAAATTAAAAGTTAAAAGTGCATGTAAATATCTCAAGTATGAGTTCGCCATTCAGTTTTAAAATTAAAAAGTGTCAATGACAATGTAGCTCAACTTGGATGGGGGATAATTTCATGTGTTACCATCAATAGAGCTATTAGGAATACGGAAAGTTTAACTATTATATGAGGTTAATAACAGACCTGGAAATAGATCAGGTTTTCCCAGCGATGTTCAACGTCACAACGTCTTGTCCAATCAAGTGTGTTTCATATAATAAAACAGTTATCGCATTGTTTCTTGGTTGACATGAGGAATTGTCAGCCTACGGCCTTGGTGAATATTGACTTCCCCGGGTTGACAATTCCTCATGTCAACCTCGGAACAATGCAATAATTGTATAATGTCTAAGTAATACTAGCCATGTATTTTAACAAATTTCGGTCAAAATAGTAGGCTCCCATTTTGAGGTCATCCTGAAGATCCATATAAAGTTTGGTGACGATAATAAGAGAGATGTGACCTGTAGGGTGTGCTAACAGAAATTGTTGAAGGACTCGTGCACTCATGGATGCCAACCCATTGGTATAGCTCGACTTTGTAAAGTTGAGCTAAATATTCAATGTCAAAAGACAACCATACTCACATCAACAGAGTGGGCATGGGTGGCCCTCAACATGAGTTGCCCATTTCTGACCAGAAATTCCACCCTTTTGGCATTAACCAAAGAACTTTTCAGAGAAGCCACGCTCACACAACCAAACAGATTACAGATATGTGCATGGCACAATATATCATCTACTGCAATATATCCACCTAAAATAGATATTGAAAATAGATGTGTAGTGTTTGTAGATGATAGATGTCTTTCAGTTAGGTACTATAATTATATTTTACTAGCAGGTGGACCGGACTTCGTCCGGGCTGTTTCCTTTCTGCTTTTCGGCGAATTGACCTTGAATTGTCCATTTTGAAGGTCAAGGTGGGGTCACGATTTGACCCGTCCAAAACACTTACCGGGAAAAAGTACCCGACAAAAGTACCCGTCGAAATCCATCCGGTTTTACTCGATTTGACCTTGAATTGATCATTTTGCAGGTCAAGGTCAGGTCGTGGTCACGATTTGACCCATCCAAAACACTCAGTGGACAAAAGTAACCCTATGTATAAAATTTCGTCGAAATCCCATAAAAATTCGCGATTTGACCTTGAATTGACCCAATTTCAAGGTAATGGTCACGTCGCACTGGCAAATAAATAGGCTTATGACACTCCCCATATGAAAGTATTTTTACAGTTTGTTGCACCGGATAAGTTGATAATACAATGTTTTGGAGCTTCCTCTTTCAAATGGCATATAATATGGCATATATTTCATATATGTGATCTGGGGGTTCGAAAATTAAGTGGGTCTTTAATTAGCATACTGTAGCAATATACTAGTACATGTAATCCCACTGAAACTCAGAAACAATTGAATACAAGAGCTGTACATGATAGAAGCTAGTAACTGCGGAATGCACTGTATTGAATCACACATCACAATTACTTGATATAAAAAGACCATTCTGCAAATCTAGTCTTTCTATTATTAGATACATGTTAGGCTATGTCAAGCATTCAAATTAGTGGGCTTTGTGGTTGTTGACAAATGGATGAATGTCAACTGGTTAATGAACTGGATAAGTTTCAATCACCATACATGCAATTTGATGATGCAAATCATGTTTTTTTCCCTGAAACAAACGTGGTTTTTATATAAATTTAAATTATATGTACCCCAATCGCCTAGCAATAATGATGGCAGGTTACCTTCATCTACAGCCAGCATTTGAAAATTTTTGTCACCATGCCTCAGGATCCTCAATACAAGTCTTGACAAATCTGAAAAATAGATAATACGGTACCTACAATTTTGAAGATGATTATTGATGGACGGATGGATGAGGAGTGATGACTATAGCTCCACCGAAGACTTCGTCTCAGGTGAGCTAAAAACTGGAGGTATTCTTTTTATTACATACATGTGTGTACCATCAAATGGGGTTACTTTGAAATAACCTGTTTCTGATTATTACTTTCTCACATAATACAGTTTGTGTAAGATCTACAAAAAATTTCTGAAGATGATTAATTGATGGACGGACGGATGGATGAGGAATGATGACTACAGCTTTCAGATTATTAAGAAAATTAGGAAAATGTAACACAGTACCGTGTTCCTCAAATCATTTTGGCCACTTTTTGTTCTCACAAACTAAATAGAGGTAAGACTTTCTCACATAATACAGTTTGTGTAAGATCTACAAAAAATTTCTCTTGTGAACAGTTCAATAAAAAACTTAATGAAGTAGTTGAGATTCTACACCGGGAACAAGACTTGACCAAAATATCTTAAATAGGGTCACCCTATTATACGGTCACTATCAACCAAATAAAAAAAACCTTACTTAATTGTTTTGTGATAAAGTGTTGCAATTTATCGACACTCACACAGCAATTTTGATAATTTAATGGCCATTTCAACTCAAGCTGTGAAAATTGAATACAAACACCTTTTTCATTAAAAAGACCATAGAATGAAGCAAACTTGATGATTTTTTATAAAAGCCATACATGTAGGCTCATGGCTTGCTATCCAATCCTCATTGAACCATTTGTATTTTTTCTCTATGTATATAATAATTAATTGTCAATGTGATGTTCTTTTTTCAAATAAATATGTTATTGTTTTTAAAATGTTAACATTTCATTTGTTTTTAACCTTCATTTAAAATCATTACTTAATAAAAATTGATTAATGAAATTATTAATAATACATCTGAAGGTCCCAGTTAGCCATGGTCCCAGTCAGCCAAGGTCCCAGTTAGCCAAAAGGTCCCAGTTAGCCAGACTTGAGCTGAGGTCCCAGTTAGCCAAGGTCCCAGTTAGCTGGATACCTTAATTTGTGTGCACCAGTGATCCAGAGGAATTCGTTTTAAGTTTACAGCCTATACAGGTTTATTTGTAATAACATAAATCACTGTTGTGTGCAGTGTTATGAGTCTATATGAGTCATTATGACTGTAAATTGTAATGACTATCACTATCAGACTAATGACGTAACAGTAGTCAGACTCAGTAATTTGTAAACAAATAATTAGATAATTAGCTATACAAATGTTGTACTAGTATCAATTTACTCACATCCTGTTTGAATATACATCCAAAGAGGTACTAACCGTATTTATCAGAATTCATCATTGTATTAATCTAGTATTAATTTAAATTAATTAATTAAAATAAAACGCGCAAAGTTCTTCCGTAAATGATGAGAAATATACGGGGGAAATAGCGCTACATCCGGTAGTGATTATTTCTTCTATTGGAGTTACCTAACTTGAAAGTGGGATAAATTTCTCTACGGGATATTACCAACTGCGGATGACAGACCCGATCGCTGTCTCTTGTGAACAAAATCAAGACGTATACCAGCAACAAAACAAGCACCATGTGCCTCTATAATGTATCGGCGTATTGCAGACATTGTATTTCTTAATATTAGTTCAAGTAGGTAAAGTTGTTTTCTAATTTTCGTGTCCCAGACTCCCACAGTCCCAGTCCACTAAAAATTAGTAAAACTAAAACCACAGTCCTAGGAATCACTGTCCATGTAATATTAAATTTGATTAAAATATAACAAATAGATCTAGATATATTACCTCTACTATATAGATATAAGCTATATATATTAATATAATAACTAACTATAATATATTGATTTAATATTATTAAATAATATTTTATTCAACTAACAGTGATTCCTAGGGACTGTGCATGCTAAAACTAAACGGGAAGATTCTGCTGGGTATTTTTCGGTCGCGGGAACATTCGGTCAGACTCAGTCGTTTGATGTAATTAAAACTATTAACCAACCAACTACCGCAGTATTAAATGATTACAACGGTGTATTTTTTCTCAGTCATTATCGATGCCCACTAATCCCCTGAGCACATTACCGAAAAGATTTTTGTGATAGTGATACGCCGCGGGCCCATAAGTTGCATAACTGAAGTTATATGCCAATTCATGCGATTGAATATTCCATTAATATGGCATTATGGATTATGCAATCTGAATTGTTAATCACCCTTCATGTGACGTCACATGGGGGACTACTAGCGACACGCAGTGTCAAACTTTAAATTTGACCTACATAGTGCCACCGCACATGCTACGATTAAAATCGTAAGTGGGGAAAATCGCAGGTGGAGAAAAGTGACTTGCCCGCAGAAGCTACGGTGCTGCGATGTATGCAGCTATGATTTTATCCACGTGACATGATCGATCACATGATAGCAAAATGTTATATCACATTCTCCGCATTATGCAATTATATGCATATACATGGCTAGTCCAAGTCTTCTCGTACTAAAGCCGGCTAAGATATTGGGATGGAGGTGCCGGTACCTCCATCCCAATATCTTAGCCGGCTTTAGTACGAGAAGACTTGGACTAATACATGGCATACATGTATGTATCTCAATTTTCTAAACTAACAAGTTGAACTTGAAAGTTCAAGTGAAATTGAATATTTGTTGTTGTTGACATTTTTGTACCTGTCAACTCCACAGCTGCCCCAATTTCAACAATTGTGGCAGCCCTCTTCTCATTGTCTGCATAGCAGATGGCTGATATGTGGTATAGGCCTGCACTCCCTGCCGTGCCACATCTCCACCAATGTGGCCTCGTTTTTGTAAGTCCAAGAAGTTGGTGAACTTTGCACCATTTTTGAATTTTTTCTTTTCGTGGTATAAAAATTTACAACATGACCAGTGCGACAATGGTCATGTGACGGCTACAATTTTGCGCGTGTTGCCAAGGTCACGCCACGATTTTCCTGGTAAAAATCAAACAGTGCTTGATCGCTACGATTTTGCTACGATATTGTCGTGGGCATGCGCATTGGATGCTCCACCTGTGATTTTCCCCACTTACGATTTTAATCGCAGCGTGTGCGGTGGCACATAGTAACATACAGCTACTGATTGCTTACACAGAAACAGCTGGACCATCGGAGCTGAAATGTGTACATATGGGAAATTTGATCCAGGGAATCTTATTATATAGGTCCCATTGACATCAAATGTCTTGAAACTAAAAAGGGCACTAATAATTAATTAAATTTAATAATCAATTATATACCCAAAATGGTTGCAATCTGGTTGGTGAAAATTGAAATATGGGGATAAATTGACCTGTAGAGTGTCATGAGATAGATGCTGTTGACCTCATGCAACTTAGTGAACGTTCAGACGACCACTATTCAATTGTAAGTGGAAAGATTTCCGTTGTAGGAAGTAACCGGTAGTTGGATTGCGCATGCTCACGACAATGTCGCAAGTCAAAAAATTATATCAAGCACTGTTTGATTTTAGATGCGAAATCGTGGCGTATCCTTAATTGGCTACCTCCACTTGTGATGTAATCGCAGTCGTGTGTACGTATAAATCGTAGCTGGAAATGATCGATGGTAGTCAATCACATGCTTTACAAACAACCTACGATATCATCATGTACAACGACATCGCAATCGTGTGAACAAACTATCCATGATCTCGTCGGGTCCGATTCCTCCACTTACGATTGTATCGTGGTCGTCTGAACGTTCACTTAAAGGGGCACATATGAGTAATATGTTGGCAAAAATTGGTACAGATGGTTCACTTGACCAGGGGAATGGCATGGGATAGGCACATCTTCTCATGTTCCATGGATTAAAATTTATTGATTGGTCTTCCTGGAACAGTGCTCATTGTCGTAAGAGAGTGAACTCTAAATTGGTATTGGTTGAAAGATAATTATAGAACAATTTTGAGTGACTACCCTTATCCGAGATGTATGCTGGCTGTGTTTTAAAGACTGATTGGTCTATTTTAGCCCAATCAGGCTATTATAGATCAATTGGTGGGTCACCCAGACTGATCCATGCCATGGGCAATCGGGCAAGTGAATAATATATTAACCCATACGTTCTACTGTCAGATTCTCTATATGCATGTACAAGTAAATACACAAAGGTTACCATCCCTATCTCCCTAGCCATCTGACTGTAAAGTAGAATAGAGTACCGGTATATATATACTATAATCAATAATCATATAGATCGGATACTATCTGCATCAAATATTTATCGAGTTGCTATTTGATGCATAAGTAAGAAAATAACTTTCAAACTATGACTGTGGAGAACGGTTGAACGATAATTTTTTATTTGTCATTTTGCATCTAGGCGATGAATACTTTTGACTTTTCAACAAAGTCTAGGAATTTTCCTCGATGAAGACAATATCAATGTCGTCACAAGCAACTACAAGAGATGTCATTTAATCTCTGTACATGGCATTGGTTATAATGAATATCATATCAATTAAACTGTTATCAATGTACATGTATGATACATTCATCGTTCAACTTCATCATTTATTTATATTTCTGTACATGTGTATGTCCAAACAAACATACTCTGGTCATTTGGGCGTTTCGGTCAGTCATTGTCAGTGCCCGGATTCTTATTTCCTGGCTTGCAATCGTGACTTCTCTGCACGTGAGTTAAAGGTCGAACATTAACCTATAGCAATAGTCATTAAATGAATAAATAGTAACAACTTGTCAGAAGAAAACAAAAATATGTTTTATTTGAGATTTTCCTTTTCTATTTTTTTGTATAAAACTTGTATTCTATATCAAATTTACATGGCTCCCCTAATTTACATGGCTCCCCTAATTTACATGGCTCCCCTAATTTACATGGCTCCCCTAATTTACATGGCTCCCCTAATTTACATGGCTCCCCTAATTTACATGGCTCCCTAATTTACATGGCTCCCCTAATTTACATGGCTCCCCTAATTTACATGGCTCCCCTAATTTACATGGCTCCCCTAATTTACATGGCTCCCCTAATTTACATGGCTCCCCTAATTTGATTAACCCTTTACCCAACAGAAGGGCCCTGTGCCAATGCATTCTCTTATAAGAGAATGCATAATTGGCTTAACACATTAAAAATTATAAAATTGTTAAAGATTGTAAGAAAAAATGGTAAAAAGTGTTAAAAAAAGATATTTTTTAGGCCAATGCATTCTCTTATATATGCGAGGCGACCTATGGTCGACTCGCATATATAAGAGAATGCATTGGCACAGGGCATAACTGTAACCATCACAATGTGGTCAATGAGCAGGTTCCAATGATATCCATATTTGTATGGTTTTATTGAGACAGACCGAAGATAATTTAGGCTGTTGCAGCTTTATTTGGCCGGTTTTGGCCGGTTTGTTGGGTAAAGGGTTAACTGTTGAATTTATTTTGACATTCTTTTCAGGGTCCATAGAGTTCTAACCACTTGTGAAAGGTTAAAATGAGTGTTGAAGTGCTACCACGTCCTCCGAATGTACAGGAAGCGTGGTCGTATTATTCGGGGGCTCAGTCTCCAACTCTGTCATTAATAGAAGATAGTGCATTCAGGCGTCCTCAACGAAGCAAGAGAGACCGGCCAAAGTGAGTTCAATATTAATATATCTCTATTAAAAAATGACAGTTTTTATATAGGGAAGGAAGACAGTCTATATCTGACTATGCCACCCCCTCGAATATACAATACAATATTTGTAAAATGTGCTATGTATTAATGTGTGTATATTTAAATAAATATCCTATTCTATCCTATAGCGGTTAACGCTCCCAATACCTACCGCCTTACATTCACAAAGATGCGTACCTCTACGCTCCCAATACATACTGCCTCACATTCACAAAGATGCGTACCTCTACGCTCCCATACCTACCACCTTACATTCACAAAGATGCGTACCTCTACGCTCTCAATACCTACCACCTTACATTCAGAAAGATGCGTACCTCTACGCTCCCAATACCTACTTGCTCTAAGACGCTAATGAGAATTATTACCCTGACTAGGGGATTGCCCGTCAAAATGATGGTTATATAAATGTTCTGCGTTACTTTCTGGTCTCCGCGGTCATAAACACATTATCATTTCTATATTAGCAATGGATTCGTCATGCTTCTCTTTCACCGGAGGCGCGTGGTAACACTTTATTGAACTAAAACTGTATTTTGTACCCCCACCCTATACATGCACATTTGGAACGCAATAAAATCAACATATTACTTTCTT
Source organism: Siphonodentalium dalli (assembly GCA_032622095.1). Classification (NCBI taxonomy): domain Eukaryota; kingdom Metazoa; phylum Mollusca; class Scaphopoda; order Gadilida; family Siphonodentaliidae; genus Siphonodentalium; species Siphonodentalium dalli. Next base: position 290,661,351 of record CP136064.1, read on the forward strand.
ACTGTATTTACTAACTGAAACAGGCTCCATTTGGGAGCGTTTATTCCGCGGTGGAGGTGCCTGCGGCCCCTTTGTGAGCTATGAGCCTATGGCTCGGAACACTTTATTTCACTGAAAACTATTTTCTACCACCACCCACATACATGTATATGCATGCACATATGGAATGCAACAAAATCAACTTATATTACTTTATTACTATCATATATATTACAGTAACTGAAACAGAGCCTTTATTCAGCGACGGAGTGGACTGCGGCCCCTCTTTGCGCACATGCATTATTATCGTGAACAGGCTCCATTTGGGAGCTTTTATTCAGCAGCGTATTTATAGGGCCACAGGCCCCTGCACTGCGGCCCATTTGCGCACTTCGCACCCATTTTATATTGTATAAAACGTATCAATTTGCCGTCTTCTGTATATGTACTCCTTCGATTCCACACTCAATGCACAACTTTCATGACACAATCCATTACTTATATTCACTGAAGTAGCATATTAAAAGACCTTTTAGCACCCATTTCCAACGATGGTTTAGCTCGTTCGAGTCTCGACTCTACACGCCATGCACTTCCACGACAAAAGCAACATGCATTACTTATATTCACACTCAACCTGATCTGACAAATTAATATATAGCACCCATTTTCAACATCGCTTTGGTAGAGCGCATGGAAATTTGTCAATACAATAACAAAGCAAGTGTGGGTTTGTGTACAACGTCACATGACGTAATTTTGACAAACATCATAAGAAATAGTCTCTACTTGAGTGCAAATGTGGCGTTTGTGGACCCTGTTAGATCTCACGTTTGCTTTGACCAATCAGCGTGAAATTTGGTGAGTCATCTTTTACGACACAATATAGGTCATGGTACAAATTTGGGCCACATTGCACGCATGGTTGAAAAGTTATAAATGCGCCAAAAGCGTGACCGAGTTATACACAGACAGACAGACAGAAAGACAGATGACGGGTTTTATATATATAGATAAGCCTGAACATTTAGTAACCATCTACTGCTCGGCAAGTACAGGGTAGGTACAGGGTAGGTACAGGGCAGGTACAGGGGAGGTACAGCCACAATCTGGCTAGCATGTTAACACGATCTTACACTGCTCATAACCAGTTATCCTTTCAACGCATGGGTGGTGCGAAGTATAGTACGAATGACAGCTTGGCGTGAAATTTGAATAATGTACAATCCGACAATTGCATGCGTATCAATTCGACCAAGCCAGTGCTTCTATTTTGCATATTTGTATCATCTGTATTATTATGTTATCTGTTTGGATTTGGAAATAAAAATATGTTTACACTATTAGTAAGCCACTGCTATGTAAAACTCACATTTGACCAGCTGTAGGCTGCAAACTCATCTCTCTCTGTATTAACAGTGGAGGTGTATGAGGTGAATATATTTCCACTGATACTAAGAGCCGAAAGTTTGTACAAATTCCACTGTCAAATTTACAATAATGACAGTTAGTAAAATCAAGTGAAACACTTCGTTGGGGTGCCGGAACGCAAGTACCAAATAAACTTATCATCTGCGTTTTCATATATAATGTTAATTAGCTGAAATTTGCCGAAGCATCTACCTTATATCATATATTTATTTAAGGAAAGAGTCTGACCGACTCTTCGTCAACGTATTTAACATGCAAGACTTTACATTGATACATATACATCACAATTAAAGGCTTGACACTCATTAAATTTCTCACAATGATCGAAGTATCTGTCATTCCATATGTGTAGATTCTACTGTCATTCTATGTGTAGATTCTACTGTCATTCTATGTGTAGATTCTACTATCATTCTATATGTGTAGATTCTACTGTCATTCTATGTGTAGATTCTACTATCATTCTATGTGTAGATTCTACTGTCATTCTATGTGTAGATTCTACTTTGGTGGTGAATAAATTCATTGGCGGGGATGTTCTGATAATGATGAGATATTATATGACAACTACCTTGTTGGTGAATAAAATATTATTCATTCGTTGGTGTGAATGATATAATAATGACATACCAGTATTAGTTGTTATGGTATTCAAAATGGCAAATTCACAATGAATGAGAAATAGCAGTAATGATATGATGAAAAATTGTTGTTTTCACTCCATAACTACGCAAGTAAAAAAAACCCGTTCTAGAAATATTTGATGCACAAATTTTCATTTTTGTTCAAATAAAGATAGAGAACCCTTTTTCACAAAATTAGTGGTGCTTTATGTTCTAATTTAACTGCATCAAACTGATACATTACTACTCATGATCAGCTGCTACACCCATTTGAAGAATTCATACAATGTAATTAAACTATATAGACGTACTGTCAACATGAAATTCAACAACATACAAATCACTGACAACAAGATTAATTTCGCCAACAAGAGTCACTTTATTTAATATATACCGGTATGAAAGAATGGCATTATCTGTTTGCGATTTTGGTACAAAATTTATTGAAAGACCTGCGTTGAGCAAATTTGTGAGCTGCAACAGTGAGTTTCAAATCATTTTAATCAAAGTTATTTGTTTCTACGCAGAAATGAAATGCTAAAGCTTTTAGATGTGTACATATACACATATACACATTCCCTGATATCATAGGGTGTCGAAGGTGGAATTATTTGGAAAAATTAAACCTATCCAAACACTGGGAAGGGAATGTGCAAGGACAGGGCCTGGAACCCATGTCACCAATCAAGTCTCTAACCCAAAGCTTGTTTTGATTTTAAATTTATTTTAAACTTATATAAACGTTTGACTGATGCGATAAACTAATACATGAGCTGTGGAAATTCACAATGCACATTCAAAAATCAGTAATCGTTTAAACCTCATATTTATAATGTAAATTTACAAGGAAAATATATATATCGTTGTGCCCTAATTTTGAACATCAAACTCACCTCAACCATTTAATAGTTGTTCGTAAAATGCACATAATCCATTTCACTCGTAAGTACAATAACTTATGCAACAAACATCTAGCCCATCAGCTGCATGAGTTCCAGATAGCAGAGTGATTACATTAGTAACATAGCTTCCTGGCCCTGAAGAAATGTTTGCTACATACTGGCGTAAACAACTTGAAAATATGTTATCTTTTTGCTAGCTCGGTCTGCTCCCAGGATAGCCACAGGTATGTTTTAGAACTATGAGTACCCTTTGTAGATCCCTAAACTACCTTATTGCTCTGTCGGTTGTTTGTTACTGTTATGAAAAAGAACATACTATTAATTTAGTAATTTATGGTTAATATAAAGAACATACTAGTAATTTAAAGGGATAAGCCCTTTTTAAATTGCAGCGATTTGTCAAAAATGTTATATACAGTTGGAAAGGTGGTTCATAATATAAATTGTATTGTTTTGACTGGTAGCCTGCAAGGCAATCAAAACATGTTATGAAAGTAAATTTAATTTCATCTAAATATTTGTACAGATCCTCATTATTTTTTGGTATCAACTTGTTATTTTTCTATTTTTTGTATCACCAAACCAATATTTTTAAATTGCAGCCTTGGTGAATATATATAAACATAGCAATAGTAAGAGATAATGAGAGGTTACATACATGTAGTCTCTAATACATAGAATATATATAGATACATGTATAGTGATGTACGGTTTTGAAATTTCATAACAGTTTTGCTTTCGGTATTGTTTTTGTAGAAAAACCAGGTTTTGGTTATGGTTTTGTTTTACTCATTGAATACACCAATTACTATATGCATAGAGCAGATGGTGTACTAAACATGTTATGGCATTATATTTCCGGTGATTTCCATAGTCTTTGTGGCACTATGTGCCATTATCATCCATATATATGACACCCAAATGTTCCAAATTGAAACTGCTATATACAGTAATGCCCTAAATAATCGACTCTATAACCACAGCAGAATTATGGGTAATTTTTGCAGGATTTAGTCGAAAATATGGCTTGTTGTCATTCATCGGAAAGCTCTCACTGAGAGCTTTCCGATGAATGGCAACAAGCCATATTTCCGACTAAATCCTGAAAAATTTCCCATAATTCTGCTGTGATTAAGGTGTCAATTATTTAGAGCATTACTGTAATGGTGACAAATAGCAGCTGCTGACAAAAGCGTATTCTAACCACACATCTTGGAAACATGACCAGAGGTGTCAGTTAATTGAAACCGGAAGTATCGTTTTTTTAGAATATATCATTTGAGGTTTGGTTTTGAAATAAAATCAAAAGAAAACCGAGAAAACGTAAAACCGCACATCACTACTCTGATACATAGAATCCTATTACATGAACAACTCTTATATTTAAACCAAATTACATTTAATAACCATAGTATCCTAAACTAACCGAGAAATTTAGTTTTTTTTATGTTTAATATTTTCTCATTAAAATTTAGAATATCTTCCGATGTTTCTTGTATGTAATCGAATAGTTGTAATTATTTTGTTATTTATGTTTAATATTTTAATATTCTCATTATCATTTTGTTGTCCTGAATATTTTGTTCAGTATAGATATTCATGTATGTGTTCATCCATTTTGTTTTTATTATATGTTTATATTTTTTAAATATTCATCTCTTAAGGCCTTTATAAATAAATACCTGTGTTCTCAATTACATATATGAAATTGGATGGAGAGAGGGAGGCTTTTTATTATTTAATTTTTTTCCAAGAATTCTAGAAATTAATGGATGTTTGGGTAATTAATGGATGTATGGGTTGTTAATGGATGTATGGGTAATTAATGGATGTATGGGTAAATAATGGATGGATGTATGGGTAATTAATGGATGTATGGGTAATTAATGGATATATGGGTAATTAATGGATGTATGGATAATTAATAGATGTATGGGTGATTAATGGATGTATGGGTAATTAATGGATATATGTGTAATTAATGGATATATGGGTAATTAATGGATGTATGGGTAATTTTATGGTTAAAAATACTTCAATTTCCAAGGAATATAATCTATCTTCCAATGCTGTTTAACCTTTATTAATAACTCTTCAACGGAAACCTATCTAAATTTCAATTTGTTGATAAATTGCTGAATGATTTTTGAATTCTTTGGAAATTCTGGATAATAATTCTATGTTTTAGTTTCAGGTGGTGAAATTAATTACCACGATTTACAATACTCAATCCCATTATTCCATCTTTAGTGAGAGCCAGATTCCCAGGATTAAATCTAGTATATCAACTTGGCCCTCCAAATATCATGCTGATAATATATATATATATATATGCCTTTATTTCCTCCAATCATGAAGAGCGCTTATATAATTTATACATACAGTCATAAATGTTAACATTAAAATACACAATGGTAAGTTAAGTAAAATTTTACAGTTTATAAGACATTCATTCATCAATGTTCATACACCCGTCTCATTCACTCTGTGGTTCGTGCCAATAAAGTAAGAATATATAAGTAAGGAGTAAATTAGTATTATATTTCGTTATTATTGGCTTTTCCATACACATTACAGGGTTGGTAGATCCCACGTCTATGTGGTTGGGGTGAGTGGGATATCAATGCATATCGGTTGTTGTCAATGGGGACGCTTGTTGCATTATCTGGGGTTAAATGACAGATGGTAACTAGGTGTCATTGGAGTAAAGTTGACGAGTACTTTTTCCATAATAAGGAAGTCCTTTTGACAAGAAACACTATGAAATCATTCAGTGAATCGATGTGACGGCTGACTACTGGTGGCACACATGCCAGAAATACCATTAACTGTTCTCGGCTGGGCATCTCATCGATAGCCGAAAAGCACGCAAGCATTGTGTTTGTCAAGGTAACTATATTTTCATCGCTGGAAATAGTACAATATTCATAATATGGCGGGATAATGGCCCTGGTATTTTCAAAATGGTAGAAAGGTTGTAAAAATTCCTAAATACATGTACATTCCATTAAGTCTATAAATTGTCACTCGGGAGGGCTGCTTAACCTCTTCGCTGCTATGACGTCCGTAACTATGCAAAAGTGCACGCCGTGTGCTATATGGTCTGTAGGTACTACAGACCTACTTCAGCACATTAGCAGCAGGCCATTATACATAACTGGAACTCAGAGATTCGTGCATCGGAATAACTGTAGCTCAAAGTTTCAAACAGTGTATGATGTTCTACGATTGTGAACGATAATAACCTTTCAACTGAGTCATTTTATGGTTCTTGTGATATTCCTGTTATATTTTCCCACTGGAAAATGGCAATAATGTCAACAGCACACAACATCATAACGTCATTTAGCAGCGAAGGGGTTAAGAGATTTGAGCTGCTTGTCCTCATTATTACCAATGCGATGTATACATCCTCCCGGAATGAAGTTGTGGGGGGGGGTATACTGGAATCAGCTTGTCCGTCAGTCATCCATCCGTCCGTCGTCCATCCGTCGTCCGTGGACACAAATTTGTCCGGAATTTTTCTCATTAGTTTTTTTTTATCATTTTCCGGCACAGACATCAACCACCATGGGAACCTGTGCACCTGCAATTATGACTTCTGTCGGACTTTTTTTGGTTGAGTTATCCCTCTTTTTCGAACGGGTATAATTTTGTACAAGCTTTTATTCCTACATTTTTAGGTCAATGTTTTTTTAACTTGGCACATATATGTAGTACCATGGGAACCTGTGTGCCTGCGATTATGACGTCTGTCCAACTTTATTTTTGTGGAGTAATTCCCCTTTTTCCACATTTTCGCAACATGCATAATTTTGTCCTAGCATTTATTCCTACATTTTTCGGTCAATAGGTATAGGATTAGTTTTAGGGGTTAGGGTTGTGCACCTGCAGTGGGAATCTGTTATTTTATTATTTTAACTAAATGTTTACTGACATGTAAAACATCTTAGTGTTTTAAAAAGATGGGGGGGGGGAGGGGGTGGGGTTCCTTAGTCCCATTGGGACAGTCAGTCCTAGTTGATACTTCAGTGAGTCTGGCTTAACCCTTTCTATACTAAATGGATTCTCCCAGTCAGTTAAAAATTGTACATCGGCATGGTCTATTCATTTGTAGGGATGTTAATGTAATAAAAGCAGATGACAGATATATAAAAGTGCAGAAGGAGTCCTATTTATTGAGGGAAATGTTCAGATAATAAGTTCAATAAACGATGGTCGTTTGATGAACTTATTATCTGAATATTTTCTATGACATAACTACTCATCAATGATGCTTTAATAATAATAACGGTACTTATATAGCGCCTATCCCCACGAGGGCCCTAAGCGCTTCACATTAATACCCCAGCTGTTGAGTAATGCTAAGTCTTCTGCATGCAGACATGCATTTTTATAGGCACTTCACAAGAGCTGCTTACACATACCCAACAACCAGGTCCCTATTTCTCGTCTAGGTACGATGAAGTGAGCACAGTACAAGCGACCTTGCCCAAGGGTCACAACCTGGCACAAGATTTGAAACAGCGTGTGGCTATATATAGCACACTCACCGCTTGATCCGTCCAAGCCACTGTTGTGGATAGTCCACTGGCGGGGCGCGAACTCATGCCGGTGCGTTGACACCATTACAAGTCCGACACTCTAACCACTGGGCTACCACTTCCACATGTGACTGTATTGACTGAGTCGTAAAATAGTTAGTATACATGTAGAAAGGGTTCGTTCAAGACTTGTTTGAGATGCAGATGTTAGCATGATATCTTGTCATACCAGTACGTTCTTGTTGTATCATGATATCTTGTCATACCAGTACGTTCTTGTTGTATCATGATATCTTGTCATACCAGTACATTCTTGTTATATCATGATATCTTGTCATACCCGTACGTTCTTGTTATATCATGATATCTTGTCATACCCGTACGTTCTTGTTATATCATGATATCTTGTCATACCCGTACGTTCTTGTTATATCATGATATCTTGTCATACCTGTACATTCTTGTTATATCATGATATCTTGTCATACCCGTACGTTCTTGTTATATCATGATATCTTGTCATACCTGTACATTCTTGTTATATCATGATATCTTGTCATACCAGTACATTCTTGTTATATCATGATATCTTGTCATACCCGTACGTTCTTGTTATATCATGATATCTTGTCATACCCGTACGTTCTTGTTATATCATGATATCTTGTCATACCAGTACGTTCTTGTTATATCATGATATCTTGTCATACCAGTACGTTCTTGTTATATCATGATATCTTGTCATACCCGTACGTTCTTGTTATATCATGATATCTTGTCATACCAGTACATTCTTGTTATATCATGATATCTTGTCATACCAGTACGTTCTTGTTATATCATGATATCTTGTCATACCAGTACGTTCTTGTTATATCATGATATCTTGTCATACCCGTACGTTCTTGTTATATCATGATATCTTGTCATACCAGTACGTTCTTGTTATATCATGATATCTTGTCATACCAGTACGTTCTTGTTATATCATGATATCTTGTCATACCAGTACGTTCTTGTTATATCATGATATCTTGTCATACCCGTACGTTCTTGTTATATCATGATATCTTGTCATACCAGTACATTCTTGTTATATCATGATATCTTGTCATACCAGTACGTTCTTGTTATATCATGATATCTTGTCATACCAGTACATTCTTGTTATATCATGATATCTTGTCATACCCGTACGTTCTTGTTATATCATGATATCTTGTCATACCCGTACGTTCTTGTTATATCATGATATCTTGTCATACCAGTACGTTCTTGTTATATCATGATATCTTGTCATACCAGTACATTCTTGTTATATCATGATATCTTGTCATACCCGTACGTTCTTGTTATATCATGATATCTTGTCATACCCGTACGTTCTTGTTATATCATGATATCTTGTCATACCCGTACGTTCTTGTTATATCATGATATCTTGTCATACCAGTACATTCTTGTTATATCATGATATCTTGTCATACCAGTACATTCTTGTTATATCATGATATCTTGTCATACCAGTACATTCTTGTTATATCATGATATCTTGTCATACCAGTACATTCTTGTTATATCATGATATCTTGTCATACCAGTACATTCTTGTTATATCATGATATCTTGTCATACCAGTACATTCTTGTTATATCATGATATCTTGTCATACCAGTACATTCTTGTTATATCATGATATCTTGTCATACCAGTACATTCTTGTTATATCATGATATCTTGTCATACCCGTACGTTCTTGTTATATCATGATATCTTGTCATACCAGTACATTCTTGTTATATCATGATATCTTGTCATACCAGTACATTCTTGTTATATCATGATATCTTGTCATACCAGTACATTCTTGTTATATCATGATATCTTGTCATACCAGTACATTCTTGTTATATCATGATATCTTGTCATACCAGTACGTTCTTGTTATATCATGATATCTTGTCATACCAGTACATTCTTGTTATATCATGATATCTTGTCATACCAGTACATTCTTGTTATATCATGATATCTTGTCATACCCGTATGTTCTTGTTATATCATGATATCTTGTCATACCAGTACATTCTTGTTATATCATGATATCTTGTCATACCAGTACATTCTTGTTATATCATGATATCTTGTCATACCCGTATGTTCTTGTTATATCATGATATCTTGTCATACCAGTACATTCTTGTTATATCATGATATCTTGTCATACCAGTACATTCTTGTTATATCATGATATCTTGTCATACCAGTACATTCTTGTTATATCATGATATCTTGTCATACCAGTACATTCTTGTTATATCATGATATCTTGTCATACCAGTACATTCTTGTTATATCATGATATCTTGTCATACCAGTACATTCTTGTTATATCATGATATCTTGTCATACCAGTACATTCTTGTTATATCATGATATCTTGTCATACCAGTACGTTCTTGTTATATCATGATATCTTGTCATACCAGTACATTCTTGTTATATCATGATATCTTGTCATACCCGTACGTTCTTGTTATATCATGATATCTTGTCATACCAGTACATTCTTGTTATATCATGATATCTTGTCATACCAGTACATTCTTGTTATATCATGATATCTTGTCATACCAGTACATTCTTGTTATATCATGATATCTTGTCATACCAGTACATTCTTGTTATATCATGATATCTTGTCATACCAGTACATTCTTGTTATATCATGATATCTTGTCATACCAGTACATTCTTGTTATATCATGATATCTTGTCATACCAGTACATTCTTGTTATATCATGATATCTTGTCATACCAGTACGTTCTTGTTATATCATGATATCTTGTCATACCAGTACATTCTTGTTATATCATGATATCTTGTCATACCCGTACGTTCTTGTTATATCATGATATCTTGTCATACCCGTACGTTCTTGTTATATCATGATATCTTGTCATACCAGTACATTCTTGTTATATCATGATATCTTGTCATACCCGTACGTTCTTGTTATATCATGATATCTTGTCATACCAGTACATTCTTGTTATATCATGATATCTTGTCATACCAGTACGTTCTTGTTATATCATGATATCTTGTCATACCAGTACATTCTTGTTATATCATGATATCTTGTCATACCCGTACGTTCTTGTTATATCATGATATCTTGTCATACCAGTACATTCTTGTTATATCATGATATCTTGTCATACCAGTACATTCTTGTTATATCATGATATCTTGTCATACCCGTACGTTCTTGTTATATCATGATATCTTGTCATACCAGTACATTCTTGTTATATCATGATATCTTGTCATACCAGTACATTCTTGTTATATCATGATATCTTGTCATACCCGTACGTTCTTGTTATATCATGATATCTTGTCATACCAGTACATTCTTGTTATATCATGATATCTTGTCATACCCGTACGTTCTTGTTATATCATGATATCTTGTCATACCAGTACGTTCTTGTTATATCATCTATGATACTTCAGTGAGTCTGGCTTAAACTTCCAGTGTCATGTAAAAAGGCATTTTAGAAATGAATCTTTCAAAAGCCTAGGAATCAGCCACCGAACCGGATATTTTCCTCTTAGAAGCGTTTCCTGTTGTATGACATGTTGCCACAATGTATTTCTTATACACTCTTGAGTTACAAAGCATCCTTTATGTAAATGCTTCCTTTAGAAATGTTTTCTTTGTGTCGAATTGATTTTTTTGAATAATGAAATGCCATTCCAGCTTTTAGTTGTGGTTTTAAAGAGCTTTCATGGTGCTTTCAATATGACTTCTAAGAAGCGATACAGGATCGATATATATTGTCAATACTCAACTTTTAGAAATATAAAGTTTCTTATGATTTCACACAATAGGTTTTAGTCACCAGTCGTTCTGTCCAAGCCTAGATTTAGGTTTCCGGATGATAACTTTAGATTGAATCGAGTGAACTAAACCAAATTTGTTATGTTATATACCACACCAAAATATAGATTAAGTTTGAATATGGGTTTCGTCTGCATGATTTTGACTGAGTTATGTCCCTTTTTCGAATTAGAAATAGCCTGTCATTTGCAGAGTGGGGACGTCATTCTGCTTAGGCATCATCTTCTCAAATTAACATAGTTTTTGTTACTTTTTCCCTTCTGTTCAGTTTCTATATCCCCTAATTGCAGAGGATAATTTACATAATTGAGATGACTAATGCAGGAACATCACGAACATCTATCTGATCCTAGCTATCCCACAAGCAGAATGAGGCTCTCAGAGGGTGAAATTTGTGGCGTTAGTCGGCGTGCAGGATAGTGCCACTAATTAAGCCTCTGGGGACCTCATTCTGCAAATTACAGACACACTATATCAAGGCTTGAAAATTACAAACTCTAAAGAAAAAGATGCAGATAATGTCTGATTAATATGATTACGTCAAAATAAAGGTTATGATTTTCGTACATGCTTCTGTGCATCCACTTATAGGGTTCTTTTGTGGTGTAACTGTAGAGAATTTAAACTTCCTTGCTAACCATATTACTTTTATGGCAATTTATGCTGATTTATGGTTGAATTTATGATGATTTGTGGTTGAATTTATGGGGATTTGTGGCTGATTTGTGGTCGCAATTGTGCATAATTGTATTAATTTAATTCCTCAAACTTATATATATTACGACATAGCCACTACACCGTTTGAAGAATGTACCCTTAAACTATTAAAAAATTCAACAACAATAGATTTACCATTTCATCAAACACAACATCTAACTACGCAGAAATGTAAACTAACAGTCTGCCATTCGTCCTTATCAAATCGCTAATGAGAGTCACTATTTTAGTATCATGCAACACGAAGAGCTCATTTATAAAACCAATATAGTGATTAAGAACACCATTATAATCAGTTAATATACTTTAAATATTCTGATGGGACACATGCATACTGGGAGAGAGAAGACACATGCATACTCGGAGAGAGAAGACACTTCTCCCTGGGACAAAAATAGGAAGAAGTGACACATGTCTCCCAAGTCACCCTCAAGGCTGGTCCCTGTGTTAACCCTTTACCCAACAAACCGACCAAAACCGGCCAAATAAAGCTTCAACAGCCTAAAATATCTTCGGTCTGTCTCAATAGAACCATACAAATATGGATATGATTGGAACCGGCTCCTTGACCACATTGTGATTTTTTTTAGGCCAATGCATTCTCTTATATATGCGAGTCGACCATAGGTCGCCTCGCATATATAAGAGAATGCATTGGCCTAAAAAAAATCTTTTCTTACCATTTTTTCTTACCATGATTCTCTGAGGGTTAAAGTTATAAATATCTTCATCTATCTATAATGGTTATGATTCTCTGAGGGTTAAATTCATCAATTCCTCATTTATCCATCATACTTATGTCTCTCTACGGCTTTAATTTATTGACTGAGATTTAGCATCAATTGTTGCCTTCTCAGAGAATAGAAAGATGATAAAATCAATGAACATTAAATGGCCTGACTACCCGTGGTAACAGTAAGGACTCAGTAAACTCGTCTCAGTAGACTCGACTCAGTAAACTTGACTCAGTAGACTCGACTCAGTAAACTGGACTCAGTAAACTCCTCTGAGTAGACTCAGTAAATGCCTTCTATCATACCATGTCTGGGATTTAGCTGATTTTATTAAGTAACTACAAGAACTCGATTATATCTGCTGAATTCCTTCTGTGTCTGTGATTCACACTGATTTTATTAAGTAACTACAAGAACTCGATTATGTCTGCGGAATTAATTCTATGTCTGATTACGTCTCGATTAACTTGATTACATTTACTCAATTCCTTCTATGTTTGCGATTCATTGTGATTTTTTTCAGTAGCAGTTACTCTGATCGATCAGGTGGATTTTTTCTCTTGGATTCTGTGTTGGAATAAAACATTTCTTTACATCTGATGATGCCATAGGAGCTTTTTCTATTCCTAGACATTGATGGATTCTATGTCTGGACTCCACTTGTAAATTCTGGCAAGTTTGAAGTTTTGGTGATTGGTCTATTCTAATGAAAAATTTACCATTATTGCTTTCAAAGTGATGTGATTAAAAATGTGATGGATCTATATTTTGATATTAGAAAAACAATGTCTCCCTGTTTGCGGAATGGTTGATGTGACAATTCTATAATTCAAAGGAACTGGACTTGATTCATTGTGAAGTCGTTCATTTGTTTCCTGCTTCCTACATGCATGTTGTTGAGATATATATTGAAGTGTTTCGTGAACAATGCATTTAATAGAAGAGCTAAGAAGTATCACATCTCATGGCTGATGCAAGTTACAACACAAAGTAAGTCTGTAGGATCACGTCATATGTGAATATTTGAAAGATCTACATGTAGCACGTTCACTGGGGATGCCAGTGAACCATTGAATGTGTTCAATTACGTGCAAAAAGTTTGAGATAACTGCTGGTAGTCGCAGTTAATTTGTTAACACCACTTATTGTGTTTGAAATAATTTGTAACTAAATAATAAACTATAGGTTTAATTAGTTGCAAACCTGCAAATAGTGTATCTGTAATTTTCAGAATGATGTCCCCAGAGGGTGAATTAGAGATGCTATCCTGATAATCCAACGCAGTGGCCTAGCATCACCAAATTCACCCTCTAGGAACCTAATTCTGCTTAGGCCTCATCTGCTATCGGAGACCTAGGATCAGATTGAAGTTTCCCATTTGAAGTTGGAGATGATCACCCATTAATCACCTCGATTATGCATTGTATCTTCTGCACATTATGGGATATAGAAACTTCCCAGAAAGGAAAATGTAACTAAATACAATTTTAATTTGAGACTATGGATACTTCCCAGAAGATGAGGTCTAATCAGAATGAGGTCCACAGAGGGTCAATTTGGTGATGCTAGCCCGCTGTACGGGATAGCGTTATTAAATTCACCCTCTGGGTACCTCATTCTGCCAATGACAAGACACACTATTTGCAGGCTTGATTAATTGAAAACTAAATAAAACAAAAGCGCTGCCATATATATTGCCCCATTCCCTAGAAGGTTTGGTTTTATTTCAGAGATTCATGTATATGACCAAAAGTAGAGATAGTTGCTTTTGTATTAATATTGGAATATAGAGATGATAAATTCAATGAACATTAAATGGCCTGACTAACCCCTGGTCAAATTTTGCATACCTTTTGTTCCCCTGGTTTGTGCTTAAATAACCCGTAGTTTGTTCCACTGGTTTGTGCTTAGATAACCCGTAGTTTGTTCCACTGGTTTGTGCTTAGATAACCTGTAGTTTGTTCCCCTGGTTTGTACTTAGATAACCCATAGTTCGTTCCGGGTTCCCCTGGTTTGTGTTAAGATAACCCATAGTTCGTTCCCCTGGTTTAACCTGTAGTTTGTTCCACTGGTTTGTGCTTAGATAACCCGTAGTTTGTTCCTCTTGTTTGTGCTTAGATAACAAATAGTTTGATCCACTGGTTTGTGCTTAGATAACCGTAGTTTGTTCCACTGGTTTGTGCTTAAATAACTCGTAGTTTGTTCCCCTTGTTTGTGCTTAGATAACTCGTAGTTTGTTCCCCTTGTTTGTGCTTAGATAACTCGTAGTTTGTTCCACTGGTTTGTGCTTAGATAACCCGTAGTTTGTTCCACTGGTTTGTGCTTAGATAACCGGTAGTTTGTTCCCCTTGTTTGTACTTAGATAACCCGTAGTTTGTTCCTCTTGTTTGTGCTTAGATAACAAATAGTTTGTTCCCCTGGTTTATGCTTAGATAACCCAGTCTGTTCCCCTGGTTTGTGCTTAGATAACCGATAGTTTGTTCCTCTTGTTTGTGCTTAGATAACAAATAGTTTGTTCCACTGGTTTATGCTTAGATAACCCTTAGTTTGTTCCTCTGGTTTGTGCTTAGATAACTCGTAGTTTGTTCCACTGGTTTGTGCTCAGATAACTCGTAGTTTGTTCCATGGGTTTGTGATTAGATAACTCGTAGTTTGTTCCATGGGTTTTTGCTTAGATAACCCGTAGTTTGTTCCCCTGGTTTGTACTTAGATAACCCATAGTCGTTCCCCTGGTTTATGCTTACATAACCCATAGTTCGTTCCGGGTTCCCCTGGTTTGTGTTAAGATAACCCATAGTTCGTTCCCCTGGTTTAACCTGTAGTTTGTTCCCCTGGTTTGTGCTTAGATAACCCGTAGTTCGCTCCCCTTGTTTGTGCTTATATAACCCGTAGTTCATTCCCCTTGTTTGTGCTTAGATAACCCGTAGTTCATTCCCCTGGTTTGTGCTTAGATAACCCGTAGTTCGTTCCCCTGGTTTGTGCTTAGATAACCCGTAGTTCAGTCCTGTGGAATATGTTGACATAAACCACAGGTTACACAATCATTATGACAGACATTATATTGCTGTTTCCTTTCCTATTTGTATAACAGAATTGAGGGTTAAATGATTTGAGGAGACCTCCTGTTTGTTCCCTTGCGTATACACACAGTGCGTAGGTGTTTGCATAGTGGCAAACAAATGTGCAAATAAGATATAATCAGTGCAGTACAATTTATTTAATGCACGAATCTGATAGCTTACAGGAATTGTTGTCCCAGTCTCGATAACAATTATTGATTTTAGAGCTTCGCAACAAGCCTTGAAATAGTGTGTCTGTTATTTGCAGAATGAGTTTCCCAGAGGGTGAATTTAGTGATGCTACCCTGCATAGTGGGCTAGCATCACCAAATTCACCCTCTGGGAACCTCATTCTGCTGAGGTGTAAGCAGATTGAGGTCCCCAGAGGGTGAATTTGGTGAAGCTAGCCTGCTATGCGGGGTAGCATCACTAAATTCACCCTCTGGGGACCTCATTCTGCAAATGACAGGCACACTATTTCAAGGCTTGCTTCGCAATAAGTTACATGTATTGTTACCTGGGTTTCCCCTCAGGCTTAGTTTGACTGTCTGAGATCTTATTTGATCTCACATGTTACAATCGCTGTTTTTGTATTTACGAGTTACAGGGGGTATATAAGAATCAGCTTGGCATCTGTCTGTCCATTCATCTATCGAGGCCTCTATCCGTCCATAGACGCCAGTAGTCGCAACTTTGTCCAAGCTTTTATTCCTACATTTTATGGTAAATTTTTCTGAAGCTTGGCACAGATATTAAGTGCCATGAGAACCTATGTACCTGCAATTATGAGGTCTGTCGGACTTTATTTTGGTGGAGTTATTCCCCTTTTTCAACTTAGATAATATTCTCAAGATGCATAATATTGTCCGAGCTTGTATTCCTACATTTTTCAGTCAATTATTTTTTAACTTGGCACAGATGTTTAGTACCATGCACCTGCGATTACGCACATTGTCTTTTTATTCTTTGGCAGAACATTATAAAAAAATTTAAGGAATTGTTGAATATAGAAACTGTTTGTGCATTAAATATATAGAGGATCTACAATGAGTCCCCAGTTTATAGCGGAATTTACAAAACGAGTCCAGTAAATTAGATCTGGACCGAGCCTTTGGCGAGGTCGAGAACTAATTTACTGGACGAGTTTTGTTAACCCCGCTATAAACTGGGGACGAGTTGTAGATTATATTTACTACATGATCCAAAACCTTGACAAAACATACTTAAATCAATAAATGGGACGCGAAACTAACATCGGCTTCTATAATGCATGTGACGACGTTTCACATAACTATGCATTATTTGTCCATGTAAAGAAATAGTCCCAGATAAATAAAGACTCTTTGGTGTATTTAATGGCATATATTTAATGACATAACTTTTCGAACTCTTCATTCATTATAATTTGTTGGAAAACTATTGGAAGCCATATAGTATTTTGAGACTTATGAAATGAAAACAGACAACAAACCGTCAATGGTCACATGCACTATTTCCTGTTATTAAACGAACGTTTAATATCACAATTTATAGAATGGGTTTATTGAATGGAATAAGGGTAGGATCATGTAATAAATATTCTTATCAGAGGTTACATTCATTAATTTATATTATTTATTTATATATCATAATCTAATCACCAGTATATTGCAACTCCCCATTGGGGGGGGGGGGGGGGGGGGGGGGGTTGCATTAAATTATTGTGTCTTGTTTAAGGAACAAGCCTTGAAATAGTGTGTCTGACATTTGCAGAATGAGGTCCCCAGATGGTGAATTTAGTGATGCTATCACGCATAGTGGGCTAGCATCACTAAATTCACCCTCTGGGACCTCATTCTGCAAATGACAGACACACTATTTCAAGGCTTGTAGGTAACATAAATCATATTCTAGGTCTCCCATGGCAGTTGAGGCCTAAGCAGAATGAAGTTCCCAGAGGGTGAATTTTAAGGAATATCATTCTCTGTTTCCAATGTAATGCATAGTTTACAGACATTTGCCTAATCACAAACAAAGAAATTAATACAAGTTTGTGGTTAGCTATAGGCAAATGTCTTTAGACTGTGTAAGTACATTGGAAACAGAGATTATTCCTTGAAATTACATCTCAACAGAATATATCAACACAAAAGTGCATTTTGAGGTTGGAATTATCATTAAAAATTGGGCACTTTATTGTGACAAATGATGCCATGACGTCATCACGTCGTCATGACAAAATTCCTACTCTCAACTGTCACTTTGAAGTGATCCGCCCCTAATGTTATTATCCTCCAGGTATTTAAATATATTTCTCTTATCTAATAACAAAATACTGTAGAAAATGAAGTGGGTTTTATTACTAGTATATACTAATGAGTTGATATACATGTACCGTATGTTATTCACAGATCTACTCCAGGGTTGAGGGTGTCTGGTATAGTAATAAGTTGATATTCATGTACTGTATGTTATTCACAGATCTACTCCAGGGCTGAGGCTATCTTGTATAATAATTACCTGATGTCGTTTTTTTCTTCAGATCTACTCCAGGGTTGAGGGTGTCCTTCAGTCCGACCAGCACTGCCAGCAAGAAGTTCTCTCGACCAAAAACAGCAGCTGCAATTCTTACTTCTGAGTATGTACCATTATAATACCACATTTAAAAATATCTTTGTTTCCCACCCAAAATTTCAAGAATGAGTAGGTAGGTAGGTAATTTTTTTTTTTTTTGAATTAAAAGTAATCACTATGCTGGATAATTAACCCTTTCATTGACAAGTAGGAAAGCAGTTAATTATTTATTATTCTCGCCTCTCTACTGTGGTTTATCATACAACATTAAACCATTATTATTTGAACAAAATTGTAGAAGGGTTGATTCTTCAGAAGGGCACATATCAACACAAAGGATTAGCTATGTCAACACCCTTAAATTGTCCTAAACCCCATAAAGCACCACAAATATAAGTATTATAAGAATTTCCTGAAATGAATAGTATTGATTGACCAAACATGCTTCAACTTTTATGAGGAATTAAAAAGTGACTTACAAAATGAAAATATTTTTTGGCAAATGTGACAGTGAATGTGAATCTTTTTTTGCAAATGGCAGCACGAACCCTGGAACTATAGTACATGAACAGATATTTAGGTCTTTACTTACCCTCTTTGTGAAGCTAAAGATAAACATTGGACTTTTATCCACAGCCACCAGATCATGTATATTTAAAAATACCAAAACATATTAATAGGATGAATGGTCAGTTTTAACCCTTCTATGACTGGAGCTTCCTAAAATTTTGCAAAAACCCTGTGCCAATGCATTCTCTTATATATGCGAGTCTCCCATTGAGAGCCTCACATATATTCATGTAAGAGAATACATGGGCCTATCAATATTTACCTTGACCTTGTAAGCCAGTGCATTCTCTTATATATGCGATGCTCACTATGGGAGATTCGCATATATAAGAGAATGCACTGGCACAGGATCTTTAAAGCTGCACCAGCGCAGCTCCCATCATGAAAGGGTTAATAATACTTAAATGTTCAGACTTTGGACCATGAATCATCTACAAAATAGATTTTATCTTTGCATTAACAGCTCACTACTGCCCTTAATTTACCTCATCGAGTTCTTGGCATGACGAAATAGTGTCCCCCTCAAAAGTTAAACTTAATTACCTTATTTCTTGATGTCGTCACCTATTTCTCAAAAATACGATAATTCATCAAGTTGTCTGAGATAATATCCTGGGTTAAAATATCAAAATTCAGAGTTTGTTTTAGAAATATGGCTTGGTGAATATAGTGAGTCAGGAACCATGAATCGCATATAATTGTGAATCATATAATCATCTAAATTGGATAGATCATCTCACTTGTGCCTTCAGAATTGAGAACAGTGACATCAATATTGATTGGGAGTTATTAAGGTGACGTTTACACATAGCCGGCGAAGCCGTTACCCGGCGAACCCATTAGCCGGCGAAGGTTGGGCAGAGTGTTTACACATCGCCGGCGAAGATAAGCATATATTCATGTGTCTCCTTTACTTGTTAATAGTTTTCGTTTTAGTTCTCACTGAACTGCAATATGATATTGCTGTACACCTGTAAACATCTAGCCGCTTCCTGTTAGAGATATGGTTGGGCAGTATATATAGTGAAATGAAACTTTTTAGAAATGGAAATGCCGAAATTATTAATATCCAACTCAAACTTTCAGGTATTGCTATTGGTAATTTTATAGATATTTAAACAACATTGTTAATGGTTTGTTTGGGTTCATAGACAGCCTGTGAAGTGAGTGTCGCACCAAAAGCATGGTCATTGTCAGTTTTGATATCTTTTCGTCGCATACATATACAAATTGGTGTCTAATCATTCGGATATTATATAAATTATATAAGTTTCAACAATGCAAATCAAATGTGACACATATTCTGTTTGCACATTATACAATAAAATATGTTTTTCATTTTACTCGGGCGTTCACCATGTCCATGTATATAGGGCCGTGGCGATGGGGGTGTCTCATCCCAACTTTAATCAAAATATTCAAAAGCTGGAAATGTCATACCTGACACGGCAATAGTTGGAAATTTGACATTAGCAATATGTTGAAATTGTTCTCATAGTTTTATTTTCAACAATTTGTTATTGGTGATTTCTTTAGGCAACATTTGCTTATTTTTTGGCCAAATGAAATGGTCATCAGTTGGAAATGATCCAACCTTAGAGGTGCGTCAAGTTTGGAAAATGTCCAACAATTGGAAATCTTAAGGCTGGATGCTAGGATTTTGCAATTTTCAGGGTTCAGATTAAAAAAAATTCTCACACCTGGCCATAACCACGGTCGGTCGATAAATTCCAAAGATGAACAGTCCCACACCTCCAAATCAGGCCCTCTAGACCCGTCCCTGTGTACATATGTCCACGGCGCACTCAGATTTAGATTATTGAACTAATTGTCCATTAAGTTTGAATCCATAGAAACGTGCCATCCCATTTCTTCCACATATATATGGACATACATGTACATGAATTAATTACCTCGAATGCGCAACAAATGTACCATGCACATGCAGAGTACGTGTACCATCATCAGTTAGTATTTATAATAATAGCTTATAACCAAGGTGCGTGACCACCGACGGACAGCTGATTAGAGACAATCAAACTGGCACACTGACCAATATATACACAGGTGAAAAGCGGGCTGGTCTATCAGCGATTGCACAATAATAATGTTCGAGTTGATTGTTGAAAGGAAATCACCCATGACGGCATGACCCCAGATAAACATCTAACTTAACAGCAGAGCGAATTAGAATCCATACGACAATCAGGTGCTTGTACTAAATAATTTTATCGAAAAGTTGAAAACCGTATAGCTGAGTATCCGGATAGCCGTAATTCTTATCCGGCGAAGTATAAACACTCTATTGTTATCGCTGCCGGCTAAAGCGAATGCGATCTTCGCCGGGTAATGTATAAACACCCCCTAACTCTACTCACTCATGCTGCACACTCGCGAATAGAGTTAATAACTTCCATTCAAGACTAAAGCCACCCTTCTTAATTCCGAAGACACTCGTTGAGAGGATCTATCCAATACTTTTATTAGTTATGTTTTATAAAGTTACGAAAAGTTAACACCTCTATCAAGATGCAATTCATATTATAGCATTAGAATCGACTAGTGGAGGGATTACTACTATGTATGGTGGTTCGATGTGCCCTTCTGATGAAGTAACCCTTCTACAATTTTCATTGTTAGGTTGTTGGTTTATTGTTCTATGATAAACCAAAGTATAGAACCGAGAATTATTAAAGGTACTCAATCCGTAAAGAGGGTCCCCATCTCAACAGATTCCAACAACAACAATCCGATCAGAGGGTCCTATATTACTATTTCTTTGGCTTTGGGGGTAACAAATATTTGATTCGAGTCGAGGAACCCATCAAACAAAGCTCAGAGTTATTAGATATTGATTTTTGAAATTTGTTATGTTCTCGAGATGAGTACTAATAATTGCCGTCAATTTCGTATCCTGCTCGAGATTTTTACACCAAAACTCTATTCAAACAGACAAGGATGGATAACTCTAAAATCAAGTGGTAATAAAAACGCAATTTTGACTGAGATCTGGGCCAGAAAGTATTCCCGATAATGAAAAATAATAGATTTCTAAAATTGATATCTAACAAATCTTAGCTTTGATGGGTGACTTCCTCGACTCGAATCAAATATTTTTGACCTCCGAAGCCATTGAAATAGTAATTGAGAGGAGTTTTATCGGATTGAGTACCTTTAATAATTAACTGCTTTGCTATCGTATAATAAGTCATTCAAACAGCTATTGTCGAAATAGTCCAAATATAACACTCAATGTTTCAGAAACTCATAGCATTTGGCAAAATCTAAAAGAATTTGGAAAAATTAAATTTCGGTCCAGTGCGGACCCTTATGTCATGTCTACTTTATCAAGACGCCAATTGTTTATATCTATAATTCTACATGGCTATTTTCTACACCTCAGATGTGACAGGGTTAACCAGCTGCACCATGAGGCGACGAGGAGACACAACTTTGAGAGTCATTTACCTGTGAAGAAATACAAACCACCACCATGGCAGAAAAATATAGAGGTGAGTTTTTAAAATACATATTCCCACCACAGCAGAAAAACATAGAGATGAGTATACTTAAGGTAATTAACCCTTTCATGATTGGTGCTGGTGCAGCATTAAAGATCCTGTGCCAGTGCATTCTTTGTATATATGCAAGTCTTCCATAGAGAGTCTTGCATATATAGGAGAATGCACTGGCTTACAAGGTTAAGGTAGATATTGTTAGGCCCAATGTATTCTCTTATATATTTGAGCCGCCCCATGGGAGACTTGCATATATAAGAGAATGCATTGGCACAAGGTTTTTGCAAAATTTTATGCAGCTCCAGTCATGGAAGGGTCAAGGTACTCGTACTCTGGTTGGTTGGAATTCTCATATAGTTCTATATATGTAAAGGCCTGTTTCTCCTTTCAGTCGCCTATGGTTCCTGTCATTGTTTGTAATGGTTACGTCATGTCAAACTGTTAGAGCCCTTTGGAGACATCTAGATGGTCCCTCTTTAATTTACAACAAACATATAACGAATTTATAACAAACAGACAGACAGACATTCACAAATATAGATATAGTTTAACACTTTCTATACTAAATACTCATTGACGAGTAGATCCCCTATGAAATGTTCAGATAATAAGTTTAACCTTTTCTATACTAAATACTCATTGAATTGAAGAGTAGATCCCTTAGGAAATGTTCAGATAATAAGTTTAACCCTTTCTATACTAAATACTCATTGACGAGTAGATCCCCTATGAAATGTTCAGATAATAAGTTTAACCTTTTCTATACTAAATACTCATTGACGAGTAGATCCCCTATGAAATGTTCAGATAATAAGTTTAACCTTTTCTATACTAAATACTCATTGACGAGTAGTTAATCAATAGGAAATGTTCAGATAATAAGTTTAACCTTTTCTATACTAAATACTCATTGAATTGAAGAGTAGATCCCTTAGGAAATGTTCAGATAATAAGTTCAACAACTTTTGTGGTCATTTGTTGAACTTATTATCTCAAAATTTCCCACCATTGAATATGTATCATTCTGCTCTTTTTTTGTATCTGTTGTCTGCATTTATTACCTGAACACCCCTCCAAATATTTAATAGACTGTTCCAATATATACTTTTATAACTCAATGGAAGAATCCATTCAGTATAGAAAGGGTTAATGTACTGGTACTCTGGTTGGTTGGAATTCTCATAGATTTCTATATATGTAAAGGCCTCAGTAATAGAATGCATTTCTCCTTTCAGTCACCTATGGTTCCCGTTGTTATTAGTAATGGTTACATCATGTCCAAAAGTAAATCAAAATGTGCTGTGACAATCAAGACAGATGAATTCTTCGATCCCACTCCAGATGAGCCAGAAGTTAGGTGAGTCAGCTTATTGCTTCAACCCTTATATGAAGCAAACTGGGCAAAGATAAAGGGTTGCCGTAGTGGACTGCCGAAGCCAAACAATCTAAATTAAGAGGGCTGTCACTAACAATAAAAATTATAAATAATGCCGCTCTGTTTTGCAGCATGATGTCCATAATCTCTGTTCACTACTGGCCATATATCTACAGTAATGCCCTAAATAATCGCCTCCTTAACCACAGCAGAATGATGGGTAATTTTTCAGGATTTAGTCGGAAATATGGCTTATTTCCATTCATCGGAAAGCTCTCAGTGAGAGCTTTCCGATGAATGGCAACAAGCCACATTTCCGACTAAATCCTGAAAAATTACCCATAATTTTGCTGTGGCTAAGGAGTCGATTATTTAGGGCATTACTGTAGACATATTTCAACAAGTATTTGATATCTCCCTTTGCTTTTTGAAAATGTAAATTTTACTTTTTGATGTGATTTATCTGTATGTACTTCAATTGAACAACAGCATGTTACATTGAAATTGTATTTAAATTATCATGAAAAAGTAATTTTTTACACCCAACAATGTTTTCTGATAATTCATAGTAAACACATAAACAACACCTGCCTGATGGGAAAATTTTGGACGCAAAAATTGGGAATAAAAACATACCTGTAATTTTGTTGGTAAAAACTAAATATTAAAATCTGCCTGCCTTCCCCTCGAGGTTCATGCAGAGTTTGCTGAATTTTTATCGCAGTCAAGACACATGACCATGTTGAATTCACCATTTATTACTTATATTTATAATATACTTAAATTCATTATGAATTAGCATTGTTTTATATTAATTTGTTTGTTTTAATTTAATAATCATATATGGAGAGGTGATGTTATACTCACGAATACAAAACACAATAACTATGTATAACAGAAAAACAACCCTTAATATTTAGCCAGATATAAGGATTGTTACAATTTTCTATTATTTTGCTTGTCAAATGGTGGGAATCTGTTCGCAGAAAGAGAAGTAAAGAAATTTTGAAGTAGAGTACCCATGCGATGAACGTCCAGTTTAGCTTGAAATAAGTACAGGCATGTTGTTTTCAAGAATGTTTAAATTAACACGTTTTGGTTCTGGATAAAAAATTGACAACAAACCATTCTGCTATAATAATAATAAGCAAATTCTTGTGAAGTCTGGGCAATATCTGTAGCGAAAAGGAAAATATCAAATGAACATCAGATCTTAGTAATAAAAAGCGTATGCACAACTTCGCTTGATTACCTACCAGTGCAACAATTGTTAAAATGTTACCCTAGGGGTGGGGTGGAGTGTGACAAGTGTGATGCCCCCTCAGCCAATTGAAGGAGAGAAGAATGGGATGTAGGTAGAGATGGGCGGTACTTGGTATTTACCATGCGGTATCGTTATCAACATAATACCGATTTACCGTACCGAATCAAAACTAATAAAAGGCCATTCGGCCACAGTGTCCCCCAAAAAAGTGGCTTCATTGGGGGCATCAGCTTTTCTGAAGAAAAAAAATAACAAGGACCCTAAATTTGATACTAAATTTCAGAACAATCCAACCAGTGTCCCCTGAAATGGTACACGGCAAACTCTAGATATTTATTTGTTAATTTTACCTTCATTAATGCTGGCCATTCCATATTTGAGAGCAACCAGACAAAAATGGGTGGATCATACCCATATTCGAACTTGATTTGTATTTCGAGCTGATAAACTCATATACCAAATTTGATTCAGATATGATCACACAAACTAAAGTTATCATCCGGAAACCAGAAATTGACAGGATTCCAAGTCGAAAAAGGGCCATAACTCTCACAAAAACTGGCTGAGCAAACCCATATTCGAACTTGACCAGTATGTAGGACTGATAAACTCACATACCAAAGTTGATTCAGATATGGTCACATAAACTGAAGTTATCATCCGGAAACCAGAAAATTACAAGATTCTAAGAAAAAAAGGGCCATAACTCTCGCAAAAATGGACGCAGCAAACCCATATTCGAACTTGACCTGTATTTTGGTCTGACAAACTCACCTATGAAATTTGTTTTTGATCTAATAACCGAAACTAAAGTTATCATCCGGAAACCATTTCCGGACGCACAGCCGGATGGATGGACACCGGTTATTTTAATAGTCCCCCGAAAAAAAAATACCGAATTTTCGGTACTGAAATTATTCATGTGTTGCCAACCTGTGTGTCTTCGTATTGAGTAAAGTTTCTCAGTAAACACTCCTTAATTGTGTAGAATATATTTATAGCATGCTATGTCAGTAACTTTCTATTAATGGGTCACCATCGGCAACATGATCATGATGCCAATATCCAGGCATGCAATGCAGTCACTACAAGCTTCCAAGCTGCAAAACAGAGTTCAGTCCCCTCGCTGATCTATGTCTGAACGCTGCCGGCGTGTGCATTTTCTTAATTAAATAATCTTTTTTTACTTAAGTGTTTTGTCAGTTACAATTCATTCTGGCTTGATCTAGACAATTTTCAAATGAATATGGACAGTTAATTCTAAGAATTCGATCTTTACAATGTGTTTTGCTCAAATTCTCAATGCTGTGTTTTCACAGTGGATTTATGTCGGGGTTGCGACTATTTGGGATTTGTGAATTGTGATCACTGATCACTACTCACAATTATATTCACTCACGAAAATTGACACATAGATATTGTAGTCATGCAATGATGCAATCTTATTCTTTTCAAAAGCAGTGCGACAGCATGCGTGTAAATCATCAAATAGATGTCTGAATATTGGCAAAAAAATTGGCTTCAAGTGACCTGAAGCTGTCAAAATTAATATTGAATGTCATGACTGAATGTCGATTTAAGATTGTCGGAACTAAAAACCAATAAGAAGTCGTATTAGAGAAATGATCTAAAAATAACTATTGTGATGTTTCCGAATACGATTGGTCCAATAGACTACTCCAAATTTAACAGTGAATGAAATTTACTATATTTCTTCGGACGGGGAATTCCTTATCTTCCCCACGTTCCAATGAAAATTAACCATTTAAAAAAACGTGTTTTCCATAAAGGTTTCATTGTTCAGTTAAAAACTTGAATTACCACAATTTACCAGGAATCTCTGTTCTGGTCTTATAATTTAATAGCAATACCGATTACCGTACCATTACCGAGGTAAATCAATGAAAATTTATCGATACCGAGATTGAAATTTCAATACAGCCCATTTCTAGATGTAGGATATCAAAACTAATTATAGACTAAAACAAATTTCTTGCCAAATCGTACTCATTCATGTCCCATGTCCGACAATTTCCAGTGACCTATTTACTCAATCTAGTCAGGCGTGTCTATTGTAATATGTAATGCTATGGGAAAAGCAGAAGCAGTATCTATTGTAATGTAATGCTATGGGGAAAAGCGGAAGCAATATCGAGTGTATGTAAATGTATGGATAGTAATTATACCCCCCGCAACGAAGTTAGGGGGGTATACTGGAGTCAGCTTGTCCGTCTGTCCGTCGTCCGTCCGTGGACACAAATTTGTCCGGAGTTTTTCTCAGTCGATTTTTAATCAATTTCCGTGAAACTTGGCACAGACATCAACCACCATGGGAACATGTATACTTTTGTCCGAGCTTTTATTCCTACATTTTTTGGTAAATTTTTTTAAAACATGGCACAGATATTGAGTACCATGGGAACTTGTGCATCTGCGATTATGACGTCTGTCCGACATTTTTTGGTGGAGTTATCCCCCTTTTTCGACTTAGAAACATTTTTTGCAACATGCATAATTTTGTCCGAGCTTTTATTCCTACATTTTTCGGTCAATGTTTTTTAATCTTGGCACTGTTATTTAGTACCATGGGAACCTGTGCACCTGCGATTATGACGTCTGTCCGACATTTTTTGTGTGGAGTTATTCCCCTTTTTCGACTTGCATAATTTTGTCCAAGCTTTTATTCCTACATTTTTCGGTCAATAGGTTTAAGATTAGGGTTATGGTTGTACACCTGCAATGGGAACTGTTAATTTATTATTTTAACTAAATGTTTACTGACATGTGAAACATCTTAGTATTTTAAAAACAGGGGGGTATCCGTAGTCCCATTGGGACAGTCACACCTCTAGTTGTCCTTAACTTGGACACGGCCCCATTCAAAAAGCCTGACTTCACAGTGTACTCTCTGCCTTCACAGTGTACTCTCTGACTTCACAGTGTACTCTCTGACTTCACAGTGTACTCTCTGCCTATACTTCATGTGGTACTGTGAAGGTTGATGCACACATTTATTTCCTATTTAATCTCAGCTTTTTTTTTCGTTGAAGACATGGATACAGAAGAGCAGTTCAGTCTCAAAGGTAACTACTCTAATAAGAATTATAATGAGGCCTCAAAATATGGTACTGGACATTTTCAGAATGAGGTCCCCAGAGGGTGAATTTAGTGATGCTACTCAGCACAGCTGGGTAGAATCACCAAATTCATCCTCTGGAGACCTCATTCTGCATGGCCTTATCTGCTATGGGAGATCTAGACTCTGATTTAAGTTCCAAGATGGTGAAGATGGTGATGTGCACCCATTGGGCACCTCGATTATGCATTGTGTCATCTGCGAATTTTGGGGATATAGAGAAACTAAACTAAAAAAAAAGCGTTTTCTAAAGAAACTAAAAAAACTTGTTGATTTGATAATAAAAATACTTACCAGAGAAGATGAGACATAAGCATGGGGATCTCATTCTGTAAATGTCCAGCACCTTTTTTTGAGACCTGATTATAATGACTCTATAGGTATATCTTTCCAAGTTTGAAAACAAATTGTTAATTGTATAATGGGGATAACACGTTCTATAATAAATTTGTCTTCAAACTTTTTGGTTCTCCAATATATTTATGTTCCATAAAATTAGTTCTTTATGAGCAGTTATGTCTTGGAAACAATCCCATGTCAATCATGCTTCCACTTGCAGAGAAACTACATCTTCTCCATTTTCAGTCTCAGTCATTCCAAATCAACAAGGCTGGCATATTTCCAAACCTGTGTGGGTCTGCTGTCCGGAAACTAATTGGCACACCTGTGCTTTCTAATAAAGCTTTATTCTCTGATCAAAATAACAATGATATCAAGAAATGGAAAGTATATACACAGAAGATGGAGAGGTGGAACATAAAATGCATTATATCCACAATATACAGTGATCTCCCGATTGACATGGCACCATCGTCATTATCATCAACATAATTATTACAGAATCATCTTCATAATCATAATAATCATCATCATCGTCATCATCATCATCATAATCTTTATTTGCAACGCAATCTTAATAAAACAACATCAACAACACCAATAATGGTAATGCTATAGGGTAATCACTTGTGTCCAGTTTAAGGTTTATCAGTTGGATGAAGGAGCAAAGTCTGCGAAGAGACGTTACATCTTTCAAATTTAGTATGTCATCTAGAATATCAATAGTTGGGTGTTTTATATCTGTATTTCCAAAGCATGAGGTGAATTCTTGCGTCTCCAAATCATTCACATTCCATTAAGTGGTGCAATTCATCTCCAAGTTTTCATTTTTTTTTACACAGGGGGCACAATCTAGAAAATACATTTATTCTGTTCCAACGGCCTTTCTCTATTGGAAAGAGTGACTGACACTGATTAAGGATAAGGATATAACCTTAACGACTAATTGAGTGACAACCAACTATTTTACAGTATTTCATGAATTGGCAGCTTTGGATTTAATTATATGGTGCTACAATTAAATAACTTTTTCATGATGTTAGGCCCAAAACAAATTAATATTTTGTTTCATGGGACCCGAGGCATTATACAGTATACTTTGAAAGCTTTTATTGGCATTGGTAAAAAAATCCAAATTCACGTTATAAGCATCTTACAAAAATAGGTAACAAAAATATAAAAGGGATACATGCAGCCCTCTTAATTCAGATTGTGTGGCTTCGGCAATCCGCTACGGCAACAGTATGCCGTGGCCCAGTTTGCTTCAGCAAATTGCTTCGGCAATGCTGATTGCCGTAGCCAATTATGAAGGCTGTACATGTATCTTCATATTATTATAGATGATCTATTGTGAGGTTTGTCAGAATCATTTGAAAAGTTTTTTTTTTTTTTTTCGAATACAATTATGCGGGTGGGTATTCTTAGTCCCACTGGGACTTTCTCTCCTTTAGTTATGTTCTAAAAATAAACTTATTGATTGTTTTAATTGAATAGAACTCAATATGTTCCTAAAGTGGAAAGTGTGACATCTAGATATAGGAGGTAAGGTCTAGATATAGGAGGTAAGGTCTAGATATAGGAGGTAAGGTCTAGGTATAGGAGGTAAGGTCTAGATATAGGAGGTAAGGTCTTTTCACTTGTCACATTTAGACAATTCTTCTGGATTGGCATGAAATTGATCATAATGCTGTGACTTTTCTGCAAATTTATTCACAAGATGTAAATTCTACCAAGCTCTACATTTCATGCTTATCTATATTTTCTCAATATTAGGTTATTACCATACTCACCGACGCTATTCTGATATCCAGCTCAATATTAGGTTATTACCATACTCACCGATGCTAATTCTGATTATCCAGGGTTTCTTCTGGAATGGAAGCGGGTCCGTTTTCGGGTCCTTTTCCCCTGGGGCTACATACATTAACAATTACCACCTTACCTTGAAAGTTATTGAAGCTGGTCATCACTAAAAGGCATTTGATTGATTCTGTCTGGTTATGTCGCGATTACATTCACAAATAACATTTCATTCTGATTTAGTTACAGTATGATTATGTAGACCAGCTCTGTATGACATATGTTAGCCGCTGAAGATTTATCTGGAATATTCCATGGTATAAAAATACTTTTTGATGAAGTGAAGTCGGACACAAAAATAAATTATTTTACCCACAAAGTTTTTGACACAATATTTACGGTACCTTCTAATATCAAATTTATGCAGTGCCAAATAACAAACCCCCAATTTGTTACAATAAAAGAAAATATGATTTCTTTATCTACTTTATTAAATTTATCTGCTTAACCATTTCATGACGGGAGCTGCGATGGTGCAGCATTGAAAGATCCTGTGCCAGTGCATTCTCTGTAATATGCGAGTCTCCGCATATGGAGCCTCTCACATACCGGTA
The DNA here is from genome assembly GCA_032622095.1 of Siphonodentalium dalli. Classification (NCBI taxonomy): domain Eukaryota; kingdom Metazoa; phylum Mollusca; class Scaphopoda; order Gadilida; family Siphonodentaliidae; genus Siphonodentalium; species Siphonodentalium dalli. Next base: position 290,692,418 of record CP136064.1, read on the forward strand.
TAAGAGAATGCACTGGCTTACAATGTCAAGATAAATATTGTCAGGCCAATGTATTCTCTTTATTATGCGAGGCTCCCCATGGGAGACTCGCATATGTAAGAGAATGCATTAATTGGCACATGGTTTTCTAAAAATTTCAGTAAGCTCCAATCATGAAAGGGTTCATAACTGTATACGTACAGAATATAGGCTTATATTATCAAATAATTTACTATTAAATGTTCAGTAGATATTTTCTATTGGTTTATGCAATGAGATTTCCCCACAGTGGCTATCAGGGTATCATTCCCCAACCCCTAGCGGAAACCCTGGACTATCAGGCCCATGTGGGTTTCCAAAATCCATATAGGGTTGATAAAAAATTTCACTCAACAATATATCCAATATAGAGATTGTGCAATGAAAATTTGACACTTGATGTGTGAAATTCCAAGACATGTCATCACAGATTAATTAAAATAGGCCCATGTTCTAGTATGACCTAATAAAAGCATTGAAGTTTTCTGCAGAATTTATTTTTAATGTATTTTCTGAATTGTTTTTGGAAATGAAACATTTGATGAAAACTAATATGTTGTTTTATGATATTGTAAAGAAAATGAAACTAGGATATGTCGCCATGACACATACATGAATGAGCTTTTCATTGACACATAACTCTTATTTCGACTCGTCTATAGAAGAAATGACTAATTTTATTCATGAATACTTTATGAAAATTTTGTTATTTCTTGAAAATGTTTCTGTAGATTGACTACTTAATAAATAGAGCATAGCTTGGAATTGAAGACACATGTATAGTGCCCAGTGGGGTTGGTAAAGTTCTCGATGCGAAGATGAATGAACTATATATACCCACCGCACTGGGCACTATACCTGTGTAGTCAATGACAAGACATGCTCTATTTATTATATTTCACCAAACAATTCAAACTTTTAGCATTCATGCTACATAACCATATCCTACCAACATAAATTGCTGGACTGTTTAAAGTACCTTCATAAGATGTTAATAGAAATGAACTACAACTCGTTTGAATGGGAACAAATATGATTATCCACTTATAGATACGCAAGAATGTGTTGAAATCTAGTTGAATAAACTGAAATGCTCAGTAGAGGTTTTGTTTTGAATGCATGAAAACCAAAGCTACCACAAGGTGACTTCAGCCGAATGTTGTCACTTTCAATTTGACGTTATTCCTGTGAAAAAAGTGTCCACAGTAATGTTTTAATTAATGTTTCAATTTCATTTGGACACGCCTTAGTAAATTGTGGACAAGTTTCTCTATATATATTATTGAGATTTTTGTCTCTGTTCATTGCTATTTGTTTGGGAGTTTTGTATAGTAGTGTGCGAAATCTACCACGATACTATATACAAGTATAGTTAGCACAGCACTACACCATTTTGGTCACAGCTCTCAACCAATCAGAAGGTGCTATTTCTGGGTGAGGTGAAATATAATCTTTTATTATCCCTTCATTCTTTGACTTTCTGTTCACTGACATACATGTATATCACTTGTAGTTCTACATAAATTGGCCAAATTCTATATGTGGTCTATTTTAATCACTATATATAGCAGTGATGTCAGAATGCTGTCTATATTTGTCTGCAGTCATCTCTTACTTAATTAAATTCTTACAGTCTCTTCTCTTTAGTCGAAGTGTTTTAAAAACATGACCTATAGTTTGGCCTACTTTGGGCAGATTGATGGCACTTAATTAATTCATTTTCTTGAATTTTGATCATGATAGCACGATAACTTTAACAAATATCAATTGCTTTTGTGATATTCGGAAAATGAGACTTACTCAACAATATCTTGATCGACTTTGAAAACTGGCCAGGTCTGTGTATTTTGGGCAGAGTTACACCCCTCAGTTATTTAATTTTTGTGAATTTTGATCAGGATAGCAAAATAACCTTAGCGCGGTTAGTTTGGCAGACTTGCTCAACAGTGTTGTGTATGATAGCTAGTTACAATTATTGCATTATTAAAGATATATTATGGACTTGTTCAGATGCCAACCTGGGGAATGTATCATTCTACTAACATCACCAAAAATTGCAAAGAAATCGACCATACCACTCCATAGAAAACATCGTCTGAACTACGCCCAATTGTAAATTTTTACATCTCGATTCAGGACGCAACTATCGGTGATAATCTAACACAAATGATTTCGCCATCCAGAGTGATTGCATTTAATTAATAATTGATGGTGTGTATCGTCAATTTGGATTAATATTCATAACAAATAACTACTTTGAGCAAGATTATTCTCAATTTCTCATTGATCACCCTACCGGGGTGTTTAACATCACTTTAATCCAAGCCCATGTTTGGCGTGGTTACCGTAACTCGACCCCGCATCTCTGATGCGATTTCTTTTCTTGTTACGTAGTTTATGAACTACTGTGTGACTGAGTTCTGGGTGTTGGTCGAGTATTGTTCATATAAATTAGAGAAAATGGTTGATTGGTTGTAGTCAAACCTGAGTTTAGTGTGCCTGGTAAATAAAGGTCTGGATATAGTGTGTTTGACATTGGCAGAATGAGGTCCCCAGAGGGTGAATTTAGTGTCGTTATCCCGCATAGCGGGTTAGCATCACTAAATTCACCCTCTGCAGGCCTCTGGGAACCTCATTTTGCTTACGTAGGCCTCATCTTCTGTGAAGTATCTATATCCACCAAATTTGCAGAAGATAATTGAGGTGACTAATGGGTGAACATCACCAACTTCAAATGGGGACTCTTGAACTTCAATCTGATCATAGGTCTTCCATAGAAATTGAGGCCTAAGGAATGATGTTCCCAGAGGGTGAATTTGGTGATGCTAGTCCACTGTGTGGGATAGCATCACCAAATTCACCCTCTGGGGACCTCATTATGTAAATAACAGAAACTATTTCATGGCTTAACTACTATGTCACTGACTGATGATTTTTTTGTAATAGAGATGAGCTGGGTGTAGTGTATGAGCTACATTGTCATTAACACATATATTTCTTCTTCTAGGGATGAGCTCCTTGCTCAGCTACAGGAACAGATATCTGACATGACCGTCTATCTCGAGGAGGAACGAATGAATCATCGACACACGAAACAGAAGGTTTGTATATCATTTATACATATTAAATGAATCATCGACACACAAAACAGAAGGTTTGTCTGTCATTCATACATATTAACCCTTTCATGATGGGAGCTGCGCTGGTGCAGCATTAAATATCCTGTGCCCTAGGGAGCCACGCATATACAAGAGAATGCACTGGCTTACATGGTCAAGGTAAATATTGTGAGGTCAATGTATTCTCTAATATATGTGAGGCTCCCTATGGGAGACTCGCATATATAAGAGAATGCACTGGCACAGAATCTTTATTGCTGCACCAGCGCAGCTCCTGTCATGAAAGGGTTAACATGTATGACACTTCATCTCGATTTTAAAGCGTGCGTGGCAGATCTATCAATTCCCTTTTCTGGTAACAATGATCATTCGATGTCAGTATTAGTTGCATATATAAGAGAATGCATTGGCACAGGTTTTTCGCAAAAATTCAGCAAGTTACAGTAAGGAAAAGGTTAACACTTCAGCAAAAAAGCTTAAATTTCAATAAAAATAAGTTCATTTGTTTGTTTGGATCTGTGCTCACAAACCAATTCCTTATTTTGTCTGTGTTCACTTTGAATCGTCGTGTTGTTTTGATTGAAGACACATGCTCAAATTGGGATTCATTAACTTCAAATCACAAACTTCTTGCAACATCTAAGCATTAAAACTGTTAAAACTAGAAAAAAGAAGAACTTTCATATATCCATGAAGAAATTGTCTCTGACACCACTGCATTCTTCCCGAACACACATACCACTGATTAGCTCATGATGTTGTATCTGATAATTTCGCCCCCTAGTATAGCTGTCAGCTTTGAAATAGTGTGTCTGCCATTTGCAGGATGAGGTCCCCAGAGGGTGAATTTAGAGATGCTATCACACACGGTGGGCTAGCATCACCAAATTCACCCTCTGGAAAGTTCATTCTGCTTAGGCCTCAACTGCTTTGGGAAACCTAGGATCAGATTGAAGTTCCCCAGTTGAAGTTGGTGATGTTCACTCATTAGTCACCTCGATTATGCATGTTTTCTGCAAATTAAGGGATATAGAAACTGAACAGAAGGGTAAAATTAACTAAAAACAATGTTAATTTGAGACTATAGATACTTTCCAGAAGATGAGGCCTAAGCAGAATGAGGTCCCCAGAGGGTGAATTTGGGTTTGCTAGCCCGCATCACTAAATTTACCCTCTGGGGGACCTCATTCTGCAAATGACTGTCCTAACAGACACACTATTTCAAGGCTCGTATCTCAGCACTTACTGGAACTACGGGCAATCATATTGCACAGTTAGACAGAACAATGAGCAGGGTGGCTAAGCCATGAACGTTTTATTTCGCGCTCTGCGTGTATACTAATGTAGAGATTCTTGTTTCGCCTGGGCACTGGGGGTTTTATTAATAGAAATGGGAATTTTTGGGACGGATTTAAAAGTCGAACTGCGACCCGGAGGCCGAGTCTGGTAAAAGGTGTAGTTGGGAATTTCAATTTCGTTTATTGTCCTTTACATTATTATGTCAATAATGTTGATTTTTGGTTTGTGACAAGCTATGTCAATTACAAATAAAAGAAATGAAAATGATAATTTGTAAGTCTTATATTTCAACTTTTATAGACATTTTTCGTTCTGCAGCCCACTGGGGGTTGTGGTCGGAGACGGCCGAGTCGGCTGCCAGTTCGTTAATTAGGTGCTGGTTGTTATTGTTATTTTAACGGAATTCTGAGTTGGTCATTCGCGAAACCAATATATTTTATATTCTATAATTACAATCATGGGTATATAATATATGATCTTGAGCGCGTTACCATTTCTGACTTTGGTTTTCTTATCAATATTTGACTTCTTTATTCCTTCTGTGAATCACAAGAACGAATTCAAATTATATTTTGGTATGTGTATGTGCCTGGAGTATTATACTCTCCAATTGCAATTCTTTTATCCTATTTTTATTTTGTTTTAGTTGTATCGCTTGAATCATATTCACCAGGTCCATTAGTGTTTTATTTATTGCTTGCATCATATTCATCAGGTCCATTGGTGTTTTATTTATCGCTTGCATCATATTCATCAGGCCCATTGGTGTTTTATTTATCGCTTGCATCATATTCATCAGGCCCATTGTTGTTTTATTTATCGCTTGTATCATATTCATCAGGTCCATTAGTGTTTTATTTATCGCTTGTATCATATTCATCAGGTCCATTGGTGTTTTATTTATTGCTTGTATCATATTCATCAGGTCCATTCGTTTTTTATTTATCGCTTGTATCATAGTCATCAGGTCCATTCGTGTTTTATTTATCGCTTGCATCATATTCATCAGGTCCATTGATGTTTTATTTATCGCTTGCATCATATTCATCAGGTCCATTGGTGTTTTATTTATCACTTGCATCCAGGGGCGCCGGAAGAGGGGGGGGCAGAGGGGGCAGCTGACCCCCCTGCCCTTGACCAAGGGGGGCGAGCGGGGGCAGGACTTGCCCTTTTTCTGCAGACAGAGAATGCTTTTTGTGTGTTTAATCTCGTGTTTTTATAGCAAAATGTGACTTTTTTGGTCCAAATACCACCAAGTTCACAAGGAATATTAAATTTTTGTCAATTTTATCACAAAACGGCCATAAAAACCGACAAATACCATTAAAATAGGCATTTTTGCCACAATGAATTTATGGTTATTTTCCCGAGTTTGCGGAGAAAATGCCCTTTTTTGCAGAAAAGTGCCCTTTTTGTAGGCTCTGCCCCCCTGCCCTTGGATGCTTCCGGCGCCCCTGCTTGCATCATATTCATCAGGTCCATTGGTGTTTTATTTATCGCTTGCATCATATTCATCAGGTCCATTGGTGTTTTATTTATTGCTTGCATCATATTCATCAGGTCCATTAGTGTTTTATTTATCACTTGCATCATATTCATCAGGTCCATTGGTGTTTTATTATCGCTTGCATCATATTCATCAGGTCCATTGGTGTTTTATTTATCGCTTGCATCATATTCATCAGGCCCATTGGTGTTTTATTATCGCTTGCATCATATTCATCAGGTCCATTGGTGTTTTATTTATTGCTTGTATCATATTCATCGGGTTCATTAGTGTTTTATTTATTGCTTGCATCATATTCATCAGGTCCATTGGTGTTTTATTTATCACTTGCATCATATTCATCAGGTCCATTGGTGTTTTATTATCGCTTGCATCATATTCATCAGGTCCATTAGTGTTTTATTTATCGCTTGCATCATATTCATCAGGTCCATTGGTGTTTTATTATCGCTTGCATCATATTCATCAGGTCCATTGGTGTTTTATTTATTGCTTGCATCATATTCATCAGGTCCATTGGTGTTTTATTTATCGCTTGTATCATTTTCATCAGGTCCATTCGTGTTTTATTTATCGCTTGCATCATATTCATCAGGTCCATTCGTGTTTTATTATCGCTTGCATCATATTCATCAGGTCCATTCGTGTTTTATTATCGCTTGCATCATATTCATCAGGTCCATTCGTGTTTTATTTATCGCTTGCATCATATTCATCAGGTCCATTGGTGTTTTATTTATTGCTTGCATCATATTAATCAGGTCCATTGGTGTTTTATTTATCGCTTGCATCATATTCATCAGGTCCATTCGTGTTTTATTTATCCCTTGCATCATATTCATCAGGTCCATTGGTGTTTTATTTATCGCTTGCATCATATTCATCAGGTCCATTCGTGTTTTATTTATCCCTTGCATCATATTCATCAGGTCCATTGGTGTTTTATTTATCGCTTGTATCATATTCATCAGGTCCATTCGTGTTTTATTTATTGCTTGCATCATATTCATCAGGTCCATTCGTGTTTTATTATCGCTTGCATCATATTCATCAGGTCCATTCGTGTTTTATTATCGCTTGCATCATATTCATCAGGTCCATTCGTGTTTTATTTATCGCTTGCATCATATTCATCAGGTCCATTGGTGTTTTATTTATTGCTTGCATCATATTAATCAGGTCCATTGGTGTTTTATTTATCGCTTGCATCATATTCATCAGGTCCATTCGTGTTTTATTTATCCCTTGCATCATATTCATCAGGTCCATTGGTGTTTTATTTATCGCTTGCATCATATTCATCAGGTCCATTGGTGGTTTATTTATCGCTTGCATCATATACATCAGGTCCATTGATGTTTTATTTTATAGGCTGAACATCACCTCAAAGAAACAATAGAAAAAATGGAGGTGAAGCATCAAGAAGAAATGAGGTATATTAATGATTAGATTGTGTATGGAAGGACCCGATTAGTTTATTGGGACAAAATGAAGTTTAAGGGCCCTGAGAATATTCAATATTCAAATTGTCAATTCCTGTTCAACTGTCTACCTAAATTAGACCAAGTTAGACCAACAACATCTTGGTATATTGATTGAGTTTATGCTGTTTTGGACCGAGTCCCATCCCGTTACTCTTCTTTAATAAAGTTGAACTCAAAATTAAATTTAAAAAACTAAATTTTAAAAAGAAGTTTTCTCATCATTTCATACCATAATAATATAAATTAATTGGCCTTAATTTCTCTCTCTCAATGGCATTCAGATCATTCATTGAAACACGGGAATCTTACAAAACACAAAACTCTAAGCTTTCGCCTGATAACAACATAATTAAGTACAAAATAATCATGGAAAAACAAATCAGATAAAACTGCGAGTAACAAGAACTTTCTCACAAACTGTAGTCAATTCTGCGAAAAGGTTTTTGGACTGTCTGAAATATTTATTACTATTATTTGCTATTCGTAATTCAAATCAGTAGCGTGAAAGCTGTATATTCTATAGCCAGATACGATTCAGGATGATAGGAACACTGAGATTTATCACCGTCGTTCTGGATTATATCTAAGTTTTTATGCCTTTAGTCATAGAGTTATGCTCCTTTGATTGCAGTCAATAGACACAAGACTTCTCACTTTCTCACTTTTTCGGTTTCCAGATGATATCTCAAGTTTGGATCCTTTAATTGCAAATACCATTTTTATGTGGATCCGTCATATCAAGATACAGGTTGAGTTCGAATTTGAGTTTAATCCGGTGATTTTTCCTAGAGTTATGGACTTTTTTCGACTTAGAAAATTTTACTTCTTTTTTCTTTGGTTTCTGGATGATAACTCAAGTTTGGACTGTTCAATTGAAAATTCCGTTTTTTTGTGAGTCATTGATATCAAAATACAGGTCAAGTTCGAATTTTCTTGTTTTTTCTTTGGTTTCCGGATGATAACTCAAGTTTGGATTGTTTAATTTGAAATTCTGTTTTTTTGTGGGTCGTTCATATCAAAATACAGGTCAAGTTCGAATTTGAGTTTGATCCAATGACTTTTCCCAGAGTTATGGGCCTTTCGACTTTGAAATTTTTTTTATTATAAATTTCTGTATGAGGGTACCTTCATGGTGTAATCAACTCCTCCTACAGTTTTGATCGTAGATATTTGAAACTTAAGAGTATTATTACCCACATATTGGAGATGTGCAACATGTATATAGATGATGGAAAAGTTATTTCTTACGGAATTATTAACCCTTTCGACTTAGAACATTTCAACATTTTTTTTAATTTCTTTAACAAAGCGGAGTCGACTTGCCACGTTTTCGGGGGACACTGTGGTCGGCTGACCTTTTATTTCTCTCTATACACACTCCATCATGTTCCGCCTTATTCGTGGGTCGTTGGGCCTCACAGCCTTTTATTTCTCTCTATACCCACTCCATCATGTTCCGCCTTATTTGTGGGTCATTTGGCCTGGCAGCCTTTTATTTCTCTCTATACCCACTCCATTATGTTTCGCTTTTTTCTATACCTCTAGGGAGCTGGGGTTAGAGCATCAGGATGAGATGGAGATTCTACGTAAAGATATGGATGAAGAACGTGATAAACATAAAAAACAAACCGATGTCGAGATGAGTAAGTACTAAAAATAAACCAATGTTGAGATGAGCGAGTACTATAGAATGAGAAGGTACTGTACAAACTTATGTCACAAGCTGGTTTAACCCTTTACCCAACAGAAGGGCCCTGTGCCAATGCATTCTCTTATATATGCGAGTCGACCATAGGTCGCCTCGAATATATAAGAGAATGCATTGGCTTAACACATTAAAAATTATAAATTTTTTAAAGAATGTAAGAAAAAATGGTCAAAAGTGTTAAAAAAAGATTTTTTTAGGCCAATGCATTCTCTTATATATGCGAGGCGACCTATGGTCGACTCGCATATATAAGAGAATGCATTGGCACAGGGCATACCTGTAACTATCACAATGTGGTCAAGGAGCCGGTTCCAATGATATCCATATTTGTATGGTTCTATTGAGACAGACCGAAGATATTTTAGGCTGTTGAAGCTTTATTTGGCCGGTTTTGGCCGGTTTGTTGGGTAAAGGGTTAAGTCAAAGGGAACTCAGATTAGGACAGTAGATACTTTCGTTGGCTGTGTTTGTCACCAGAATTTAGTTATACCACTTTGTATGAAAAACCTGGGTAACCCAGTAATTTTGGTGAGGCACATTTGAATCTCCAAATTAGTTATATTTAATTTGGAAGGAGGGATATACACAGAATGACACAAATGTGTTAATTGGTTCATCAATACAGTATGAGTGCCAGTGTGGAAGGTTTGAAAGAGTGGCACAGCCATATTGACAAACCCATTAACCCTTTACCCAACAGTAACATGACTAACGTCATTACCTCCAGCCAACAACTTTCTGGTGACATCAAAGTTATTGAGAAAAAATTGTATTATTACTAAATTGTATGGTGGCTCTTGTTTTATGAAATTATGTTCATCTGCATGGATGTGACTGGTAGTAATTTTTTCAGAGTTGTTAATCCCCTCCCCAAGCATGATAGTATGGTGAATATTTATTAAGTTTTATATTTATATTTTATAACAATAAATGTAATAAACAAACAAAAGGTAAGTTTTGTTTTATGAACAGATCAATGTGACTTTCAGTTTCAATTTCTCTGTTGGAAAAGCACATCACGAAATTGGGTGATTTGGATAGTTACGTGTAAATTCAGTTACAATTGTCTGCATTATTAGTCCACACCAGTCCACATTGTACCACCGATTACAGTTCATCGCACGTGTGTTTTGTTTACTTTTGTTTCTCCGGTTTTTTACCTTGACATTGCAGTCAATACATTCGCACAGCACAGATCTTGTGAAATTAATAAATTAAACAATTTTTTCGTGCCTACATTGTATCTTACGTTTCTCTTAGTTAAATTTTGAGCAATCATTTTCAATATAAAAGGACAAGACAGTGCCGATAAGTAATTCGCGGTAAATGCCTCGCGCACTATTCCAATTTGATGCGCGCACTTTCAATTTAAAAATAGCCGCGTATGCTCATGAACTCAGTGTTCAAATAAAAGTAACTAATGTAATACAATGTCATTTCTTTGATTTTTCACATCATGATATGGCCAATTTACTGAAGTATTTCGCAGTGTTAAAGCGCGCAGAATAATAATTTTATTAATCAAACGAGAGAACAAAACGGCCGATGCACATAAATTTGTGCTACAGTTTTTAGCTCAACTTTACTTTGTAAAGTTTGAGCTATTGCCATGGCTTTGTCGTCCGTGTGTCCGTGTGTACGTAAGGCGTCAACAATGCAGTCTACAGGTCGTACCTTTGGTCGGATCATTATGAAATTTGTCATAGCTGTTGACATCAACATTTAGACCAGAATGATTAATTTTGGGGTCATTCGGTAAAAAAACATGGCCGCCAGTGGCCATCTTGCATTTCAAAATTCAATCCATTAGCACGGGCTACAGGGCGTACTGTTTGTCTGATCGTCATGAAATTTGTCATGGATGTTAATATTGACATGTAGATGGGAACGAGTAATTTTGGGGTCATTTGGCCCAAAAACATGGCCGCCAGCAGCAATCTTGGATTTTACTCTTTGTATGACTAAATTCTTTAGCACGGGCTACAGGTCGTACTTTTAGTCTTATCATCATAAAATTTGTCAAGAATGTTAATAATGACATGTAGATGGGAACGAGTCATTTTGGGGTCATTCGGCCAAAAAACATGGCCGCCAGCAGGCATCTTTGATTTTACTCTTTGTATGACTAAATCCTTTAGCACGGGCTACAGGTCCTACTTTTAGTCTGATCATCATAAAATTTGTCAAGAATGTTAATAATCACATGTAGATGGGAACGAGTCATTTTGGGGTCATTTGGCCGAAAAACATGGCTGCCAGCAGCCATCTTGTATTTTACTCTTTGTATGACTAAATCCTTTAGCATGGGCTACAGGTCGTACATTTAGTCTGATCATCATAAAATTTGTCATGGCTGTTGAAATTGGAATGTAGATGGGAACGAGTCATTTTGGGGGTCATTCGGACAAAAAACATTTCGCCAGCAGCCATCTTGCATTTAAAAATTTAATCCATTAGCACGGGCCACAGTTCGTACTGTTCGTCTGATCATCATGAAATTTGTCATGGATGTTAATATTGACATGTAGATGGGAACGAGTAATTTTGGAGTTATTTGGCCAAAAAACATGGCCGCCAACAGCCATCTTGGATTTTACTCTTTGTATGACTAAATTCTTTAGCACGGGCTACAGGTCGTACCTTTAGTCTGATCATCATAAAATTTGTCATGGATGTTAACAATGACATGTAGATGGGAACAAGTAATTTTGGGGTCAATCAGGCCTTCGATTATGAGGCGTGCGATCGCGCTCGCGCACCATAGCACGCCTGAAATTAAATATTGGCGAGTAATTAATCACACTCCTCGGCGATATTCGGCACACGATTGAAAAAGGGTTTATGATAACGATCAACCTTGTTTGCTGGAGAAGACTGACGGACACGCCGTATATGACGGAAGTAATTGTTTTAAGTTTTGCGCATGTGCTAGAACATTATTATAGTCAGGTGCGTTTAGCGATGTCGTCGCATTCGTCTGTAGGTCTGAGGAATTTTCGGCTAGATATTGTTACCAACATGACATATTTAAATTAATCCCACCGTTCACCCCATCACCAACGCAAAGTAATTTTGGTACCATGTGTTGCGTTCTAAAAGAAGCCGCACCGATGGACGGTGAAGATGAATAGAAATTGAAACTTGAGTTCGGGGCAATCAAACATTTTTAAAAATATCGATAGAGTTCACACAACAGGAAACTCTCACGTGGTTACGTGGTCTCTGACCGCATTTCATAACAACTTACATCCAACGGAAGCATTATGACGCAATTCGAGAATGGAGTTTTAATTACTTCAATGTGAAGAATACATGTGTACAAGATGAATCACAATGGTGATAAAATTTATTTAATTTTGAGTCTTCGTTCGTCATTTTATACCCCCGAAATATCCACCAAAATCACACGCCTGGGTTTCAGGTTAGGCGAGTGACCAACCACACTCCTGCATTTTACAGAATCGAAGGCCTGGTCAATCGGCCAAAAAACATGGTCGCCAGCTGCCATCTTGGATTTTACTCTTTGTATGACTAAATCCTTTAGCACGGGCTACAGGTTGTACCTTTAGTCTGATCATCATAAAATTTGTCATGAATGTTAATAATGACATGTAGATGGGTCGACTCATTTTGGGGACATTCGGCCAAACAAGATGGCCGCCAGCAGCCATCTTGGATTTTACTTTTCTCTTCATGTCTATAAACTAGTATTAGACATTCAACTTTCCACATTCCTAATCGCTCCATTGACTGTAATACATTAAATTATTCCCTTTCCAAGTTGAGCTACAGTGTCATTGACACTTTCATTTATCATTGCTGCTATGACGTCGACAAGGTTCCTAGATTTTTTCATCGTCATCAGCTGATCAATAAGTTCAAATACAACATTCGATAAATGGTCAATTGATACTAATACTAAATCTAAGATATATTCTGTTTGAATTTGCAATGAATGTCATTTATGTATTACCGAATGGGTAATAGTTATAGCCATGATAAATGACAGTCCCCATTGTGCACCCCAATTTCCATCCACGTGTTTACAGGTACGTATTTTTTGCGCACGTTATCAGTGGGCGTTTCTTGGCGGGAGTGTTTTTTAAATAAACCATTTGGATTGAATCATGTGTCCATTCCTTTGTATTTTTCGATTATAGTGTGGAGAATATACTCAAGATTATGTATTTGTCAATGCGCTTTAACAACATAATTTATTTGTGTACTAATCCAGGCAATCCCCGTGCCCACAATATTGGGCTGAATTGGCGTGACGTTGGGACGTATAACTGCAGATAAAATCGAAAATGTTGTCGAACTTTCCGATCAAAACTTTATTGAATTCTCAAAATTGCTCACTCAGTGTATTAAAATAAAATATTATTCATGTGATCTTGTGATGAATGAGGGGAAAATCAAATCAAATGACAGTTTTATTTGAGAACATGTCTAGGGCCAAAAGAGTTAGAACAACACGGCGTCCTTAGTAACACCAACACTGCAACAGCGCAGGTGTCTTGGAGTTGACTCGGAACTGTATTTGCTTCGCTGGTCAAATCATGATATTGGTATTTTTAATTCAGGTGCATATTATTAATAGCTCAAAAACATAAACAAGTCAAATAAATATTTTATTAGAAATAAAAATAAAGTTTGTAAATAAAAATCTGTAGAATAAAACTATATTAGATGGCTGTACACAGATCACAATTGTGGAGTACATTGATTTAGTCGACTTGAAAAATTGCACCGCGACGACGCAGTTTTCGTTTTATTACGATTTTATTATGAAATGTCGATTAAATTGTACAAAATCTACCACAAAACCCAACAAAAACATAAATATTAATAATGTAACATCCATTTTATTGTTTACATTAAAAATAAGATTAATTTGTTGTGTTATAATGCAATATTTTTGTTGTAAACTGTGACCGAAAAAAATCCAAAAACTCCGGGCGCTCTGGGGCTTTCTGGACACTACGCGGCCGGGTGCTCTGGGGCTCTCTGAACGCTAAAGGGTTAACACACATGTCATTCTGTGTTTATTACACTCCACCCATCCTAGAATCCATTAATTGAAGAAAAAGACTTACAGCGTTTATTCAGACAAGGATAGGACTTGTTTTGTCATTTGTTTGGCTGCTTTTATTTTATAGTTCCGGTTTCATTGTTGAGGGAACTGTGTGTTTTTCATGGACACGCATGCAATAAAGACCAGTTGACACGTAGCATACATGAAATTTTGATCAACCAACTAATTATGTATCTAAATACATTTATAAATTAATATAAATATTTAAGATTCAAACACTATTAACCCTTCTGTGACAGAAGTATCCTGAAAGGAGCCTCTAATATATAAGAGAATACATTGGCCTAACAATATTTACAGTGACCTATATAAGCCAGTGCTTTCTCTTATATATGTGATGTTCCCTGTGATTCACATATATAAGAGCATGCACTGGCACAGGATCTTTAATGCACAGCTCCTGTCATCAAAGGGTCAATATGGATTCAGTAGAAAGGGTATGGAGGAAAGAAATAGAATTTTTAAATCAAATTATTTACTTTTAGACAAGCCTTGAAATAGTGTGTCTGTCATTTGCAGAATGAGACATTACATTACATTACATTTGTGTATCATTGTTTTATTCTTCATTTTTTTTTGTAGCTCGGATGAAGAAAGATATCGAGACATTACAGGGTGCTTTTGAATCTTATAAATCCACACTCCATGAAGAGATGAATGATAAATGGAAAAAGAAAGAAGTTGAATTGAGGAAAAGCCTTGATGAAGACAAAGAGACCTCCTTACGGGACATGAGTTAGTATTCAAATGCTTTCACTTCTCATCTGTGACCCGCCATATCAAATCCAGTCGTAAGTCGGGATTTTTTTTACCCTGTGCCAATGCATTCTCTTATATATGCGAGTCGACCATAGGTCGCCTCGCATATATAAGAGAATGCATTGGCCTAACAATTGTTTCCAATTTTAATAATTTTTTCTTGTATTCTTTAACAATTTTATAATTTCTCCCATACAGAGCCCCAGACAAACATGAGCAGACGACACTCTTCTATATGCTTCTATATATGTGTGGGGCTCCCTGCAGGGTAATGGATGTTTTTTATTTTATGTCCTAAAAATTGTAAGAAACATTTATTTAAAAAAAATGATAAAAAATTGTTAGGCCAATGCATTCTCTTATATATGCGAGGCGACCTATGGTTGACTCGCATATATAAGAGAATGCATTGGCACAGGGTAAAAATATCCCGACTTACGACTGGATTTGATATGGCGGGTCACATCTTTTATCAAGCCTGCAAATAGTTTGTCTCTCATTTGCAGAGGGTGAACTTAGTGACGCTATCCTGTACAGTGGGCAAGCATCTGGGAACTTCATTCTTTTTAGGCCTCAACTGCTATGGGAGACCTAGAATCAGATTGAATTTCCCCAGTTGAAGTTGATAATGTTCACCCATTAGTCACCTCGATTATGAATTTTATCTTCTGCAAATTAGAGGATATAGAAACTTCCCAGAATGGAAAAAGTAACTAAAAAACAATGTTAATTTGAGTCTATAGATACTTCCCAGAAGATGAAGCCTAAGCAGAATGTGGTCCCCAGAGGGTGAATCTGATTATTCTAGCCCGCTTTGCGGGATAGCATCACTAAATTCACCCTCTGGGAACCTCATTCTGCAAATGACAGACACACTATTTACAGGCTTGCTCTTTGATGATAGGAGGAAATGTACAGATAGTTAGTTCAACAAAACAACCTACATTTGTTGAACTTATTTTCTGAACATTTTCAGCCAAGAACACCCCTATTGTAACAAGAACACCCCTATTGTAACATGAACACCCCTATTGTAACATGAACACCCCTATTGTAACATCACAGTTTTACTATGGTCAGAGTTCTATGAACGCAATATTTTTGTTTCGGTTTTTGTGCTTTTTCTTCTGGGGAATTAAGGAATAGATGCCTAGACAACATTTTACTGATTTTTCCTGATTTTGCAACAATTTTGCTTTTTCAAATCAATAATAACCTTACAACCCAGCTACCTTACTCATATTTAAATTCGCGCAGTACTATTTTTCGCTCAGTTTTAAATTCGCGCACTTTAAATTCGCGCACCTAGCTGCGCGACTTCAAAACTGACAAAATATGTTCGTAATATTCCTGTGATATTTTCGTATATCGTTGAGCTGATGCTAGTTTCGGCTCTTAGTCATTACTGTAGATTGTATATGTGTATATTAAACACCATCGCGGTGGATTTACATCGTGTAGACAATAAACTAGTAACTACACACATCATAATTTTGTGGCGACCTGGAATATTAATATTTCTTATACAAGCATTTCAACAATGTCTATGTTACCATGATTTGTCACTTGGCATTGTGAACACCCCTATTGTAACATGAACTATGTTAATATAGGGGTGTTCACTATAATATATACATACATATGCAATTATATACATACATGTATAGGCGTAATTGTCTATTCAACCGTTCATAATACATGTATAAACTCAGCAACATAGCACTCTTGTATTTCATATTGACTGTGGTTTATATTAAACTTTGGAGTCGTACTATTTTTCGCTCAGTTTTAAATTTGCGCACCAATGGGTGCGCGAAAAATAGTACTGCGCGAATTTAAATACGAGTAAGGTAATCTATTTCATAATGATTAGTTATCAATGAAATTATCGAAGCTTAAAATCTAATTCACTCAAATTACTGTCATCTAAATTTTTAGTTATTTTGGGGAACATTGTTTCCAGGCCACTACTCAACATACACGTCCCCGAACTGACTCTCAAACAGTGTCCTAAAATACTTAGTGCCCTAAATCCATGGATGCTATTGTAGGACAATATATGTAAAGAAGAAAGGAAGTCATTTTGGCTAAAGAGGTGGTATTTCTGATTGACACAATTAAATTTAGTAACCCAAGGAACTTATTTTTATTGCCTAGGCTAACTGATTTTACCGATGCTTTAACCTAGGCATTGCCTATATCCTAGGCTAATTCCCAGCGTCAAACTGAGGCTGATTATATTCTAATTTTTAGTTTCAGATGGTTGTTATAATAGTCTTAAGTAAAATTGGACGTAGGTGTCGCCTTGAGAGGGAATTTTGAGACCTACATTTTTGGTTGAATGAGGTGATACCCATAGTAAGGTAATACGTGTAAGCATTCAATCTCGGAATGACAGTCATGATTTAATGTGACATCAAATACTTTTTATGGTGAGAAGAATATGACGATTCACTCAAAATGTTGTCTTTCATCTCTTATAACAGATAAAGTAAGATGGTTATGCCCAATTATTTTATACCATAGGAAGCCAATTATTGTATACCATAGTTAGCCAAAAATGTAGGTTTCATAAATTCACTCTCGAGGTGACACCTATGTCCATTTTTGCCTTGTCCACGAGTTATGCTACTTATTTCAGAAACAAAGTTATTAACTGAAAAGAATGCGGACCGATCGATTTTGTCGAGAGAACAGCAAAAAGCAATGGAAAACACGAAGAAAGAACATAAAAAAGAGCTCCAGGTATTTTAACTAGTGGGCTAGCATCACTAAAATTCACCTTCTGAGGCTCCACAATATTATAATCAGTGGGCTGGCATCACTAAATTCACTCCAGGTATTATATTCAGTGGTCTAGCATCACTAAATTCACCCTCTGAGCACCCCATTCTGTTTAGGACTCATCTTTGGAAAGTAGACTTTCTTTTTATGTTTACCCATACCATAGTATGGTAAACATAGTGTCGTTGCCCGGATTGACCACTCGTCGTTAGTCCGTCCGTCTGTCTGTCTGTCTGTCTGTCTGTCTGTCTGTCTGTAGACACTTTACGCATGGTGCGATAACTGAAATATTTTCTATCTGATCGGAACCAAATTTTGTATATGAATGTCTCAGCACTAAATACAGATCGAGTTCGAATATGGGTTTGATCCGAGTTTTTTTTACGGAGTTGTGGCCCTTTTTCAACTTAGAATTTATGCATGCTGCCATAACTCAAAAAGAAATTATCTGACCATAACCAAATTTGGTATGTGAGTTGCTCAACCCAAAATACATATCGAGTTCGAATATGGGTTTGATTCGATATTTTTTAATGGAGTTATGGCCCTTTGACATAGAATTCATGAATGCTTCGATAAATCAACAATTTTTCAACTGATAGGAACCAAATTTTGTATGTGAGTTTCTCAACTCAAAATACAGATCGAGTTCGAATATGGGTTTGATCCGGTACTTTTTACTGGAGTTATGGCCCTTTGATTATTTTATTCATCGCTAAAATATATCCAAGATACACAGGTGGCACTGTCTAGATAGTATCTAATAAATCAGGTTCAGGATGCTATGAAGTTGTCTCTCTCTCGTGTCTTCTCACACAGAGATATTATCCAGTTACAATACCATGAAGTTGTCTCTCTCTTGTGTCTTCTCACACAGAGTTAGTATCCAGTTACAATACCATGAAGTTGGTTATCTTGTATTGAGTTAATTAACTGCTAGGAGATGTGTTGGCTGTATCAGATATACTTTATACTCTATAAGTATCTCTGGCCATATCATAGATGGAATGTTTATACTATTATATTTTATATGCATGGTTATTTAAATTTCATCTTAAAGGCATAATCTGGTTTCATTGTTTAATAGCATTACCATTGGAATTTTGTTGGTTTCATGGGAAGACAACTTTGGTTTTCAAAGTTTTAAAAACTTGAGAGCTCTGTATTAGTCTATGGGAACAAAATAATTGTTCATAACACTTTTAGTACTGTAGGTCTAGTTTGTTTTATCTATATATTAATGGAAAGCTTTTTCGACATTGATTTCAATTGATTACATATGTGAATTGAAAAATTAAAGGGGCACACCAGGTTTGATGTATTTTTCCTGTACTCTGCATGAGATAAAACTTTTTATGTGTACCTATACCATAGTATGGTACACATAGCGTCAATGTTCGGATTGACCACTCGTCTGTCCGTCCATCTATATCTGTCTGTCTGTCAGACACTTTAGGTATAATGCGATAACTCTAACATTTTCTATTTGATCGGAACCAAATTTTGTATATAGGTTTCTCATCCCAAAATACAGTTCGAGTTTGAATATGGGTTTGATCCGATTTATTTTAAGTAGTTATGACCCTTCTTTTTTTTTTAAATTTGAAATTTGGATTTTTCATATTTTTTTAGATTGAATTTCCTCGCTCAATTTAACATAAACAAATATTAAAAAACTTTTATAATAATAAAAAAATTATTTAATTAAAAACAAATTTCATTGACACTAATTTGTTTTAGTTGTATTCCATTAATAAGGTGTGATGTCCTGTATTGAAAATGTGAAGATTTTATTGCAATATTTGCATGTAATATAATGATATCAATAAATTGACATGTGAACATCCAATATCCAGAGTATGAGAATACCTTTAATAGATGTCATTCCAAGCAAAATCTGTTATTAATTGAGTGATGACATATGTTACATAGCTCTAGGGGGGTGCTTGTATGAAGGTAAAGATGAACAACCTGCTGGCTGGATAATTGTTTATCCTATCTGTCAAATTTATTAATGGCTAAACAATTGGATCTCACAGTGAGAGGTCCTTGTGTGAATAGGGACAGAGTTATGAGATTTAAAACGACTCCTCCCCCACCCCAATTACTTTAACCCCTTCTTAAGACAAATTATTTGACCTTTTGATTTTAAGTTAGGTACTGATATATGTATTACTGTGATCATATCTTTGACCAATTATCAGTTATAGCTAATCGCTATCGCCAAGGTATGGGTTAAACATCTGCCGATCGTGATCGGCCTCTCGTTTAGTTATAGTTTCTCTGTATTCCCAAATTGGCAGACAACACAATGCATCATTGAGGTGCCCAATGGGTGCACATCACCATCTTCACCATCTGGGAACTTAAATCTGAGTAGGTCTCCCATCAGCAGATGAGGTCATGCAGAATGGGGTCCCCAGAAGATTAATTTAGTGACGCTAGCCCACTGTGCTGGGTAGCTTCACTAAATTCACCCTCTGGGGACCTCATTCTGCAAATGTCCAGCACCATATTTTGAGGCCTGAAATTGATCCATGTCAATGATGAGTTATTTTTACCAAAAAAGGGAACTATTGCTTATGATTTTGAATTTTTTCCTCTTTTCTTGAAGGTTATGATGAAGAGGTATGCAAATGCTGACGCTGATCGAGAAAAGCTAAAGAAAACTACAGGAGAATTGAAGGTAAGGTTGAATTGTGCTGAAATAAAACATTCAGTTTTATCTATTTTTCACATTTTTCAATTCTTTTCTTTACTTTGTTGACACTTATATTTTTTTTATAATTTTAGACGTCGGCATTTTTATCGCCCTCAATGTAATCTTGAGGCCACACAAAGTGAAAAACATTTCTCAGGCATCCCGCATGTTATCAGGAACTCCCACATGTTATCAGGAACTCCCATATGTTCTCAAAACCCACTGCATGCGACAGACAAACAATGTACATGTTTAACTTAATTAGGGGGGGTATTAGGGGGGAGTAACCCAGACTAATTGGGCTGGCTCTATAACCAGGCTATTGGGCTGGCTTAGTAACCTAGGTTAATTGGGCTGGCTTAGTAACCCATGTTAATTCGGCTGGCTCTGTAACCCAGGTTAATTCGGCTGGCTCTGTAACCCAGGTTAACTGGGCTGGCTTAGTAACGCTGAAGTGGTCACTCTCACCAAAAAAAGTACTGAAGGGTGCACATGGTTTTAAAATGTGCTGAAGGGTACACAGGATTTGAAATGTTGTTCTAAATGACGTTTAGTTTTCGTATCTGCCATGATTTCTGTTAGAGAATAATTGTTTACGTTCCAATGAACATTAAAATGAACTGAAAACAAACTTCTCATGGGCGCCAGACTTTCAGAAACACAGTTTAAGTAACGGTGTTAGTGGCGATCACAAACCCTGTGTACCCTTCAGCACATTTTAAAACCATGTGTACCCTTCAGCACTTTTTTTGGTGAGAGTGACCCCTTCAGCCTTAGTAACCCAGGTTAATTCGGCTGGCTCTGTGAGCCAGGTTAACTGGCCTGACTCTGTCTCCTATAATGATGCATGTTTAACCCTATAATGACTGGAGCTTCCTGTAATTTTGCGAAAACCTTGTGCCAATGGATTCTCTTATATAGCCTCGCATTTATAAGAGACATTGGCCTAACAATACAGTAATGCCCTAAATAATCGACTCCTTAACCACAGCAGAATTATGGGTAATTTTTCAGGATTTAATCGGAAATATGGCTTTTGTCATTCATCGGAAAGCTTTCCGATGAATGGCACCAAGCCATATTTCCAACTAAATCCCACAAAATTACCCATAATTCTGCTGTGGTTAAGGAGTCGATTATTTAGGGCATTACTGTATTTACCTTGACCTTGTAAGCCAGTGCATTCTCTTATATACAGTAATGCCCTAATTAATCGACTCCTTTAACCACAGCATAATTATGGGTAACTTTTCAGGATTTAGTCGGAAATATGGCTTGTTGCCATTCATCGGAAAGCTCTCCATTCTGCTGTGGTTAAAGGAGTCGATTAATTAGGGCATTACTGTATGTGAGGATCCCTATGGGAATCTCACGTATATAAGAGAATGCACTGGCATAGGATATTTAATGCTGCACCAGCGCATCTCCCATCATGAATGTTTTAATATCTCCTATAAATTCCAATCGCTGGGATTTATCTACAGGGTTTTAAGCTAATTGTTACAGTGTTTTGTCTGTTTCCGCGCTGGCCCAAAATTTACTTTTGCCAAATATTTTGCCAAATGAAAATAATTTTTGCCAAATGCTGTTAGAAGTTGCCAAATGCTAACAGTTTCTACAACATTTGATATCGATAGGAAAGCAGTTCATTATTAATAATTTTCTTCATCAGAAAGGCACATTGAAACAAAGAGGATTAGCTATGTAAACACCAACACCAGACATACTAGCAAACCCTCCACCCGTCGATACTAATGATATCAGATTAACAAACCCTCCACCCATCGATACTAATGATATCAGATTAACAAACCCTCCACCCGTCGATACTACTGATATCAGATTAACAAACCCTCCATCCGTCGATACTAATGATATCAGATTAACAAACCCTCCACCCGTCGATACTAATGATATCAGATTAACAAACCCTCCACCCGTCGATACTAATGATATCAGATTAACAAACCCTCCACCCGTCGATACTAATGATATCAGATTAACAAACCCTCCACCCGTCGATACTAATGATATCAGATTAACTGCATCTTGATAGAGGTGTTAACTTTTCATAACCTTATACGTGTGTAAATCACCACTAATACCATTAATGAAAGAGTATCCTGAAATGAGTGGTATTGGTTGACAAATATTATTATACTTTCTTGAGGAATCAAAAGAGACTTGCCAAATGTTTTGCAAATTGAAAATATTTTTTGCCAAATGTGAATTATTTTTGCCATTGTCAAATTTGGCAAGTGACAGCGCGAACACTGGCTGGATAGGTCTCCACTAATGGCATATGTAAAAAAACCACCTACTAGTAATCACATACTGTTTGGAACAAACTTCGCCGATAAACGAAAAGTTTGCATTGTGTGGCCTAAATTGTGATTACAATTTCAAAATAATTATTAATTAATTAACAGCTGTTCATTTTGATGACTGTGATAATTTCAGCACAAAACAAACACATTTCTTATATTAATATTTTGAGGTTGTTTTAATATATTCTAGAAATGAAATACATTTATAATAGTTTTCCTTAGATCCCCACACAATTTCTCCAGATAGATTGTTTTCCTGTGAATTTTTAGTCCAATCATTTCTTGCATATTCAAATTCAGTTCATTCAATAATTATTTAAGGACATTTTTTTCCATGAAAAATTTAATAAAATCCATACAGCATTATTGGATAGTTTATGTGTAAAAATCCAATCCATATCACTTTATCCCTTTCTATGTTTTACATATTTTTCCTGTATGAAAGCGTAATCCAAATTCATTTATTCAATATTTTCAGAGATGTTTCTCTATGAAAAATGTTGTGCAATTTATGCACTATTTGATATTATATGTGAAATTCCAATGTTATTTGTCATGCTGTATTGTAATGACTATGTTCTTCCTGACCACTGTAGGCTAAGTTGAGTAAGGCGACCTACATACGGGTAAGTTTTGTCTGTGAACAGGTCTCGTATAACTAGTGAAGTGAAGTGAAGGGTGCATACTTTCGTTGGTAGTGTTTGTGAACTGAGTTTAGATACCTGGATAGTCCAGTAAATAGGTGAAGTGCTGTTTTGAGTTTAAAGACAGATTGTGTGCTTATTTCATTGGAGTGTGTACCAGTCATGTAGGATTCATTTAGTATTGATGAAAATTCCAACCACACTGATTGAACAATTTCAGAAAACACTACATCTGAACTACACACAATATAAGTTATCGCGGTGGATTGATGGTAACATGGTGTGACATTGACAGCTTGGAGTTTATGTTCAACTGAGTCGTGAAGTGACGATGGTGCACATAGGCTCTAAGCCATCAATGTCACACCATGTTACCTTCAATCCACCACAATAACGTATATATTCTGCCGACAGTCCTGGTCATTCTTAGAAATTTGACATTTATTCCCGAAGAATGATCAGCAGAAAATGTCAAAATCTCCTATCGCTCTCGCCATAACGTTGTTCAATGTAAATTACGTCATGAAAAAGCAGGCCAGTGAGAGATGATAAAACAGTTGTCTTGGTTATGTTGGCTCGAGATGTAAACATGGAATATGTTGCGCGGCTCTCTAACCAATCAATGACGCAGTTACTTACTGGAGGCGGAAAATTTGTAAATATCTATTAATTAATTAGGGACGATTTTATCACTGATAAACAAATGGCACTCTCTCCACCAAACAGATTTGCTGCCTCTACTCTTTAACTCTTCCATGACTGGAGCTGCACTGGTGCAGCATTAAAAATCATGTGCCAGTGCATTCTCTTATATATTTGAGTCTCTAATATGGAGCCTCAAACAGATAAGAGAATGCACTGGCTTTCAAGGTGAAGATAAATATTGTTAGGCGAATGTATTCTCTTATATATGCGAGGCATCCTATGGGAGACTCACATATATAAGTGAATGCATTGGTACAGGGTTTTCGTAAAATATCAGTAAGCTCCAGTCATGGAAGGGTTAAACTACCCTTATGGAGCCCCTCACAGACGTGAGCAGACGACACTCGGCAATACAAGCTGCCACCTGTATCGGGCTCCCTACAGGAAGCTCCAGTCATGGAAGGGTTAAAGACATACAGTAATGCCATAAATAGACTCCTTAGCCACATGAGAATTATGGGTACTTTTCAGGATTTAGTCAGAAATATGGCTTGTTGACATCCATCGGAAAGCTCTCAGTGAGAGCTTTCCGATGTAAGGCAACAATCCATATTTCCGACTAAATCCTGAAAAGTTACCCATAATTCTCCTGTGGTTAAGGAGTCGATTATTTAGGGCATTACTGTATTGTGTGGTTATTTCAGTGAATCAAACCAGAGTGTGTATTTCCCACTGAAATCATGTAGCATTATTTATTTAGTATTGACAAAAATTTCAACCACACTGATTGAACAATTTCAGAAAATACAACATCTGAACTACGCACAATTGTTCACAAATATTTATTAATTAATTTATCACTGATAATAAATGGCAATCTCTCCACCAAACAGAATTGCTACCTATATTTGCATGGCTTGGAGTTAACTACGTGGGTATAGTGCCCAGTGGGGTGGGTATAGTTCATGACAGAAAGTGGAGTGAACTATACCCACCCTACTGGGCACTAACTATACCTGCGTAGTGAATGACAAGACATGCTCTATTTATTATATTTCAGTTCGAACTTGTAGTATGTATACTACATAACCATATCCTACCTACATGAACCGACTGCTGGACTGTTCAAATACCCTTCATGAGCTGTTAAAAAAAGTCATCCACAACTCGTTTACTGAGAACAAATACCCTATATTGTTATATCAACTTACCGATAAACAGTTTAAGAGAAACATAATCTTCGCAAGAATGTGTTGAAATCAAGTTCAATAAACCGAAACACGCATCGCCACTCGTTTCAAGGTCTATTTCACCATAAAAAATGGACCAATTGTAAAATATATATATTTCTTTCAATAAATTAGATATCTATCTTGAACATAAGACTGAAAATTTGTTTTTTGAAATGATAATCACTTTGAATTCCCAACAACGTTGTTATTACTAAAGTAATGGTACATGTATGTGTAAATTCGGCGGATTTTGATACGAATTTCCAACAACTGTTTGTGTAATGCTGGCAATATGAAAATGACTTTCCGGAAGTTATGCCAACTGGCGATAATATTGCTACACCCACTGTGGAGTTCAATGGTTAGACTGTCGGACTTGTAATGGTGTTAAAGTGATATGAAACACTCCGGTATGGTGATCAAATAGAAATGGAGAATAATCTTGCTCAAAGTAGTTATTTTTACGAATATTTATCCAAATTTAAAACACACACACCGTCATTCTTATATTTGAATTAAATGCAGTGACTCCCAATGTCGAAATCAGTTTATCGCTGATAGTTGCGTCCCGAATCAAGATGTAAATATTTACAATTGAGGGTTGTTAATGCAATGTTTCTGTGGAGTGGTATGGTCCATTTATTTGAGATATTCGACGATGTTAGTAGAATGCTACATTTCCCCAGTTGGCATAGTGCCTAAGTACTAATTAATCAGTTTCTTTGGGTTTTGTTTTTTGGGTTACATTCATTGTGTGCAGACTGGTTTTTTTTAATAGGCTTTGTTAGGGGCGATGGTACGAAAAGTGGTTCATATGTATAGGTACCTACTTGGTTGATATAATGAATGAATACTATGAATATACATATGTGAGTGGAACCGAGTAGGAATAATGAGCGTGAGGTTTCATATTGCTTTCCCTGATTAGTGTGGTTGATTTGATGCTTTCTGCTTTCTTCAGTTTCACATCGTGTAATCACTTGAATGCGGTTTAGTTCCACATCTGGTTCTTGTTAGTTACACATCCAATTTGGGTGTGCAGTTTTTTACACTGCTGAATTTCAAAACAAAATGGAGCATATTTAAAGGTACTCAATCCGATCAGACGGTCCCCATATCATTAAGTTACAACAACAATAACATTTCTGCAAAATATGCTCCAGGTATCAGAATCGATTAATTATAACAATATAATGCTAATCACTGTCTACTATGGTATAAAATTTCCCAAAATGTGTTATTTATCAACATGTTGTTATTATCACTTGAGTATCACAAAATCGGGCAGCATTACCACTTGATTTTATAGTTATCCATCTTCATTTTGTCTGGGACCGTTGGTTTGACGACTTTTTTCCAGGCCACAAAATAAGTAGGGCCTTGACAATTCAAGAAATAACAAATTTCAAAAATCGATATCTGATCACTCGGAGCTTTGATGTGTCGGTTCCTCGACTCGAATCAAGTATTCTTTTCTTGTCAGGTGACATTAACCATGTTTACACAATACATAATTTAAAAGCAGAAATGAGTATTTATTTACGTCTCGAGATCTATGACTGAATATCTGGTCTACTTTGTGGATGAAAGAATGAATTACCTTGAAGTATACTTTTTTAAGCAGCATAGAAAAAATTTACACCAAGAATGGACGTATAGCTACCGAGAAATGAATTTTGGACAGAATCGCATTCAAGTGATTACATGTACAGAGTATGAATTTACTCTACAATATTAAACCATATCTTAGCATGAAGTGTATTCTGGATTCTGTCATACTTATATGTAATATAGCATCTTAAAGTAGGGCCTACAGGTTCTTATGAGAAATAAAAGATGGATTCAATGTGGTTGTGGGATTTTGACCATGACAAAAATATAGCAAACTGCAAGAATGGGGTTCATCCAGAGTTTGCTGAATTCTGATTACGGTCAAAATCCTTCATCACATTGAATCCGCCATTTAGTACATAATAAATACAGAACACAACTTGCATCATAATCTCGAATCTTTTATCGAACTCGTTGCGGACGGCGCAAAGTTATATTTCACTCGAGCTACGCTCTCGCGAAATATATCCTTGCGCCATCAGCAACGAGTTCGATAAAAGATTCTTGATTAAGATGCGCGTTGTGTTCTGTCCATATATTCAAGGCTCCCTATATATATGAGAATGTACTGGCACAGGATCTTTAATGCTGCACCAGTACAGCACAGCACAGCTCCCATCATGATCTTTACTATTTTTCTACACCTGTTGAAACAAATTTGAATTATGTTAGCTAAAATATTGTTCATCATGAAGCCTGGATATAGTGTGTCTGACATTTATAGAAGGTTCCCAGAGGGTGAATTTGGTGATGCTAGCCCACTGTGCAGATATTGTCACTAAATTCACCCTCTGGGGACCTCATTCTGCGAATGTCAGACACACTATATCCAGGCTTGTTCATTTGAATTGGATATTGGATATCTTGGCTATAGAAATCTTGATGCACACGCAAAGTTATGTGAACCCTATACTTACAGTTGGTATGGTGGATACCCACATCATACAATGCTCTGTTTTTAGACCAGAATACATTGATGAGATATGGTTAAGCATATATGAAGCCGCTGTCAGCACTGATTTTGTGTGATATATTAGATTGTGTGGTTGATTTAGAGGCTGCTTGATGTTAGAAGATTCACCATATATTACTCATGCTTTGTTTGATTGTAGCTATAATTCACATTACTCATATAATCATGTGTAAGTCTGGATTTAGTGTCTGATGGTTTCATGGAGATCTGATGATTATTTCATAGATGATACAGTAATGCCCTAAATAATCGACCCCTTAACCAAAGCAGAATTATGGGTAACTTTTCAGGATTTAGTCCTGAAAAGTTACTCATAATTCTGCTGTGTTAAGGGGTCGATTATTTAGGGCATTATACTGTAACTGACAAAAGACAGCCGTGAAACCTTTTTGCCAAATGAAATTTTCTTTGACCATTTATCAGCGTGAATCCTGGATGAGTGACCTTTGGTTTATTGTGAATCCTGGATGAATGACCTTTGGTTTATTGTGAACCCTGGATGAATGACCTTTGGTTTATTGTGAACCCTGGATGAATGACATTTGGTTTATTGTGAACCCTGGATGAATGACCTTTGGTTTATTGTGAACCCTGGATGAATGACATTTGGTTTATTGTGAACCCTGGATGAATGACCTTTGGTTTATTCTGAACCCTGGATGAATGACCTTTGGTTTATTCTGAACCATGGATGAATGACCTTTGGTTTATTACCAGTGTGAACCCTGGATGAATGACCTTTGGTTTATTACCAGTGTGAACCCTGGATGAATGACCTTTGGTTTATTGTGAACCCTGGATGAATGACCTTTGGTTTAATCTGAACCCTGGATGAATGACCTTTGGTTTATTACCAGTGTGAACCCGGGATGAATGACCTTTGGTTTATTGTGAACCCTAGATGAACGACCTTTGGTTTATTCTGAACCATGGATGAATGACCTTTGGTTTATTGCCAGTGTGAACCCTGGATGAATGACCTTTGGTTTATTACCAGTGTGAACCCTGTAAGAATGACCTTTGGTTTATTACCAGTGTGAACCCTGGATGAATGACCTTTGGTTTATTACCAGTGTGAACCATGGATGAATGACCTTTGGTTTATTCTGAACCCTGGATGAATGACCTTTGATTTATTACCAGTGTGAACCCTGGATGAATGACCTTTGGTTTATTACCAGTTTGAACCCTGGATGAATGACCTTTTGTTTATTCTGAACCCTGGATGAATGACCTTTGGTTTATTCTGAACCCTGGATGAATGACCTTTGGTTTATTGTGAACCCTGGATGAACGACCTTTGGTTTATTCTGAACCCTGGATGAATGACCTTTGGTTTATTACCAGTGTGAACCCTGGATGAATGACCTTTTGTTTATTCAGAACCCTGGATGAATGACCTTTGGTTTATTGTGAACCCTGGATGAACGACCTTTGGTTTATTACCAGTGTGAATCCTGGATGAATGACCTTTGGTTTATTCAGAACCCTGGATGAATGACCTTTGGTTTATTGTGAACCGTGGATGAACGACCTTTGGTTTATTCTGAACTCTGGATGAATGACCTTTGGTTTATTCTGAACCCTGGATGAATGACCATTGGTTTATTACCAGTGTGAACCCTGGATGAATGACCTTTGGTTTATTCTGAACCCTGGATGAATGACCTTTGGTTTATTACCAGTGTGAACCCTGGATGAATGACATTTGGTTTATTGTGAACCCTGGATGAATAACCTTTGGTTTATTGTGAACCCTGGATGAATGACCTTTGGATTATTGTGAACCCTGGATGAATGACCTTTGGTTTATTACCAGTGTGAACCCTGGATGAATGACCTTTGGTTTATTACCAGTGTGGTGAAACCTGGATGAATGACCTTTGGTTTATTACCAATGTGAACCCTGGATGAATGATCTTTGGTTTATTGTGAACCCTGGATGAATGACCTTTGGTTATTGTGAACTCTGGATGAATGACCTTTGGTTTATTCTGAACCCTAGATGAATGACCTTTGGTTTATTACCAGTGTGAACCCTGGATGAATGACCTTTGGTTTATTCTGAACCCTGGATGAATGACCTTTGGTTTATTACCAGTGTGAACCCTGGATGAATGACCTTTGCTTTATTGTGAACCCTGGATGAATGACCTTTGGTTTATTCTGAACCCTGGATGAATGACCTTTGGTTTATTACCAGTGTGAACCCTGGATGAAACACCTTTGGTGTATTACCAGTGTGAACCCTGGATGAATGACCTTTGGTTTATTGTGAACTCTGGATGAATGACCTTTGGTTTATTCTGAACCCTGGATGAATGACAATTGGATTATTACCAGTGTGAACCCTGGATGAATGACCTTTGGTTTATTCTGAACCCTGGATGAATGACCTTTGGTTTATTCTGAACCCTGGATGAATGACCTTTGGTTTATTACCAGTGTGAACCCTGGATGAATGACATTTGGTTTATTACCAGGTGAAACCTGGATGAATGACATTTGGTTTATTGTGAACCCTGGATGAATAACCTTTGGTTTATTGTGAACCCTGGATGAATGACCTTTGGTTTATTCTGAACCCTGGATGAATGACCTTTGGTTTATTACCAGTGTGAACCCTGGATGAATGACCTTTGGTTTATTGTGAACTCTGGATGAATGACCTTTGGTTTATTCTGAACCCTGGATGAATGACCATTGGATTATTACCAGTGTGAACCCTGGATGAATGACCTTTGGTTTATTCTGAACCCTGGATGAATGACCTTTGGTTTATTCTGAACCCTGGATGAATGACCTTTGGTTTATTACCAGTGTGAACCCTGGATGAATGACCTTTGCTTTATTGTGAACCCTGTATGAATGACCTTTGGTTTATTCTGAACCCTGGATGAATGACCTTTGGTTTATTACCAGTGTGAACCCTGGATGAATGACATTTGGTTTATTACCAGGTGAAACCTGGATGAATGACATTTGGTTTATTGTGAACCCTGGATGAATAACCTTTGGTTTATTGTGAACCCTGGATGAATGACCTTTGGTTTATTGTGAACCCTAGATGAATGACCTTTGATTTATTCTGCGAATGACAATCACACTATTTCAAGGCTTGTCATGAACCACAATGGTATGAAGGATTTAAGTATTACTGGATTAAGACATATTTTGAATAAATTAAAACATCACAGAAAATGAATAATCCTCGGTGAAAGGCCACCTTTGTGGCGAGACTCTGTGTAGTGAGACTCTGTGTGGCGAACTGTGTGGTGAGACTGTGTGTGGTGAGACTGTGTGTGGTGACTCTGTGTGGTGATACTCTGTGTGGTTAGACTGTGTATGGTGACTCTGTGTGGTGAGACTCTGTGTGGCGAGACTCTGTGTGGTGACTGTGTGGTGAGACTCTGTGTGGTGACTCTGTGTGGTGTGACTCTGTGTGGTGAGACTCTGTGTGGCGAGACTTTGTGTGGTGAGACTCTGTGTGGTGCGAGACTCTGTGTGGCGAAACTCTGTGTGGTGCAGTTGATTTTTTTATTTGTGGCGAGACTCTGTGTGAAGCAGTTGATTTTTTTTATTTTCAGGCACATAATATTGAAGCTATTGTTTCTGGTTTGGAACCCTTGATTATTTAATAATAGATTCTTGCTGTGGAACCTATTCATGAAATCCTGCGTCACTCAGATATTGATTTATTTGGCCTAAAATAATTTCTTATCATCAAACAATATATTTCTAGTAAATAAATATTAACTTTAAAGATTGTCTATCTCTTTCTAAACACGTTTTATATACATAGTTTCCGGGGTATAAAATAATAAATATGAGTCTAAGGATATTTATATTTTCTTATATAATGCGATAAGTCATTGGTACATTATATCATTACTATTATTAAAAAATTTATACGCCCGTTTGAAAAAACGGTCGTATTATGTAAATGGTTTGTCCGTCTGTCCATCGTCTGTCCGCTTTTTGGTTTCCGGATGATAACTTTAGATTGAATTGAGCGAACTGAACCAAATTTTGTATGTTAGTTTACCACACCAAAATACAGATCAAGTTCGAATATGGGTTTCGTCCGCATGATTTTGACTGCGTTATGCCCCTTTTTCGACTTAGATATTATCTGATTTGCGGTTTCCGGATGATAACTTTAGATTGAATTGAGTGAACTGAACCAAATTTGGTATGTTAGTTTACCACCCCAAAATACAGATCAAGTTTGAATATGGGTGTCGTCTGCATGATTTTGACTGAGTTATGCCCCTTTTTCGACTTATATTTTACCTGATATGTGGTTTCCAAGTTATTGTGTTTTATTATGTTTACCCATACCATGTATGGTAAACATAGTGTCGTTGTCCGGATTGACCACTCGTCGTTCGTCCGTCCGTCCGTCTGTCCGTCCGTCTGTCCGTCCGTCCGTCTGTCCGTCCGTAGACACTTCACGTGTAATGCGATAACTCAAACATTTTCTATCCAATCAGAAGCAAATTTTGTATATGGGTATATCAGCCCAAAATACAGATCGAGTTCGAATTTGGGTTTGATCCGAGTTTTTGTTACAGAGTTATGGCCCTTTTTCGACTTAGAATTCACACATTCTGCCATAACTCAAACATTTTTTATCTGATTGGAACCAAATTTGGTATGTGAGTTTCACAGCCCAAAATACAGATCTAGTTCGAATATGGGTTTGATCCGATTTATTTTAAAGGAGTTATGACCATTTTTCAAAAAAAAACAAAATTGAAGAAAAAAAATCGATTTAAAAAAAAAATTATTTTTAACTTTTATAATAACAATAAAAAAAATGTCATTGACATTGTAATTTGCTTTTCATTTTGATATTGATGATTATGATACAAGTTGATAAAAAGATTTCCAATGTGTCCCTTTAATTTTTTAATTAATTCACCAATTGCGTTTGGACTACTTAGCTATTGATAAAGCTATATTATTTTCTGATGTTTCTTATGCCAATGTGCAAATAATCTGATAAAGAAGGCTATGGTATCTAATTTAAAATTAGATTCAACAATAAACATCACATGATATTAACAGTAGACTTGGACATCTGTGCTGCAGAGTTATATCTTCAGATGGTCTGATATCATTATAATTGTTATTGGTTTAATAGAGGTCAGTGTTCAACATAAACAATTCCTGTGATTTTTTGACAGCTGTGCTATATAATTGATATTAATGGGTCAGTGGTGAGGTTGCTTATCTGTATACTAGGACACATTATTATTGTAAACTTAAATTGGACTATCTTAACCCAAGTATTCCATGTCCAGGTCACACCTACACATTTAACCCACGGACTTGCTGGCTGTGGTGGTTTAGCATTACAGATCCTGTACCAGTGCATTCTCTTATATAAATGCCAGTGACCCATAAATTCCAATAATTTGTGTTATGTACATTTGTCTATAATAGTACATAACAGTATACTCTATAATTCAACACCAAAACTCTCATTTATCCGATCATATTAAATTTTTATCGCCAAGGGATGGGTTAACATCTGCCGATCGTGATCGGCCTCTCGTTTTGTTATTATTTCGTCTTAAGTCAAAGGTTTCAAACAAAAAAATTAAACCTTGCCCCACTCTACTCCAGAAACAAGCGTATTATGCCACGCCCCGACGGCGTGCTCTTGTTAGATAAAGTCATGGCGCATGCACATCTCTGGAAATCGAGCTCAGTTTTGATTTCTGTATTTATGATTCACTTCATTCCATTGGTCATGATTCAGACAACAGCTCACTGCAAGGCAGATCCTGTCTATAAAAAGCCGATAACAAACACTGATTCATGATTGGTTATATTTAAATTGCGAGATCGGAGGTCTATGTGGATACCTCTTAACAAATCATGTATACATAATTGTATAGTTCAAACTAGCTATGTCCGTTTACGTTCATTTGATTCATTATGGAAAATCTTAATGAAAAACGCTGTATTCTCACTAATATTGCAGGAAGCAGAAGAGGAAATTAACAGGATAAAAGTGGAGCATGCTGGGACATGTAAACAGCTGGCGCATATCACTACAGAGCTCGCAGACACAGTAAGTATATATCACTACAGAGCTCACGGACACATTAAGTATATATCACTACAGAGCTCGCAGACACAGTAAGTATATATCACTACAGAGCTCGCGGACACATTAAGTATATATCACTATAGAGCATGCCGACACAGACTTACACCAATAAGTGAATGTGAAGCAGATTTTATACACTGTCTCTATGAGTCTATGTCGCTTCAGTCTGCATGCCTTCATGAGAGACCAGTACAATCCATCGGTCGTGAGAGACCAGTACAATCCATCCGTCGTGAGAGAACAGTACGATCCATCCGCCATTATTACATCACTGGGTAAAATAATGCCTACCTATTTTTAGCTCAAATTGACAAAGTCAAGTTTTAGCAATTGCCATGGGTTGGTGTCCATCATCCATCCATTTGTCCATTGAGCCAATGTTTGCATGCATCCATAAAAAATTTCTGTTAGCACACCCTAGAGGTCACATCTCTTGTCCGATCATCACCAAACTTCATATGGATCTTCGGGGTGAACTCTAGTTGGATACATCAATTTTTTCAAAAGTTTGTTAAAAAACATGGCTGCCAGCAGCCATCTTTGATTTCCAATTTGAATCCATCGACAAACCCTGAGGTACTTATTTATTGGTGAATTGTTTTGAAAATTTACAGGTTTATGATCACCTCTAGATGTGAGCTATCGAAATTGAACCATGTTCGAAAAACATGGCCGTCTGCAGCCATCTTGGATTTTACTCTTTGTTTGGCTAAATCCTTTGGCACAGGCCACCTCCCTCATCATCTCATCATCACCAAACTTTATATGGATCTTTTGGGTGACCACTAGATGGGAGCCACAAATTTTTTCCAAATTTTATCGAAAAACATGGCCACCAGTGGCCATCTTTGATTTTAGTCTTTGTATTACTAAATCTTTTGGTTCATATGGATCTTCAGTGTGACATCTAGATGGGTGCCATCAAAAAAACTCTGGGATTTCAAATTTGAATCCATCATCACACCCTGCAACTCTATTCTATTTATTGGAGAATTGTTTTGAAATTTTACAGGCATGTTTAGAATCACCTTTTCGATGAAAAACATGGCCGCCAGCAGCCATCTTTGATTTTACTCTTTGCATGATCAAATCCTTTGGCATACCCTATAGACTACCTCCCTCATCTGATCATCACCAAACTTCATATGGATCTTTTATGTGATCGACCACTAGACGGGAGCCTTAAAATGTTTCCAAATTTTCTTGAAAAACATGGCCACCAGTGGCCATCTTGGATTTTAGACTTTGTATTACTAAATCCTTTGGCATACCCTATAGACCACCTCCCTCATTTGATCATCACAAAACTTCATATGGATCTTTTGGGTGACCACTAGATGGGAGCCATCAAATTTTTCCAAATTTTATTGAAAAACATTGCTTCTAGTGGCCATCTTGGATTTTAGTCTTTGTATTGGTAAATCCTTTGGCTCACCCTAAGACGACATCCTCGTCCGATCATCACTAAACTTCATATGGATCTTCGGGATGACTACAAGATGGGAGTCATTAAATTTCGTTAAATTTCCCTAAATTTCATTAAATTTTTCCAAATTTCGTTGAAAACATGGCCACTGGCAGCCATCTTGGATTTTATTCTTTGCTTGACTAAATCCTTTGGCACCCCCTACAGACCACATCCCTCATCCGATCATCACCAAACTTCATATTGATCTTCAGGGTGACCAATAGATTGGAGCTATCAAACATTTTTGAATTTCATTGGAAAACATAGCCTCCAGCAGCACCGATCTTGGAGTTTACTTTATATGTATTTCTTCATGTTGACATCCAGTATTACTAGTATCAACATTTCACATTCCTAATCACTCCATTGACTGCAACACATGAAATTACCCCCAATCCAAGTTGAGCTACAGTGTCATTGTCACTTTCATTCAGTATGTGTCGTGACTTAATAATTTCCGACTGTAATCGGCGAAGTGACTGTAAACAATATAACTTGAACTGTATTAGGCCCTATTTTGCAAAATAACAATGAATAGGGCTACAGAAAGCTACATAAAACATTTTAACAACAAGATATTTATGTTCATACAATCATTATGTTTCCGGGTTATATCAGTCAGTGATTTATTGTTTTTGGGAGCAATCTACGGCAACCCATAATGCCGGATAGCAACTGGTATGCGCTTCTCTGGTTGTATGGGTAATTTTTTTGTGTGATGTCATTTACAAAATGGCAGATGGATTTTACTGGTCGATCATGATGGTTACCATAGCAGAGCCATCGTCTGTATGAGATATTGATTCGTGTACGTGACCTTCTAGTTTATTGGTGGCCCAGCCATAAGCGTGTTCACCTATTCGTCGCTGTCAACACAGCAATGCTGCATGAGTTTTAATACTCTCTGATGGATTGCTGATTTCCAAAACAGTGGCTAGGTTTCGAGGTACAGTAATGCCATAAATAATCGACTCCTTAACCACACAGCAGAATTATGGGTAACTTTTCAGGATTTAGTCGGAAATATGGCTTGTTGCCATTCATCGAAAAGCTCTCACTGAAAAATTACCCATAATTCTGCTGTGGTTAAGGAGTCGATTACTTAGGGCATTACTGTAAATGGAGTGCGACTGTG
Source organism: Siphonodentalium dalli (assembly GCA_032622095.1). Lineage (NCBI taxonomy): Eukaryota > Metazoa > Mollusca > Scaphopoda > Gadilida > Siphonodentaliidae > Siphonodentalium > Siphonodentalium dalli. The sequence goes on from CP136064.1 coordinate 290,729,048, forward strand.
GAGTTATGCGCTGTTCAAATCTCACTCCTATTTGTGACCCTTGAACAAGGTTGCTTCGCACGGTCGCACCACTCATTTGTTAACCCTTCCATAACTTGAGCTTCCTGAAATTTTGCGAAAAACCCTGTGCCAATGCATTCTCTTATATAAAAGCGAGTCTCCCATAGGAATTCTCGCATATATAAGAGAACACATTGGCCTAACAATATTTACCTTGACTGTGTAAGCCAGTGCATTCTCTTATATATGCGAGGCTCCATATGAGGCTCCATGATTCCTTGAAGCTGGGGTTGATCCATCGTTGGAGGATGGGAGTGTCATCGGTTTGCATTGATTATCTATTAACGGTACCTCGGTCATAGGGCAATTACCTCGGTCATAGGGCAATTACCTCGGTCATAGGGCAATTACCTCGGTCATAGGGCACATGATCGAGGTAATGATCAGTGTAAAGCATGTTGAAACTAATTCACTATATAGATTGCTATATAAATGGACTGATTATTATCACTATTTATTACATGATCCTACCCTTTTTCATTTAATTCCATTCTATAAATTGTGATATGCAACGTTGGTTGCTTAGCAGGAAATAGTGCCAGGTGACCATTGACTTCTGGCTTGTCATCTGTTTACATTCCATACGCTATGTGTCAAAATGCTGTGGCTTCCAATATTTTTCCAACTAACTCTAATGAATTTACAAATCTGTAAATTCCGCTATAAATAGAGGACTCGTTGTAGATATATATATATATCGATTTTTTCCGCCATCTGTCATCTCCTGTCAATTATCTTTATCTTTCATTACAGAAAGTTCGGCTTTTGGGTTTTGAAGAAAAATTTGAAGAGAAAGTTCAGGAAGTGGATGAGAAGTATCGACATAAATTAAACAGCTTACGAACCCAGAACTCCGATCTGAGGTAAGTTAAACAGCTTACGCACCCAGAACTCCGATCTTTTTCATTTCGGGATGATAACTTTAGTAAGTCTAAACTGAAAGGAATGAAATATGGTATGTGGGTTTACTAGCACAAATTACAGGTCAATTTTGAATTCGGGTTCTGCCCAACAATGTTGCAGTGAATAAATTCTGCTCCATTTACATTTATGCATCGAGTCTTATTACCAGAGCTGTGTATTGTAGCATTGCGCGAAATTGGATTCTATTTATGGAAGAGGTTATTTCCGAGCAAAGCGGAAATGGTCGAGTTGTTGAGAATGTGCTATCTATATGCAGTGAAGTAATTATGTGGTAAAATTAACCCCCTCGGATGTCCTCCTCCCATAAAACTTGAAAACGTTGTGATATGACCAAGCATCTGAACGATAACCCAACCCATATAAATCATACGATACATAGAGGATATCCACACTTTTTGAGTGGATATGGGTTATATCTCATAAGTGATGACAAAACATTGAATTTCCACTACAGGCTTTAGCCACGAGTGGAAATTCAAATGTTTTGTCATCACGAATGAGATTTAACCCATATCCACTGAAAAAGTGTGGATATTCTGTTTATTATATACTTTAGTTACTTGCCTATGGCCCCCAATGAATGTCAATACATCAGAAATTTCAAGCTGATATCACTCACTAGTGGGATATCACTTATATCTCACTGCTAAAACCTTATAATTCATGGGCAAGTATATAATAAACATCTTTATTGCAGGGCTTGAAATAGTGCATCTGACATGCATGTGCATAATTAGGTCCCCAGGGGGTGAATTTAGTGACACTATCCCACACGAAAAGCTAGCATCACCAATTCGCCCTCTGGGAACCTCATTCTGCTTAGGCCTCAACTGTATGGGGGACCCAGGATCAGATAAAAAGATCCCCAGTTGAAGTTGGTGAATCAAAAAATAGTTCAACATGGGGCAGAGTTAGTAGTTCTCAACAATCGCTTGCTGTAACTGGGGATGTAATTCACAAGTGTGACATTACCACTTTTAATTTTCCGAGATATCCACCTATGTTCACCTATTAACCACTTTGATTATGGAAAAAGTAACTAAAAACAATGTAAATTTGAGATTATAGATACTTCCCTGAAGATGAGGCTTAATTAGAATGAGGTTCCCAGAGGCTGAATATGGTAGCATCACTAAATTCTCCCTCTGGGGACCTCATTCTGCAAATGACAAACTATTTCAAGTCTTACTTGTTTGTTCTGCAGGCAGATGTATATGAAGAAATGTGGAGACCTGTTCGATGAGAAGGAATATTCTGAACAAAACCTGAGGAATAAAGTCGAGTCTGCTCAAGAGGTTATGCAGGTATGGAAATAACTATTTATTATCCATCCCTTAACTAACGCTATATCTGATTGGACAAAAGCCGCCACGTGATAATCCGGGAAAAAGTCGTATTGGACTCCCGAATGTCATATTGGACTCCCAAGTGTGCAATATTACTTTTTTATCGGGACTCTGTGATGTCACGAATTAACTATTGCGAAATGAATCGGTGAAATTGTTATGCGCACGCAACACTGGTGGATTTAGCAGACGTTTCACTTCCGCATTGAGTTTATTTTTTCATTTCCGTGTTTACTGTTTCAAATCATGCTTTCTGATGATCAAATACAAGCTTTTATATAGAATTAAGTGCCGACAAATACCAAAAATAACCACTAAAGTTTTATTCCCAAAATTTGGATAAATATACGGATGGATAATAAAAATGTCATATAATGTTGTGAACAGGTTGTGGGGAAAAGTCATATTGGATTCGACACTGCGTGTCTCTTCCAATATGACTTTTCACCACAACCTGGACTCGTACAAGAAAAACACATACTGTACACAACATTATATAATAACTTTATATTATTATCCATGGACACATAATTGTATAGACATATATTTAATCATAGCTGCCTAAACAAAATGGATAAATAAAACACAACCCCAAAAGTGTAACAAATTCTCTCAACCCACATCTCGATTATCACACATGATCGCCATCTACTTATTCTCTATTGTGTATAAGGGGCGGAAAGAAGATGGCCTGTATTGGCCATGCCACTCCTGTGCAAATTTTCAGGATATATTATTATGTTTTTGCAGGGCATATATTTCATCTGATTTTGCGAGAATCCATACACACTTATTCCCGAGAATCCAGGGTAATTTGCGAGAATATTTATGAGAATCTAGATTTGGATTCTCGCCAAAATATAAGCCCTATTTTGTATTATATATTTAATTTGTGCAAATAAACAATCCAATCCAATCCAATCCCTTTACTAACACTATATCTGATTGGGCAAACGATAGTGTTGAAACGATTAGCGATTTTAAGGAATCGACTAGTCGCTAGAGGTAATCGACTACTAGTCGACTAGTCGGAACCCTTCTAAGAGTTCCCGTTTCTATGCCCATATGACGTATAAAATGAGCCATGTGGCATCGCAGTTTTGAGTATCCAACTCTTCATTTCAGAACGTTCAAACGAAAAGCATGTGAACGATATAATCTCACGTTTTGCCCATTAGTCTCCCAATTTGATGTCTTGAAAGCGGCTCTCCTGCAACCTCCATATAATCTCACGTTTTGGGGAATGCAGGTAATAAAAACATTTTATTTAAACAAAATTGTCGCCGGTAACCAGGAAATAAATAGGCAAGTCTCGCTAATGAGATGTCGAGTGTGTTCTATTGTATTTCTGAATTGGAGCCTCATGTCACGGGGGGAGGGTATGTGGGTATTATAATGATCTAGAATCTATTCAGTTACTGAGTTGAATTTACCAGCTTGACTTGTCGCGAATTATGTTTCGTATATCATTGAAGCCATTGTGTTGCATCATTACTCTAGTATTACACGTGCCACAGTGAGAAGTTATCACTGGTCAATTGCATCCCATCGAACTAGACAGTGTTCAGTCGGCAGCTATACTTCATGTCTTTGATGATCAACATAAAAGAAACCGCGCCTACACTTGCATACATTGGGTTCAGTTCATGCCATGGAGTTCACCGCCCGTGCATGACTGGCAGTGGCATCGTTAAAGGAACAATACAATAAGGCTTTAAGAAGTTAATATGTGTTAACTGTTACAGATTATGTGATAATATGGCCATGCAATGGCACTGCTGTCATGATAGCAGATATGTAGTGCTTTTTCCCACGACTAGTCGACTAGCAGATTTCGGGATCAACTAATTCAATAATCGCGTCGATTTCGACTAGTCGATTAATCGTTTCAACACTAGCAAATGATGTCACATGACAATCCGTGAAAAAGTCATACTGGACTCCGAAAGTGTCAAGAATATACCACCTGACCTCACAGGACTCCCGACTCAGTCCAATATTCACTTTATAAGTTATTGTGACTCCAGGTGATGTCATTTTGATAAACATACAGATGGATAATAAAAATTTCATTATACAATGTTGTGTACAGTATGTGTTTTGTTGTACGAGTCCAGGTTGTAGTGAAAATTCATATTGGACTCGATGCTACTCGTCTCGTCCAATATGACTTTTCACCACAATCTGGACTTGTACAAGAAAAACACATACTGTACACAACATTGTATAATAACTTGATATTATTACTCACAGATTGTGTATTCTCAGGAACATTAGAGCAGTTATGTTTTATGCTCTAAATAGTTTTATTGATGGATTCTATTTTTTGCCATGAAACTGGATACTTAAAGGGGGACTGTGTCTAGATTTCCAGTATTTGAGCGATTTGTTTAATCTGAAGTAAAAAACAAGAATATTAACAATAAAGTTAGTGTCGATAGAACGGACATCGCTGTTTTTAGATCAAAATATATCAACTTTTATTTTGGTTTTATTACGATATTTGAATCACTCAATGATGCCAATTTACAGATCAAACAAAAAACCGGAATACGATCGCCAAAGAGATCTTCTGATTCTTTTCATAATATTTCCAGACGAATGTGTCAAATAAAATGTTTGATTTATGTCGCCACATGGAGGTATTAATCAATTTTTAATAAATCATCAGCGGATGTCTTGAATTTGATGTCATATATTTCGTGATTGATTTTTCGCATTTCTAATTGTCCCAATCCTCCGTCCATTATGTAATTATGGTTACGTCACAAAACCTGAAACTTCTAATATATCATAATTGAGTTTATGGCTCGAGTCATAAACTCTATTTAATATAATTTTCATGTTGATTCATGTTGTTCTTTTGAGTATATGTGTGTGTTCAGCATGTAGAATATTTTCCATTGAATGAAGTGGAAGGCATCTGTCAGATTCGTGTTCCAGTCCTTGAAAAAACAGGGTTTTTAAGTAGGGTGCTTGAAAGTGCTTGAATGAAGTTTAAAGACATATTATGGACTTGTTCGTGTACGTGAAACTGATAAGTTAGTACTCAGGCTCTATGTTAACTGGAGGATGTAACAATTCTACTAACATCACAGAAAATCTGAAGCAAATCGGCAAAACGAAAGTGTGTGACTATCGAAATTTTATTAGGTAGCAATACACGATTTCCAGCAATTTTGGCCAACCTTGGAGGGGGTACTGTACTTCAAATCTATGCTGAGCCATTATCTTTGGCATAGGTCCCATCAAGCATGTTTTTATTTCGACAGAAATTTTAGGTGTAGTCATTTGTCTGTACTTTTGCTTCTTTGTAAAATTTGTCATTGAGTTATGCCCCTTGGTTTGCACACACAAAACGCTCAATTTAACCCTTTTTTTTACTCAAATTGACCATTTTCAACCCAAAAACAGACCATGACAGAGCGAATGTCAGTAAATAAGCTTCTTCCACGTGATAGAGCTATGCTAGAGCTGAGAAATATTTTAAATAGAAAACAAGTTATTGTATCAATTTGAAAAAAATGTCTTGCAAGCGCAGATCACAGAATTCAGGGGAGAGAAATCAGGCTATTTTCCTGTAACCAATAACACAGAGTTGGCCTTCACTGAATACGAAAATCCTGTTGCGTATCCAAATTTTCCACTTTTTTGAGAACTTTCCCAATTTTGTAAAATAATTAAACCTTCAAACCAGTAATGACACATTTAACAAGGCTACACTGGCTGTTATGCCCCCATATACTTATTTTTCTATTTTTCAGACCCCCTGCAACCCATGAAATCGTGTACTGCTACCTTAGGCTGTCGAGTGAGGTCCTGGTAAATGCCTGTGGAATCCTTGAAATATCCTTGAATTTGATCATGATTAACCCTTTCTTGATGGGAGCTGCGCTGGTACCGCATTAAAGATCCTGTGCCAGTGCATTCTCTTATATATGCGAATCTCCCATAGGGAGCCTAGCATATATAAGAGAATGCACTGGCTTACAAGGTCAAGGTAAATATTGTTAGGCCAATGTATTCTCTTATATATATGAGGCTCCATACGGCACAGGGTTTTTGCAAAATTTCAGGAAGCTCCCGTCATGAGAGGGTTAAAGTGTATGAATCCTGTACAGGTGATTTTATATTAAAGTGATGTGAAACACTCCGGTAGGGTGATCCAATAGAAATGGAGAATAATCTTGCTCAATGTTGTTCTTTTTACGAATATTAATCCAAATTGTCAACACACACTGTCATTATGATATATTAATTAAATGCACTGACTCTGGATGGCGAAATCATTCGTGTTTGTTTATCGCCGATTGTTGCATCTCGAATCCAGATGTAAATATTTACAATTGAACATAGTTTTGACGATGTTTTCTATTGAGTGGTATGGTCGATTTCTTTGAAAATTTCAGCGATGTTTGGAGAATGCTACATTCCCCAGGTTGGCATAACGCCTGAATACTAACTTATCAGTTTCACGAACTGGAACAAGTCCATAATATGTCTTTAATATAAGGATTTGTCAATAAATTAAAAGTGGTAATTTGTCACACTTGTTACGTCCCCGGTGACAGCACACAAATGTTGACAACTCCTAACTCCGCCCCATGTTGAACTATTTTTTGATTCACCAACATCAACTGGGGAACTTCAATCTGATCCTAGGTCTCCCATAGCAGTTGAGCCCTCAGCAGAATGAGGTTCCCAGAGGGTGAATTTGGTGATGCTAGCCCACCATCCAGGACAGCGTCACTAAATTCATCCTCTCGGGACCTCATTCTGCAAATAACTGACACACTAATTCCAGACTAGAATGTGTATATATTTGAAGGCTTGAATAAGTAATGCATTTTCAATTTATTACGAATAGATTGATTTGCAATATTGCATTTATTCCAAAATTTAACTTATTAGCTGCAATTATTAATCGAAAGCTCCGCATTATAATGCAACGTACGCTCTCGTGTGGATGGCTCAACGGATCATGTTAACCCTTTACCCAACAAACCGGCCAAAACCGGCCAAATAAAGCTTCAACAGCCTAAAATATTTTCGGTCTGTCTCAATAGAACCATACAAATATGGATATCATTGGAACCGGCTCCTTGACCACATTGTGATAGTTACAGTTATGCCCTGTGTCAATGCATTCTCTTATATATGCGAGTCGACCATAGGTCGCCTCGCATATATAAGAGAATGCATTGGCCTAAAAAAAAATCTTTTTTTAACACTTTTTACCATTTTTTCTTACATTCTTTAACAATTTTATAATTTTTAATGTGTTAAGCCAATGCATTCTCTTATATATGCGAGGCGACCTATGGTCGACTCGCATATATAAGAGAATGCATTGGCACAGGGCCGTTCTGTTGGGTAAAGGGTTAACACAGCGTACAGACCAAGCAATGTACGCAACAGACTCATTTGAACACTCATTAAATATTGAATTTTCGATTCCACGAATCATTTCAGAACATTATCATATCCAAGAACAAAGTGAATGTTAACCTAGCTTCCAGTGATGCAAACCTCGACAGCAAACCTCGACAGAAGAAAGAACGCCCGACGAGCGCTCCGTTAACAAGACATGAGAACGTGTCGGCTCACATCAGTGCTGGAGAGATTGATCATATTCTCGAGAGTATGAAAAATGATTGCGTTGTTCCTGGTGGATCTCTTAACTTAGCTGATGAAAATGTAAAGAAGCTGCGACGAGAATTCCTCGGAGACGACGGGAAGCATCATGGGAAACAGTCGAGGGGTGACTCATAAAAGTTATTACTAAAATATTGACTACCATGTCTGAAGTCATATAAGTGCTTATCGTCATGAACCAAGTTTCCTCTGTCTTCATCCACCAGGAAAAGTAGATGTTACAAAGTGCTAAGCCATTTGTCTACAATTTAACACCAGGCCTGGTAATACTGTGTCTGACATTTGCAGAATGAGGTCCCCGAGGGTGAATTTGGTGATGCTAGCCCACTGTGCAGGGTAGCATCACTAAATTCAACCTCTGTGACCTCATTCTGCAAATATCAGATACTTTATATCCAGACTTGAAGCCACACATTAATTACCGAATTATTCTGGGGTAGGGCTGTCATGATGCACTCAAATCACGATACATGTTAAACGATAGGATACCAAGGACCAGACTAGAGGGTGACCTGGGAGACAACTTCTCCCTAAAATGTGACACATCTCCTTATTTTTGTCCCAGGGAGAAGTGACTTCTCTCTCATGCAGGGACCAGCCTAGACCATATTTTCAGGGCGAAATGACTTCGCCCTACTATCAAAATAAGGCGAAGTGGCCGTTCTATAGGGCGAAGTGAGTCTACAAAACTTAAATTGAACAGTACTACGACAGGAGTCGCTATAGAACGAAAATAGGAGAGATGTAATATGTCAATTAAACTTATGAAACAATGGTTGAAATATGGAGTCTTTATGTTCACTTCATGACCCTAATAACTATTAATAATACCCAAACATAATTGTGAGAGGATAGCAGCATTTTATATCGTAATTGTGGGAGAATGACAAGATTTTATTTCATATTTTTCGGGTTTTTAAAAATGCCAACAATATTTATCAAACCGAAATGAAACGAAATCATGAACACTTTCACTGCGCTCTATTAGTAATCCCGTTTGAAAATTTAATATGCTTCACAAATGAATTTGTTTTAAAATTTCTTTAACCAAACTCCATAGAGGGGGTGATGAACTGACACATTGTGAGAGCTGTGAGTTGTAATCTTCATTGTAAGGTGTGGTAATCACGGTAATCTAAAAATCACAACAACCAGATTAACACTTGAGGCCCGACGATGTTTTCACAGCTGCCAGTAATCAGACTCCGTTGTCAACATGCTTCCAGATTGGAGCAATACAGGTGTTAATTGTTTTACAACACCCTGATAGTGGAGTATTGTGTGCAATCACTGTTGACAGTTGTAAATTATTTGGGGAATTTTGCCGATTTTCGTCAGTCAACTTTGGAATTTTCAGGGCGACTTGAACTTCGCCCGACTGCAAAAATAAGGCGAAGCGGACGGCGCTAGGGCGAAGAAGTCGCCCACGTCGCCCTCTCGGCTGGTCCCTGCTCTCATGTACCAGAATGCATATTTCCCAACAGTATATTTAAAGCATCTTTACTGATTATAATGGTGTTCTTACTCACTATAATGGTTTTATAAATCGGCTCTTGTTTTATAATATACTTATTAGATCATAGAAGGATGATGTTGGGATGTAGACTGATACTTCTCCCTGATAACAGTTCACTTCTCCCGAATAACCAAATGGGGAGAAGTGACTTTTTCCAATTTGAAACCTCCAGGCTGGTCCATGTGTACTGGTCTATTGAAAAGGCTGGTCCCTGCACGATACGCTAAATTACGGTAGTCTTCTCAAATGATTTACCACCTGATATATCAGAATCGACATATTTATAACTGGAGATTGAGTTCATCATTTTTAGCTAAAATGCAGATTAATAGTTAGCTATATTAGTCAAATAAACATGTAAACTTTACAGAACTGTGCAGGTTTTGCTGTTTTACAATTGCCCATCTTAAGAAATTACAGTAATGCCCTAAATAATCGACTCCTTAACCACAGCAGAATTATGGGTAATATTTCAGGATTTAGGCAGAAATATGGCTTGTTGCCATTCATCGGAAAGCTCTGTGAGACTATTTAAGGCATTACTACATGTATATGTGATTTCCTGTGTCATGATACATTGAATTCATGATGAATCATTACAGCACTATTCTGGGGTTCCAGACAGGGTTTTATTTTTATCACCCCCCCCCCCCCCCTATGTTTGTGTGATTGGACAAGAACGACACTATATCTTTTCCTTATTATGTCACATTGTCGGGTCATAATAGTCTTGGCCTACAAATCAATATAACAAAAGAAAAGCAGCGAGTTAGGCTAAAATTTTATATGTTATTCTAACAGACCTGGTTAAATTTGAAATTTAGAACAAGACATCTTCAACGTCGTGTTCTTTTTCATGAACAAGAATGCAAAGAAGGGTGATTTTAAAATATTTGAATCATATGGTCGAATCGGGAGCCCGATTCACAAATCATCGAATCTCGAAGCTTTGAAGGGCCCTTGTCTGAAATAAAGAGCATCACCATTATTGGAACTCATACATACCCTAAATAATACCCATAATTCTGCTGTGGTTAAGGAGTCGATTATTTAGGGCATTACTGTACCTTCCTCTGTTACATTTTCTCAAATGGACATTTTAATAATATAAGACCAATTTTATTAACATATCTATTCTCTCTAATAAAAGAGTCAAGACACTCTAAATATATAAAAATAAAATATTTGACATACATGTGTATGTTTCAGAACATTTTTATGCTTTTCATTTAAAAATATATTGTCCAAGGACAAGATAAATATTTTTATCACATAATTACGATGTCAATGCCGGACATTTATTATTATGTTAATTAGAATATAATTATGATATTAGATTTGTGTTGGGTTATTTAGTGTCGACTGAGATAAACATGGGTGATAAGGGTATTTGAACAATTTTGTCAACATGAAAATACACATTTAAAATGGAATTATATTTTTTCTTGAAGGTGTCTTTACCGGTACTTCCTCTTTTGTTGTGATAAGCTAATCAATATATATTTTTTTTAACCCCAGCCATTTCAAAATTGTTTTTCTTGCTAAAATGTGATTATGTGATAAAAAGGATCTCAAATTTTTCGAAATTTATTAACCTTGTCCACTGAATTTAATTCAAGCCTCGTTAAATCTCGAATTGAATTTAGTGCACTTGTTTAATAAATTTTGTATACAATTGCGACTCATTATAGATCCTCTGTGTATTTTGCAAAAATAAGCAAATGGGTGTGGAGTTAAAAACATAACCAGTTTCTGTAAATTCTTTTAGATTAACGTCAGTAGAATTCTGATGCAATTTCCTTTACTGGAGTGGAAGGGGACTTTCCCTGGATGACTTGCAAATCTGTTTCAATCTGTTTCATTATTGAGGCTGATCTCATGTATTCTTATTAACCCTTTGAGTGCCAGGGGCCGATCTCATCGGCCCTAAACCTACACAATAAGTCTGTTAAAGAATATAAGAATAAATTATTAAAATTGTCAAAAATTGTTAAAAAAAAAAAAATTGTTAGGCCAATGCATTCTCTTATATATGCGAGGCGACCTATGGTCGACTCGCATATATAAGAGAATGCATTGGCACAGGGTATATGGGTTGATACAAAAATCGACCTGGCACTCAAAGGGTTAAGAACGATTATTGCATGAATTAACATATTCAGTTGTATTTAGTAAACAAAAGAATGTGAACATACAACTGGGATAAATATAATTAGCAGATAAAAAACTTACATTTTCTCTTAAAGTTTTGTAAGCCAGTGCATTCTCTTATATATGCGAGGTTCCCTATGGGAGACTCACATATATAAGAGAATGCACTGGCACATGATATTTAATGCTGCACCAGCTCAGCCCCATCATGAAAGGGTTAAAGGGACCCAATGCACTCACAGTAGGTATTAAAATGTGCAAAAATTATAAAAGTCTGTTAAAACATTCACCACTAAGAAAAACAAGACATAAAAAACTAAAATTTGTATATTATTTGAAAGTTCTCCAAAAATTTTATTTTGTGTGTTGAAAACATTGTTATGTAAACAAAACTTTTACAGTGATTTGTCAACAAACATCGCAAATCACCTAGTAAGTTAATATATTATCATCTAAATAAACCATTGTTATGTAAACAAAACTTTTACAGTGATTTGTCAACAAACATCGCAAATCACCTAGTAAGTTAATATATTATCGTCTAAATAAACCATCGTTATGTAAACATTAATGTTGCAGTGGCATTACCGATCAAAGTTCAATTAGTCCAATACCAAAGTTTAATCAAAACTTGACGATAAACATTGTCATATCATTGAAAGATATTCTGAAAATCATATTCAGACTAAAATTGCTAAACCAAGAGTGATGGAAACTATGAACCCACGCATCCCTTAATATTTTTAATATATCTGTTGTGGCATGTAGGCAATCAGCTGGTGATAGTGCCTCATGTGATAGTAGTCAGTAAGTAATTAAATTCGCAGATAGCTTAGCAGGATAAAACTCAAGTCTGTGACAAACCTGACTGACTTATATTTTTTGCACATTTATCCATCGTGAGTGCCGTGTGTCCCTTTAATTTATGATACATGAGCATGGCAGCACTCTGTTGACTTTACAAATCCACTTCATGATTAAAATAAATAAAAAATTGATTTTAATCTTCCATTTTCAAAAAGCATTTTAATTACTGTTTATTGAGATAGAAATCAGAAATAGATAACTGGGTACATTAAAATAAGTGTCGGGTGGGTCTCAAAATTCAGTTATCAAATTTAAAATCATAAGTCTTAAAATCTGCAGTTCAGTTAACACAGCTTAGATTACAATTGGTTCTCTGTCAAAATTCACCAGATATTTATCTAATTCAGTGATATAATGAGAAATGCTCTGTGCTTGAGTTGTTAGTAGAAGCCTATCTAATTGTGAGTCCCACCTATTAGGTATGTACATGTTCGACACGAGCATATCAGTAGTGACTCCATGAGTGAAGGTTCATGTTGGGCTATATGGAAATAAGTACATTCGTGACGGAACTTATGTGTTTGGACAAGCATACGGGTGACATTAGTGATGCCATTAGCTTAGTTTTGCAATTGGCTTGTATAAATGATTTTGTGAGTCAACTTCTGTCTAACAATCGTAGAGATAATATTCCATGAGTACAAAACCTGGGAATTTTTTGAAGTTTCGACAGGGAACATATACAATGAAGTACATTATTAAGGAGCAGATAATAACTAAGAAATATTTTCCCCACATTATTTTTTCGACTTTATAAGGTTCCGTGTCAAACCTCCCAAAAATTTCCTAGGTTTTGTACTGATGGAATATGATCTCTACGGGCATTAGCCAGAGTAGAGATTCATGGCATGATCTACTGTGTTACTGGTTATGTGGAGACTGGAGAGTTATAGTGTTTAATGATCTACTGAGTTACTGGTTATCCGGAGACTGGAGAGTTATAGTGTTTCATGATGAGGTGATTTCATTGGATTATTATTCTTCAGTACTGGGATGGGATCTACGTCATGAATTATCCGGATAAGTGGAATGTCTCGAAATTCAGTCGTTACCCAAATAGGAGTTAAAATGGGTTTTCCCACATTTCAAAGGATCGACATATTGACTGTGTATATATATGTATGATATCATAAATCTCTACTCTATGCCCTGGGAATTTTTTTTATGTTCTGACCAATTCTAAAGGGGAACTTTATAACATTTCAATAAACAATGCAGGTAATACATATTTTTTGTTAATTCTTGTTCCTTAATAATCTGTTTCACAGTAGGGGGCTCAAGATTGCATGATTTTTGTGAGCCGATGTCGCGGGAGAAATTCCATGATTATAAGCCACGCAGCGGAAAATTGACTCATCAGTGTCATCTAAATCATACAATCAGTTGTGGAATGATCCGTTATTCTGTCCAGAAAATTGTCCCAAACAAACCTTGAGTTTTTGTAGAACAACATGATGGGGCTGTAACGATACACTTTGTCACATTACGATACATGATCAATGATACGATACGTATCACGATACGCTAAATTAGTTTTCTCAAATTATTTACCACCTGAAATATGAGAATCAACATATTTATAATTGGAGATAAGGGTTCATTTTAGCTAAAATGCAGTTAAATAGTTAGCTATATGAGTCAAATAAGCATAATAGACATGTAAACTGGAGAGAACATTGCAGGTTTTGCTGTGTTACACATGGCTTGATTGCCCATCTTCAGAAATTACGACATTGCATGTTTGAAAGTGTATCACGATACATTGAATTCATGATGAATTTTTACAGCCCAACAACATGACTAAAGTGTTTTATCCTCTGATCTAAGTAGATTTCCCTTACATGATGAAGGGATAACACATTAATATATCCATATTTTAAATTTCACCATTCACCAACATATTCTACATCAAAGTGTTAATATTAAAAAAAAAATACATTGTATATCCCCATTGAAAATTATGGTTTGAGGTTTGTTGACCCTTCCATGAATGCATGGAGCTTCCTGAAATTTTACGAAAACCCTGTGCCAATGCATTCTCTTATATATGCGAGTCTCCTATATTTCTCCTAACAATATTTGCCTTGACCGTGTAAGCCTGTGCACAGGATCATTAACCCTTTCAGTGCCAGGGGCCGATCTCATCGGCCCTAATTTACGGTCTGTAAAATCGGCCCTAAAATTTCTTTAAATAATTAGATTTTTTTGGGTTGATTTTTTTTTGTGTGTGCTTAAGCATGCTATAGCGAATTTAAAAATAAACTGGATAAAACCTTAGGGGCATGTTATAACTCAAAACTATCACCAAGTATTCATAGTAATAATTTTGATGCCCATGAAAAACGTAAGATTCCCTGGCACTAAACCTACAAAATAAGTCTGTTAAAGAATATAAGACAAAATTATTAAAATTGTAAAAAATAATAACAAATGATGAAAAATTGTTAGGCCAATGCATTCTCTTATATATGCGAGGTGACCTATGTTCGACTCGCATATATAAGAGAATGCATTGGCACAGGGTATATGGGTTGATACAAAAATCAGACCTGGCACTGAAAGGGTTAATGCTGCACCAGCGTAGCTCCCATCATGAAAGGGATATTTTGACCAAACCATTCCAGAAAATTAAAGTCATGCTTCATTATTTTATAGATGGTAAATTCAACATACATTTATTTTTTAAAGCGCCAATAAACAAACTTGTGATGTTGAGAGTGTCATATAGGCCTTTTATATATATTATATCAACATAATCTTATTTTTTAACTCTTTCTTTACTGAATACTCATTGATAATAGTTGCATTAGGAAATGTTCAGATAATAAGTTCAACAAAGATCGTTTGCTGAATTTTTATTATCTGAACATTTCCCACCAATGTATAAGAATCCTTCTGCACTTTTATTATCTTTTTGTCTGTCTGTCGTCTGCTCATATTCCCAGGACACCCTTCCTAATATATAATGTATACTTTTATAATGATGGCAGGACACCCTTCCTAATATATAATGTATACTTTTATAATGATGGCAGGACACCCTTCCTAATATATAATGTATACTTTTATAATGATGGCAGGACACCCTTCCTAATATATAATGTATACTTTTATAATGATGGCAGGACACCCTTCCTAATATATAATGTATACTTTTATAATGATGGGAGAATCCATTTAGTATATAAAGATTTAAAGAGCCAATAAACAAAATTGTGATAAATTATAAATTTTTCTATCAATCTATCTTCCAGCATCTTATTTTAACTTTCTTGTTTACTGTTTCGTTCATTATATTATTTTACGACAAAATAAAATTGTTCATGTTTCTGGTAACTTTCCCGCACAAATCTTCAAAATATTTTTCTTGATTTTGGCCTTTTTTGTCGCTAAACATTTTTTCGTCGGTCATTGTTGACAATCTGACTATGATAGTTCTACTCTTCCAATTCCACTCTCATATTTACTTTCTTATCTCAGTCTGAATTTCATTAAATTGGATCCATTTTCACATTATCTTAATTTTTTTATATTTGATTGTGTTTATACGAATTCATTATTCCAGTTATTATGGGTTGTATTTGAGCAGCAGGCTGTAGCCAGCTCTAGCCGGCTGTGGCTTATAAGACTTGCACAGTAGAAAGCTACAGCGGCAGGGAAATAAATGGCTACTATCACTAAACATTGTACTCCGACTCTGATTGGGGAATTTCGTTTGGGGAAGTAATTTTTAATACTGCTCCCTGGGGACCCATAATTGTCTTTCCCATTTTGTTGGCGTCAAACTAGATATTTTTTATCAATGATATATTTCTAGTTTGGTGAATATCTAAACTTATTTCGTAAAAATATATATAATTATATCTTCTTTATATAGGCCTAATATAGAGAATGAGATATATATATATATATATATGATCACATATCCTACTCTTTTATATATCAGATTTATGGAGGCATGGACTCAGTACGAGTGTTCATTACTTTATATGTGCTTGCTTCAGTGAGTGAGACCATTGGTGAATAGATATAGCAACATTATTCCGATATAATATTATCTATCAACCACATTCCAAGTTATGGCGGGCTGAAGTCAGTATAAGCAATCACATTCACTTAGCTGAAGTTCGATAAAATTTCAGGAGTCTCCAGTCATGGAAAAATTAATGCATGAAGCAATCAGTCGATGGATTTTGAAGTTTTCCTTTGAATCTGTCGTTTTATTTCTAATCGAAATATGGAACTATATCTTCATGGAGCAGAGTACAATTTTCTAGGAGGAAGTGATATGGATTGTTTATAAACACTGTCAACCATTTCCTGTTCAGCAACTCATTGGCAGATTCTGGTGTCTATAGCATGATTTTTCGGTCCGTGTGAATTAAAATGGGGGATAAACCAGACGGCGTGTGCCGTGTTTATCCCCTAATTCTATTGCTGATTGGTAAAATTAACATGATCGTATTTTCGCTATATTTTATGTCCTATGATATCTTTTAAAACTGTTTATCATATCTATAAAACTGTGATATGTTTACAAACATACAAAACTGTTTTTCCACTTAATATAATTTGTTATTTATACATTTTAATTAATTTAATATATCATTATGACAACCATTGTGACATTATCTAATCTACTGTTAAAGACCAGTCTATCTCTTCCTGTAACAAGTTTTATATAGTTTCCTGGGTACAAAATAATAAATATGGTTCAAAGACCCCTATACGGACTCAATTTGGGATATTTTATGCCTCCCGTTCATTTGGAGCATAGCATGTGGCATAACTCTATCTAAAAAATCTAAAAATAGTAAAAAAAAAATGTCCCACTTGATTATTGCACTATATTAGAAACTATCGATATATAATCAATATTAGTTGATAGAATAGTTTTTCGGACATGTGTTTTCGACTCATATTTATGATTTTATTCCCCGGAAACTATATAAGACGTATATTGGAAGAGATAGACCATCTTTATACCCTGGAAACTATATAAAACATATATAGGAAGAGATAAACCATCTTTTTACCCCGGAAACTATATAAGACGTATATAGGAAGATAGATCATCTTTTATACCCCTGAAAAAAATATAAAACGAATATAGGAAGAGATAGACCATCTTTATACCACAGAAACTATATAAGACGTATATAGGAAGAGAAAGACCATCTTTATGCCCCGAAAACTATATAAGATGTATATAGGAAGAGATACAGGTAGACCGTCTTTATACCCCGGAAACTATATAAGACGTATATAGGAAGAGATAGACCATATTTATACCCGGAAACTATATAAAACATATATAGGAAGAGATAGACCATTTTTACCCCGAAAACTATAGAAAATGTGTTTAGTAAGAGATAGATAACTTTAAATCCAGGGGTAAATCCTATAAACAAAAGTACATAAATATACTTTCTGATGTTCAAATGGATCAACTTAATTCTCGAAAAACAAAAGTAAAATATTTGAAAAATGCACGACTGGTAGAACGGGCCACTTTCAAGTGCTTTAACCCTTACATGATGGGAGCTGCGCTGGTGCAGCATTAACAATCCTCTGCCACTGCATTCTCTTCATATGCGAGTCTCTCATAGGGAGTTTCAGATATATGGTTACAATACACCAAATGATTTGCATAGGCCTCAGTGTTAACAAATCCCTCTGGCCTGTATTCGCACGAAAGGGTTGACCCTGCACGAGTATTACAAATTAAAGAACGTCCTTTTAGACACACGAAAATGTGCCCAAAAGTACTTGTCAACGTATTGCGTCACACTGCAGCTTGACAAACGTCACACTACCCTTAAAATGGAGAAAAAAATGACATCGAAAAAAACACCAACCCCTCCCATAATTTATTCGCCAACTGGACGGCCCTAACCGTTCACCATGTGGCTATATTTGATGTTTCTCGTCAGGAAACACTTATGTGCATTTTTTCATGCACTTTTCATCCATGTATCATTGACCATTCAGCTGCCAGGATTTTTTTTATGCTGATCCTAGCTTGGGGGTCCCAGGGGAAATCACTCTACTAATTTGTATTTGGTGTATTGTAACCATATAAGAGAATGCACTGGCTTACAAGGTCAATGTAAATATGGTGAGGCCAATGTATTCTCTTATATATGCAAGGCGCCCTATGGGCGACTCGCATATATAAGAGAATGCATTGGCACAGTATTTTCGCAAAATTTCAGGAAGCTCCAGTCATGAAAGGGTTAAATTTACATGTAAGTGCTCTGAATAATATCAATATTGAGTGTAGGGTACTGTATGACATGTTAATAGAACATGATTATGTTGGGATAAGCTGCAGGATAAACTCCCCCAGGGATTGTCCAAGGAGGGGGGTGCAGGAGTGGGGCAGTGGGGGGGGGTCGTTCGAAGCAGAATGCGACCACATAGAAAACACTATTCCATTAAGAACATTGCAAAAAGACACCTGTCCGGAAACGCTTATATCAATTATTATTATCCATCCCTTAACTAACACCATTTCCGATTGGGCAAAAGCCGCCACGTGATAGTCCGGGAAAAAGTCATATTGTACTCCCTAATGTCATATTGGACTCCCAAATGTGCAATATCACTATTTTATCGGGACTATGTGATGTCACGAATTAACTATTGCGAAATGAATGAGTACAAGAAAAACTCATACTGTACACAACATTGTATAATAACTTTATAATATTGATTTTATATTAATATTGATTTTATATCAATATTTTCTTATATAATGCGATAATCAAGTGGGACATTTGTTTGTTACTATTTTTAGCATAGTTACATAGTCTTGAGTATGCTATGCCACAAATGAACGTGAGCCATAAAATGTCGCAAATTTATTGTATGTATATTATACCAGAATTTCTAAATAAAATAACTATTAATTGATAGCATCTTTTCCGGACAGGGGTCTTCAATTCATATTTATTATTTTATACCCACCAGGAAACTATATAAAACTTATTATCGGAAGAAATAGACCATCTTTAATTCTTAACCCTTTGTTGTACATGATATGTCTGTATCCCTTTACCCAACAAACCGGCCAAAACCGGCCAAATAAAGCTTCAACAGCCTAAAATATCTTGGGTCTGTCTCAATAAAACCATACAAATATGGATATCATTGGAACCGGCTCATTGACCACATTGTGATAGTTACAGTTATGCCCTGTGCCAATGCATTCTCTTATATATGCGAGTCGACCATAGGTCGCCTCGCATATATAAGAGAATGCATTGGCCTAAAAAAAATCTTTTTTTTACCATTTTTTCTTACATTCTTTAACAATTTTATAATTTTTAATGTGTTAAGCCAATGCATTCTCTTATATATGCGAGGCGACCTATGGTCGACTCGCATATATAAGAGAATGCATTGGCACAGGGCCCTTCTGTTGGGTAAAGGGTTAACTTAGAAATGTTTTTGGAACATACATAATTTTGGTCGAGCTTTCATTCATTAACATTTTGGTCAATTGATTTGAAACCAAGCCTAAGTTGAGTGTGCCTGTCATTTGTAAAATGAGGTCCCCAGAGTGTGAATTTAGTGACACTATCCCACAGTGGGCTAGCATCACTAAATTCACCCTCTGGGAACCTCATTCTGCATGGTCTTATCTGGGAGACATAGACTCAGATTGAAGTTCCCAAATGGTGAATATTGTGATGTACACCAATTGGGAACCTCGATTATGTATCGTCTGCCAATTTGGGGATATAGAGAAACTAAACTAAAAAAGAAATAGAATCTATGTGAAGAAGATTCTATAGAAATTTGATAATAAAGACACTTTCCAGAGAAGATGAGGCCTAAGAAGAATGAGGTCCCCATAGGGTGAATTTAGTGATGCTAGTCCGCTATGTGGGATAGCATCACTAAATTCTCCCTCTGGGGACCTCATTCTGCAAATGACAGGCACACTAAACTCAGACTTGTTGGTTAATTCTTGTACTGATTAGAGAGGGGGAAATATTCCAAGATATTATCAGGACAGTAGAGATTGAAAACTTCTAACTTTGCCCATCAAGAAATATCAGAGTATAATGTTTGTCATGGTGTGGTGGGAAATTGTAGAATCATGGCCTGAGCATTGATAACCCCTGACCAACACCAAGTGTCATGAGTTACGCATTATTTGATGCAGTCTTTATATGGCGTCGCATCGCATCGACAAATAACTAAATACTGTGTTATGTTGCATGGACTTCGTTTGGAACTATAGAACATAGCTGGCTGACTACTGGAATCTAAACCTGCCCAATGACGTGTCCGGTGGGCATCACCTATCTAGTTAGCTACTGTCAACTATCGTCATGACGGGTCATCCTCGGACGGTGTTGAGACCCTGGTAGAGGCACGCATCCAGCGCTGATTGGTTCAAACACCCTCTTGTAAGAACACGTGATTCCGTTACATTGAAACTTGCGGTCAACTTTGACGTAAACGTTCGTTTCGTGGCAACGAGAGTGGCGCCTTACACATTTCCACTCTACAAAGATGGGAGGGGTGCGATTCCAATCTATATTTCGAACAAGATGTGCCCTACATCCAGAAGAAACCTTCGTTACTCCATCACCAACCGGCTCCCGTGTTATCCTGATGTACTGCCGTTGTGGCAAATCGTCCTGTTGTTGTCGGGTTGGTACTATTACCGAAAAATAATTCTGCATATTTCGTATACATCTTCTACGTAGTCTTGTGACATTAACTGTTGAAGTCATTTCCAACACTCCCAGAATATAGATGATCTGTCCTAGCCGTGCTAATATTACTATCTGTGGATAAAATAATAGAACATGAAACTTGTATCATATAAAACAATGCAGTGCGTCGTACACGCCAATTCAACAGGAGATACAATACTAAGGTAAATGGTAGACAAAATAGTCCCACGCAAATCTGACGATTAGTTGGGAAACTCATTATCTTCTGGTATTATGTGATCAGTCTGTGTTGTCAGTGACAAAATTATTATTGAACACATATTTTCTCCAATTAATAAGAATCTTGTATTTGCAATCTGGTATTTATTGGGATTTACTATTTCGAGTAACAGGAACGGAACGAGGAACAGGAACAACTTTCGAGTAATATAATGACTATTTCGAGTAACAGGAACGAGGAACAGATATACATTTATAAGCTCATATTTCTCGCATTTTACGCTATGGAACAATCCATATTATACATCATGCGAAAGCACAGCCACTCCCCTTCGTGGATATTGCAACATTTAACCACTATTTTTGAGAACTAGACGTACTAATAGTATTATCTGCCGATAGAAGAATAGTTATTAAAAGTCATTTCAAAATTTTTTTAGTTGCACTGTTATCAATATGTCATTCTTATTTATCATGTTTATGCATACCTTTAAATTTTATGAATGAATTTCCATTAACAGGTTTATGGATAACCATAACTGATATAAGGATATCTTTAATTTTTGTGAAATATTTCCAACTTAGTCTTTCTGGATAACTATAAATCACTTAGAGATATCCATAAAAATCATAGATATCACTAAATATGTATTGATATCCATAATATAACAAGAAGGTTCTGAGATACCCCCATGGTGCCAATTGAAACATGGACAGGACCGAATCCAAATTTAAAAAGATATATGAGCGGACGGACAAAAAATCAACATTTTCAGACGAACAAAGAGGGATAACTCTTGAACGGAAAATGCAAACAACATAACTGAACCATCTTTGAAAGCTCTCCTGGTGCCAAACTTCAATACCAAATTTCAACATAATCCAATAACCCATGGTTGAGATATATGGTCGTATAGACGGAAATCCAACATTTTAAGATAAACAAAGAGGGATACCTCTTAAACGGAAAATGTGAACAATGTCAATGAACCCTCCTTTGAAAGCACCCTTGATTCCATATCTGCATACCAAATTGCATTAAGATCCGATAACTCATGGTTGAGATAATTATTATGAGCGGATGGACGGACGTCCAGTTGCACGTCAAGATGGACTCATGTAATCCAGTATACCCCCATCGTTTATATGGTGCATTATTACGGATATTCATAACTCTGTATCTGTAAATACATATTTATGGGCATCGAGATCAGTAGCCAGTCTAATTTAGAGCGGGTGAACACGAAATGGGTTGAAAGAGGGTATCTGAAAAACTGGGAAAACTGGAACATCGGACAAAATCCGAGCGAGAGAGTACATACCTACGATTAGGTCTATAATAAAAATCCCCCTCTTGCGAAAAAAATAGATTTTTTAGTCGAAATTCCAGCTATGTTATGGCTGGAATCCCGCGGAATTTCGGACCATATTTGAGTGGGAGAGCATGATTTGGCACGTGTGCCCCCCCCCCCCTCCCGTAAAAAAAACCCCTAATAATTTTAAGTGGCCCAGTCGACATTTCGTCGCATGAGAACTATAAGGTCGAACTCCATGATGGCGGGAAATGAGTATTTGATATCATTCGAATCGTGAGAAAAAATCCAATCCGATGGGCCAAACTGTTTTTGCATTGGATGGCAAATATTCTCACAAACCAGTGACACAAATGTCGTATCTCCAGCGATCTTCACAATTATTCGTGCTATAAGGTCGTATGTCCAACAGCAGCCAATCTGATGCTTCAGACTGTCCACGTGACTTCTGTTTTGTGTTTGTAAATTCTCAAATGTGTGCTATATGGTCGTATCTCCATGTTCATGTGATCAGTTGGTGATTTAAATTCTGTGGTTGTTCCACAAATTACTGTATGATGATGCACATGAGTGGATATTCATAATGTGGAATAGGCACTGTTTAGTTCATTGACACATGCGATTGCTACCATATTTAGCTTAATCTGTATTTATTAGCACAACTTCCTTATAGCACGGAAACCAATCGTTGTTGGCGCACGCAAAAGGGCGTATCTCCAAACAAGTTATTGCTTTTTAAAAGAAAACGAGGGAGTAAACAGAACAAATATGTGGTTCAATGGGCAGCTAATGTCAGTTTTCTTGGGATAAATACAACAATACGTCATGCTTTGTCAACATTATAGAGAAATGTCTGAAAACTTCAACCTTCATTTTCTCGGAAAGTTGAAAATGTGAGTTACGACCTTATAAGTTATAGCACTGATGCGACGATTTGATGGTCTCTGACCAAATTGCGGATGAAGTCTTCATGAAGACGGATAACTTTAAAATCAAGTGGCTTTTTGAGTCAGATATTTCACAAACCGTCAAAATTTCATTGAACAAAATGTTGATAAATAACAGGTTTTGGGCAATGTTTATACTATAGTTGACTCACCTTCATTTTAAGTATTGTCCGATTTAATTTTGTTCCAAGTTTGGTCGCTGATTTGTAAATATAATAAAATTAAAATATGCCAAGTTTGGTAGCTGATTTGTAGTACAGTTTTGATCACACCAAGTTGTTTATTGTGATGAAAGTTTGTCCAATACTTATAATTACCTGTAATTTTGAGGATGGTGAATTATAACCAATCAAAGAGAACTGACGTCTGTGGACACCAAGAGACTGAAAATAGCAACCAGGAAAATAGGTGAGGTCGGTGTAAAAATATGTGAACTCGAGCCGCGTGACTTAACATGGGGTGTTGTGTAATCTGCATACAAATGACGAACTATTATTAAGGAAGTTCGAGGTATATTGGTATATTTAATTATCTTCCAAATATTTCCAGGATGAAACAAACATTTTAGTGACCCGGAAATAATTCAGATTGATTTCTCGTACTTCTCACTTTCACCTACGAACAAAATGCATGCAGTGATCTTAAATACAATCTGTTCCGCAATCATTTAAGGATCATGCAGCAAGTTTTGTAAAACTTTCCTGATAATTCAATTATCTCAAAATCTGTAGGAATTTCTTTTTGAAATTTGGTACAAGCGACATAATATTTAAGAACCGTTAAGTAGTTGCAAATTATAACCCCATGGAAAATATGTATAATTTCGCTGTTTCCCAGTACCAAGAACGTCTGTATGATAGAATGTTTTTAAAAGTGCAGTTGATATATCCATGATATCATATCTGAAGATCGTGAGAGGAGACTTAATTTTTCTTTATTCAAGAAATTTCACAATTATTTTAATTTAGAACGACAACCACCCATAAATAATTGTCTATATTTGACAATTATCATGTCATGCCTGCTGATCAATAAAACTTTGGGCTGAGATGAGTTTTAGGTCATATGTCCATTGCCAAATCCCCAGCTGACCTGGTATCTCTAACACTGTGACCTATTTCCATTTGATTGCACACTGCTTGATTGGACAAGCCTGCATACCAACATTGGGGTGAAATAGTTGTGGCTGCTTTATTCTTCATTTAACATATGGGGTTTGATCATGCAATTAAAATTAACTCAACATTATAACACAAATGAAGCATCCTCTCACAGATGGAGACTTGGAAATATCTTCTCCCTAAAACGTGTCACTTCTCCTTCTTTTTGCCATAAAGGAGAAGTGACATCTCTCTCTCTCTCTCTCTCTCTCTCTCTCATTCTCTCTCTCTCTCTCCCCTCTCTCTCTCTCTCCCCTCTCTCTCTCTCCCTCTCTCTCTCTTCTCTCTCTCTCTCCCTCATGTTTATACGCCCGTTTGAAGAAAAAAAAGTCGTATTATGTAAATGGGTTGTCCGTCCGTCCGCTTTCGGTTTCCGGATGATAACTTTAAATTGAATCGAGTGAACTGAACCAAATTTTGTATGTTAGTTTACCACACCAAAATACAGATCAAGTTCGAGTATGGGTTTCGTCCGCATGATTTTGACTGAGTTATACCCCTTTGTCGACTTAGATTTTACCTGATATGCGGTTTCCAGATAAAAAATACCACATATATGAAGTTATTGTGTTTTATTTATTTATTATTTCGTCTTATGTCAAAGGTTTAAAACAAATGAATTCAAACTGGCCTCACTCTACTCCAGAAACGGGGGTATTATGCCACGCCCCGGCGGCGTGCTCTTGTTGTGTATGTGTATTTACTGATTTTAATAGTGCTCTTACTCGTACGCATGACATATGGTTTTATCAATTGGTACGTACATAATACTTATTGAATTATAGAAGGGTGATGTATAGGTTACAGCCCTGGGAATTAGCCTAGGTAAAAGCAGAGGCCCAATCATTTGGCCGAGGAAATTATATTCAAGTTCATTGGGTTACTAAAATTGATTTGTGTCTATCAGAAATAAAACCTCTTAGCCAAAATGACTTCATGAAATCACTCTTTACATATATTGTCCTACAATTGTTTCCTTGGCACTGGGCTATTAACTAGCTACCAGGTATATAAGGACACTTGTTTTGGAGATGATTTGTGGAATTGTACATATGTTGAGTAGTGGCCTGGAAATAATGATCCTCAAAATAACTAAGCATTTCAGGTTATTATTGAATCATATTGATTTGAGATGGCAATATTGTTGCAAAATTGCCTAGGTAAAATCTGTTTTTGACTAGGCCGATTTATTTCACCAAGGCAAAAATATTGCCTAGGCAAATTTTCCTTAATTCCCAGGGCTGGGTTACATTGAACTTCATGTATCATGATTTCTCCCCGATGACAGTCCAATTCTCCTTAATATTTTATAAGGGAGAAGTAACTTCTCCCATGCAATTATAAACCTGTATTCTGGTGCCCGTGTCAAATCAATATTGCTATATGGATCTATAGATTTAACAAATACTGAAAAGGCAGGCATATTCATTCCAATTCAAAGGCTCATAGACGTATATAACCGAAAGATGTAAATGAGAACAATTAAAGATACATACTCCGATTCGATAGTGTCCTTATCAGCAGCAGCAACAACAACAACAACAGCAACATTTCGTCAAAAGAAGCTTTAGTTATTAGAATCGGTTAATTACAAAAACAAGAATTTTTTGACTACTGTCAACTCTAGAATAACATTTTCTAATACGTGTTATATATAAACTTTTTGTTCAACACAATTTAGTATCTAGGCCGCAAATATCCCAGGCGGTGAAAAACAACAGATTTCAAAAATCGATATCTGATAACTCTGAACTTTGATGAGTGGGTTCCTCGACTCGACTTTGATGAGTGGGTTCCTCGACTCGAATCAAATATTTTTACGCCCCCCCCCCCCCAAGCCAAAGCTATAGTAATTTAGGAGCGTTAATTCGGATTATGCATCTTTAATTAAATTTCCACATTGACAGCACGCACGTATATTCAAGGAATATATAAACCAGTGACCGTGCTCTCATCCGCATATTTCAGAGACGTGATTGAGTGGTTGAGTGGGGGGGTGGGTGGGGGGGGGGGGGGCTGTCAGACAAACATCGATCGGGCGTGGATAAGTTCGTGGTGCTTGTGGAGCAGGCAATTCTTCATTGAGACGAAAGTGAATCTTAGTGTAATTTATATACCGAGGTGATGGCTGCCATGTAATAAGCCTTTGTTTTTCTGCCAGAGTCTATATATAGTTTTTTTTTATATAATATGTACATGTATGTACTAATTGATAATAAAATATTGTTTACACTATACGCTGAATATTTCCACAATCGGGGGATATACAAGTTGGAAAATTTTAACACAAGGGGAATTTCACCAACTAAATTGAAAATAAAGCACACCCAGTCATTAAAGGTACTCAACCCGTAAAGAGGGTCCCCATCTCAACAGATTCCAACAACAACAATCCGATCAGAGGGTCCTATATTACTATTTCTTTGGCTTTGGGGGTAAAAAATATTTGATTCGAGTCGAGGAACCCATCAAACAAAGCTCAGAGTTATTAGATATTGATTTTTCAAATTTGTTATGTTCTCGAGATGAGTACTAATAACTGCCGTAATCTGCTCTGGATGTGTACTCCAAATCTATTCAAACAGACAAGGATGAATAACTCTAAAATCAAGTGGTAATTTTAACGCAATTTTGACTGAGTTCTGGGCCAGATAGTATTCCCGATAATGAAAAATAATAGATTTCTAAAATCGATATCTAACAAATCTGAGCTTTGATGGGTGACTTCCTCGACTCGAATCAAATATTTTTGACCCCCGCAGCCATTGAAATAGTAATTGAGAGGAGTTTTATCGGGTTGAGTACCTTTAACGGCCCACTTAATTTTCGAATGCCCAGTTAATTACATTATACACGACATATTCCATATTATATACCATTTGAAAGAGGAACCAAACATATATCTATTCTATCTGAATACGGAACAGCTGTGGCATAGGAGTATCCACCAAGTGATAGCGATTCTCATATTCATTCCAAGACTTCTCCCGCTGTCAACCCAGAATGCATCAGAATTCAAACAAAGATATAGAGTTATTCCCCGTCCATTTAAAATTAAAGACTTTACATAACAGTTCGGATCAAAATTAAGCACATAACACACATCGGTACCTCTGCAAAAAAAAATCCAGTTTATTCAACCGGATTAGTTGATAATATAATGTTTTGGAGCTTCTCTTTCAAATGTATATAATCAGGAATATGTTGTATATAATGTGATCTGGGTATATAATCAGGAATATGTTGTATATAATGTGATCTGGGTATATAATCAGGAATATATTGTATATAATGTGATCTGGGTATATAATCAGGAATATGTTGTATATAATGTGATCTGGGTATATAATCAGGAATATGTTGTATATAATGTGATCTGGGTATATAATCAGGAATATATTTTATATAATGTGATCTGGGTATATAATCAGGAATATGTTGTATATAATGTGCTCTGGGTATATAATCAGGAATATGTTGTATATAATGTGCTCTGGGTATATAATCAGGAATATGTTGTATATAATGTGATCTGGGTATATAATCAGGAATATGTTGTATATAATGTGATCTGGGTATATAATCAGGAATATGTTGTATATAATGTGCTCTGGGTATATAATCAGGAATATGTTGTATATAATGTGATCTGGGTATATAATCAGGAATATATTTTATATAATGTGATCTGGGTATATAATCAGGAATATGTTGTATATAATGTGATCTGGGTATATAATCAGGAATATGTTGTATATAATGTGATCTGGGTATATAATCAGGAATATGTTGTATATAATGTGATCTGGGTATATAATCAGGAATATGGTGTATATAATGTGATCTGGTGATTCGAAAATTAAGTGGGCCTTTAAATGAGAGAAGAAAAAAAGGCTTGTTAAACCAGCGTCAATAAGAATAATATAGAAACATAGATAGACTTTGTTCTCGTTTTATTATTGATAAGTGATAATATGTTGCTTAAAGCTCCATTTAATTCTCTAATCCCCCCGATCACATTGTATACAACATATTCCATATTATACACCATATGATGAGGAAGCTCCAAAACATTGTATTATCAACTTATCCGGTCGAATAAACTGTGAACATGTTGTTTTTTGTCAAGATACCGACGTCTGTTCTGTGCTTAATTTGTATCTGCTCTGTACTGCCAGTTTAATATTCTCAGTGGAAGGGAAATAACTCTATTTCTTAATTGTGAATTTATGATGCATGCTGGGGTAAATAACGGGGGGAGTCTTGGAATAAATCTGAGAGTCTCTATCACTTGGTGGATACTCCTAGGCCACAGCTGTCCCGTGTTCTGGTGGAGTATATATATTTATGGTTCCTCTTCCAAGTGGTATATAATATGGACTATGTTGTGTATCATGTGACCTTGGCAATCGAAAATTAAGTGAGCCTTTAGTGAAACCATAATTATGTAAACAATAATGTTACAGCGAAAGTCATTTGTTTTATCAACAATCGTCTCCAAATTCAAATGCAAATCAAATATCGGTGTTTGCTGGAATATTTTTCATTGCTCTGACGTTTTGTGATGTAGATCTTTATGATTGTATCTATATAGGGATAACCAACCATGCATCCTGGGTCGGTGAAACGTCATTGATCAACACTAACGGGAAGTAGAAAATATTGAAGGCGTTTCCTCGTAAATTTATTAGAATATATTCCCGGTAAATGATCAGGAAGTGCACTTCGTCGGGGCCAGAAACCTACGTCACTAAACCTACATCACTAATGTAATCTCTAAACCGTCCATTCGGACGTTCTGATAAGCTGCTGTATCAGGAATCTACGTCACTAATGTAATCCCTAAACCGTCCATTCAGACGTTCTGATAGCTACTATCTCATGACTCTACGTCACTAATGTCATCCCTAAACCACCCATTCGGACGTTCTGATAGCTGCTATATAAGGACTCTACGTCACTCATGTAATCTCTAAACCATCCATTCGGACGTTCTGATAGCTGCTATATAAGGACTCTACATCACTAATGTAATCCCTAAACCATCCATTCGGACGTTCTGATAGCTAATATCTCATGACTCTACGTCACTAATGTAATCCCTAAACCGTCCATTCCGACGTTCTGATAGCTACTACCTCAGGACCCTACGTCACTAATGAAATCTCTAAATCGTACATTCAAACGTTCTGATAGCTGCTATATAAGGACTCTACGTCACTAATGTAATCCCTAAACCGTCCATTCAGACTTTCTGATAGCTACTATATCAGGACTCTACGTCAATAATGTAATCTCTAAACCGCCCATTCAGACGTTCTGATAGCTGCTATCTCATGACTCTACATCACTAATGCAATCCCTAAACCGTCCATTAGGACTTTCTGATAGCTGCTATATAAGGACTCTACATCACTAATGTAATCCCTAAACCGTCCATTAGGACTTTCTGATAGCTGCTATATAAGGACTCTACGTCACTAATGTAATCCCTAAACCGTCCATTAAGACGTTATGATAGCTGCTATATAAGGACTCTACGTCACTAATGTAATCCCTAAACCGTCCATTAAGACGTTCTGATAGCTGCTATATAAGGACTCTACGTCACTAATGTAATCTCTAAACCGTCCAGTCAGACGTTCTGATAGCTGCTATATCAGGATTCTACGTCACTAATGTAATCCCTAAACCGTTCATTCAGACGTTCTGATAGCTACTATGTCGGAACTCTACGTCACTAATATAATCCCTAAACCGTTCATTCAGACGTTCTGATAGCTACTATATCAGGATTCTACGTCACTAATGTAATCCCTAAACCGTTCATTCAGACGTTCTGATAGCTACTATGTCGGAACTCTACGTCACTAATGTAATCCCTAAACCGTTCATTCAGACGTTCTGATAGCTACTATGTCGGAACTCTACGTCACTAATATAATCCCTAAACCGTTCATTCAGACGTTCTGATAGCTGCTATCTCAGGACTCTACATCACTAATGTAATCTCTAAACCGTCCATTCAGACGTTCTGATAGCTGCTATATAAGGACTCTACGTCACTAATGTAATATCTAAACCGTCCATCCAGACGTTCTGATAGCTGCAATATAAGGACTCTACGTCACTAATGTAATCCCTAAACCGTCCATTCAGACGTTCTGATAGCTGCTATATCAGGACTCTACGTCACTAATGTAATCCCTAAACCGTCCATTAGGACGTTCTGATAGCTACTATATCAGGACTCTACGTCACTAATGTAATCTCTAAACCGACCATTAGGACGTTCTGATAGCTGCTATATCATGACTCTACGTCACTAATATAATCCCTAAACCGTCCATTCAGACGTTCTGATAGCTGCTATATAAGGATTCTACGTCACTAATGTAATCCCTAAACCGTCCATTCAGGCGTTCTGATAGCTGCTATATAAGGATTCTACGTCACTAATGTAATCCCTAAACCGTCCATTCAGACTTTCTGATAGCTACTATATCAGGACTCTACGTCAATAATGTAATCTCTAAACCGCCCATTCAGACGTTCTGATAGCTGCTATCTCATGACTCTACATCACTAATGCAATCCCTAAACCGTCCATTAGGACTTTCTGATAGCTGCTATATAAGGACTCTACATCACTAATGTAATCCCTAAACCGTCCATTAGGACTTTCTGATAGCTGCTATATAAGGACTCTACGTCACTAATGTAATCCCTAAACCGTCCATTAAGACGTTATGATAGCTGCTATATAAGGACTCTACGTCACTAATGTAATCCCTAAACCGTCCATTAAGACGTTCTGATAGCTGCTATATAAGGACTCTACGTCACTAATGTAATCTCTAAACCGTCCAGTCAGACGTTCTGATAGCTGCTATATCAGGATTCTACGTCACTAATGTAATCCCTAAACCGTTCATTCAGACGTTCTGATAGCTACTATGTCGGAACTCTACGTCACTAATATAATCCCTAAACCGTTCATTCAGACGTTCTGATAGCTACTATATCAGGATTCTACGTCACTAATGTAATCCCTAAACCGTTCATTCAGACGTTCTGATAGCTACTATGTCGGAACTCTACGTCACTAATGTAATCCCTAAACCGTTCATTCAGACGTTCTGATAGCTACTATGTCGGAACTCTACGTCACTAATATAATCCCTAAACCGTTCATTCAGACGTTCTGATAGCTGCTATCTCAGGACTCTACATCACTAATGTAATCTCTAAACCGTCCATTCAGACGTTCTGATAGCTGCTATATAAGGACTCTACGTCACTAATGTAATATCTAAACCGTCCATCCAGACGTTCTGATAGCTGCAATATAAGGACTCTACGTCACTAATGTAATCCCTAAACCGTCCATTCAGACGTTCTGATAGCTGCTATATCAGGACTCTACGTCACTAATGTAATCCCTAAACCGTCCATTAGGACGTTCTGATAGCTACTATATCAGGACTCTACGTCACTAATGTAATCTCTAAACCGACCATTAGGACGTTCTGATAGCTGCTATATCATGACTCTACGTCACTAATATAATCCCTAAACCGTCCATTCAGACGTTCTGATAGCTGCTATATAAGGATTCTACGTCACTAATGTAATCCCTAAACCGTCCATTCAGGCGTTCTGATAGCTGCTATATAAGGATTCTACGTCACTAATGTAATCCCTAAACCGTCCATTCAGGCGTTCTGATAGATGCTATATCAGGAATCTACGTCACTAATATAATCCCTAAACCGTCCATTCAGACGTTCTGATAGCTGCTATATCAGGAATCTACGTCACTAATGTAATCCCTAAACCGTCCATTAGGACGTTCTGATAGCTGCTATATCAGGAATCTACGTCACTAATGTAATCCCTAAACCGTCCATTCAGACGTTCTGATAGCTACTATCTCATGACTCTACGTCACTAATGTAATCCCTAAACCGTCCATTCATACGTTCTGATAGCTACTATCTCATGACTCTACGTCACTAATGTAATCCCTAAACCGTCCATTCAGACGTTCTGATAGCTGCTATATCAGGACTCTGTGGCACTAATGTAATCCCTAAACCGTCCATTCAGACGTTCTGATAGCTGCTATATAAGGACTCTACATCACTAATGTAATCCCTAAACCGTCCATTCAGACGTTCTGATAGCTACTATCTCATGACTCTACATCACTAATGTAATCCCTAAACCGTCCATTCAGACGTTCTGATAGCTGCTATATCAGGACTCTGTGTCACTAATGTAATCCCTAAACCGCCCATTCAGACGTTCTGATAGCTGCTATATAAGGACTCTACATCACTAATG
Source organism: Siphonodentalium dalli (assembly GCA_032622095.1). NCBI lineage: Eukaryota > Metazoa > Mollusca > Scaphopoda > Gadilida > Siphonodentaliidae > Siphonodentalium > Siphonodentalium dalli. The sequence goes on from CP136064.1 coordinate 290,762,245, forward strand.
TAATCCCTAAACCGTCCATTCAGACGTTCTGATAGCTGCTATATAAGGACTCTACATCACTAATGTAATCCATAAACCGTCCATTCAGACGTTCTAATAGCTGCTATATAAGGACTCTACATCACTAATGTAATCCCTAAACCGTCCATTCAGACGTTCTGATAGCTGCCATATAAGGACTCTACATCACTAATGTAATCCCTAAACCGTCCATTCAGACGTTCTGATAGCTGCTATATCAGGACTCTGCGTCACTAATGTAATCCCCAAACCGTCCATTCAGACGTTCTGATAGCTGCTATATAAGGACTCTACATCACTAATGTAATCCCTAAACCGCCCATTCAGACGTTCTGATAGCTGCTATATAAGGACTCTACGTCACTAATTTAATCCCTAAACCGTCCATTAGGACGTTCTGATAGCTGCTATATAAGGACTCTACATCACTAATGTAATCCCTAAACCGCCCATTCAGACGTTCTGATAGCTGCTATATAAGGACTCTACATCACTAATGTAATCCCTAAACCGCCCATTCAGACGTTCTGATAGCTGCTATATAAGGACTCTACGTCACTAATGTAATCCCTAAACCGCCCATTAGGACGTTCTGATAGCTGCTATATAAGGACTCTACGTCACTAATGTAATCCCTAAACCGCCCATTCAGACGTTCTGATAGCTGCTATATCAGGACTCTACGTCACTAATGTAATCACTAAACCGTCCATTCAGACATTCTGATAGCTGCTATATCAGGACCCCACGTCACTAATGTAATCTCTAAACCGTCCATTAGGACGTTCTGATAGCTGCTATTTAAGGACACTACGTCACTAATGTAATCCCTAAACCGTCCATTCAGACGTTCTGATAGCTGCTATATCAGGACTCTACGTCACTAATGTAATCCCTAAACCGTCCATTCAGACGTTCTGATAGATACTATATCAGGACTCTACGTCACTAATGTAATCTCTAAACCGTCCATTCAGACGTTCTGATAGCTGCTATATCAGGAATCTACGTCAATAATGTAATCTCTAAACTGTCCATTCAGACGTTCTGGTAGCTACTATATCAGGACTCTACGTCAATAATGTAATCTTTAAACCGTCCATTAGGACGTTCTGATAGCTGCTATATCAGGACTCTACGTCACTAATGTAATCCCTAAACCGTCCATTCGGACGTTCTGATAGCTGCTATATAAGGACTCTACGTCACAAATGTAATCCATAAACCGTCCATTCAGACGTTCTGATAGCTGCTATATCAGGACTCTACGTCACTAATGTAATCTCTAAACCGTCCATTCAGACGTTCTGATAGCTGCTATATCAGGACTGTACGTCACTAATGTAATCCCTAAACCGTCCATTCAGACGTTCTGATAGCTGCTATATCAGGACTCTACGTCACTAATGTAATCTCTAAACCGTCCATTCAGACGTTCTGATAGCTGCTATATCAGGACTCTACGTCACTAATGTAATCTCCAAACCGTCGATTCAGACGTCCAGGGCCGGGAATATATACGCCACTAATGTAATCTCTAAACCGTCGATTCGGACGTCCAGGGCCAGGAATATACGTCACTAATGTAATCTCTAAACCGTCGATTCAGACGTCCAGGGCCATGAATATACGTCACTAATATAATCTCTAAAACGTCGATTCAGACGTTCTGATATCTACTATCTCAGGGCTAGACAGATTGACAGCCGTCTTGTTCCAATATAGTAAGGAGTCAGGTATCCTGGCTATCTCACTGCCAGGAACATACGTCACTAATGTAATCTCTAAACAGTCGTCTCGGAACCTACATCCCCTATGTAATCTCTAAACAGTCGTATCAGACGTTCGGGAACCTACGTCACTAATGTAATCTCTAAACCGTCGCTTCAGACGTTCGGGAACCTACGTCACTAATGTAATCTCTAAACAGTCGTCTCGGACGCTCAGGAACCTACGTCACTAGAGCCCGAAGCCGCCATCGCACGCCGCTGCCGCATCCGCCAGCCATATTGACCACAAGTTGTCGCCAGACATATTACCTCTAACTCCAGCCACATGAAAAATCTCCGCTGCCGGAATTGTAAAATGGCTGACCCGTGTGCATGGGCTTATGTCAAGCACAACTGTACTGTTAATCAACTTAATCGCAAAGATCTAAACCGCATTGCCTAATATTGGCATGGACACGGCATAGTTGTTATATTATCAGAACACCCGGGCCTCTCAATGTGGAATAGACTATTCCAATGCATGGGTTAAAGTATAAATTATTTATTTCGACACGACTCAGTGTCAGATATCGCTGGCATAAAATTGTGTCGATATATGCACATAACATGCAGGAGAGAATAGAATAGAAAGTAGTTTGAAATATATCATTACGATCGGATTCATCATTCAATGATGCATACATATATCTCAAGATGCCAGTGATGATAGCAGTCTGAAGTCGACAGAAGTCACAAAGTAGCTTATACCGATTAGATGGGAAACTACATAGTACATCCATGCCAGTCCTTCGAGTATTTTCGCCATATATTAATGGAAAATCCCCACACCAAAAGAGCACGTGTGGTCTTGAATTCTACGGTTCACCACAAACGCTAAAAACGACGGGGTCTATATAACCGGGGATTAGGAAAATTTCAGAAACGAAAATACGCTGTATGATATACGTCTCAGCCGGCTGAGCCGCCATATTTCGTCAGCCACGAATGTCGCGACTGAGCCAGCTAACCATGCAGCCATGAAATTGGTTGAGCCAGCCGCGAAAACTATTTGTCGTGGCTTCGGGGTCTATACGCCACTAATGTAATATCTAATATGTTTCGGGACGTATCCAATTGAAAATTCGTACCTATGGGTATTTTATACAGGAAATTGACATAGCCTGGGTCCCGAATGCGTCCGATGTCGCGTTTTGACAATTGACAGTCAGGTAACGTCGTCCCGAAACGCATTTTCTCCGTATGACGGCTGTAAACTCTGACGTTTATGGACGGATCGAAACTAAATTTAGTATCCAGGTATATTTTCTACCGGGAAGTGACATAGGCTGGACGAACATGTATTTCGGCTGTCCGGATAACATGAGCTTGGCCCGGACTCCACCCGACATAACGTTTTGATGTTATGACGTCATATCCGCACGGAGAAAACGGTTTCTCGGCAACCACTCGGCCGATCGCACTGAAATTTGGTATGGTCATGTATTTCGCCCCTCCGGGTAACACGGGCTGGTTCATGACGCCACTTATTATCGCCTTTGTTTTTGTTTACCTTGTCAAAACAAAGTACCACAACAAGAAACGCTCTTTATTTAATATGTTTCAATTTTTCTACACTTTGCCTGTGCACCGCCGGGTACATATGCACCCTCTAGTAACTATATAAAACTATATTAGATTATTGCTCATCGCATCACCCCACTCGCAAAATCGCGTGTTTTACTTATGGGATGTATTAGTGCATTTTGCTCGAGGCCGGTGGGGTGATGCGATGAGCTATGCGCAGATAATATATATAATCTAATAGAGTAGTTAATTAATGAAACATACCATACTATAATTCAACCAATCGCGCGCAACACTGTTTTCATGTGTGCATATGGAGTGCGTTCAATTCAGCAGGGGATTTTCAACTGTTTTTGGATTGAATCATGCATGCATGTACGGATGAGCGTATGCCTCATTGCATGGGGCTATATGAATGTTTCCCATAACGGTGAAATTAAAAACCCAGTTTCCTCTCATATTGGACTAAGCTTATCTGTGTGTCAAGCAATAGAGTGCATGTCTCTTGTGTCATGTTATGTATTGTTAATGTTGTGATAATGTTTCTAAAGATTGTCTTTATTTACCGATGTAACAAGTTTTAGATAGTTTCCTGGGTATATATATATTATCGATATTTGCGAATGTCTGTCTGTGTTCTATAGAAATTCACGGAGGACATTCTAGATGGCACCAAAGGGATCTAACAGGGGTAACTTTTTACGAGGAAGATAATGGTGCGGGTTAGAAGTGACGCTTTTAATTGTTGTCAGGGGCAGAAAAGAGAGGGCATCAAACACAAATTTCGCCGATTTCTACCAAAATATTCATAATCATCTCCACGATACGATACGATACGATACGATTTATTTGCATAAACACCAATAAAAGCAGTATGTTAACAATACAATTCCTAATAAAACAATAAACACTTAATAAACAATTACATGTGGACATGGCATGTCTAGCTATATGTATTTTGTTGTGTGATGGCAAGCATAATATTCTTTCAGAGCGCTTATCAAAGAAGCGCCGGACCACGTTGCTGATTTTGCTGCTTATTTCAGGGTTATCATTTTTCATTACAAGATTAAATTTCTGATCGTTTGACATACTTGTAAAATAGCTGTGATATCTACCAACAATTTGGAAAAGTTCATCTCTGAGATCGCAATAGTGTGGACATTCCATAATGAAATGATACTCATTTTCGATATCCGAACCGGTCCTGCATTTAAGGCACAGTCTCTTCCCCTCCTTAATTATAGGCTGATGATGTCTACCTTTTTCAATAGCGAGTTTGTGATCACTAACACGGAGTTTTGTAAAACTGATCCTATCTTTTAAAGATGTTGTGTTTATTAAGTAAGTCTCTAAGACATAATCATTTTTAAACAATCTATATGTTCTGAGTTTATTTTTATGGCCATCTCGTTTAGAGTCATCAAATATAGATCTCTTGAATTCTTTCACATGTTCTTCCTGGAGCTTACACTTGAGATTTCTAATGGTACTATATGTTTGGTTATTTAATGGAACCTGTATATTTTTTACAGCCAAATGCGTTTATCGTCCTGAATAAAGAGTTGCATTTGGCTTTCCTCATCACATGTTCAGAGACGGCTGATGCCATTAGTTTGTTTTTAGATACATTTGATAATTTTGCACCATAGTTAGCCATTCTGCATAATATTTCGACGGAACATGGATATCTACCGAGCTCTGCTCTGACTGCATGATGTGGATCGTACTTACCTACTCCCAATATATGCTTACAATAAGTAGTGTGTAACTTTTCGCAACTCAAACTATACTGGTTACTTCGTGACGTATACCACATCCCCACACTTCACATCCGTATAATATGATTGGTTTGATCAATCTGTCAAATAATTTCAACAAGATATTTACTGAATGAAATGCTGTTGCCCTGAATGCATTCAAAGGTGAGTACATAGCTTTCTGGCCTTTTTGAAAAAGAGCCTCTTGTGCTTTGGAAAACTTCCCATCATCTGAAAATTTTATTCCCAGATATGTATAATCTTTAACATTCTCAATTTGACTACTATTTATATTGAGAATACAAAATCATCCTTAGTTCAGGCCATAGTGAAAAATGATGAATTCTCCAAAGCCATAGACGAGTCAACTGTTAACCCAGTAATAAAACGTATTGAGGAATTGGAAAAGGAACTTATGAATCTCAGAATAGAAAATCTAGAGCTAAAAGATAGTGTGAACAATCTAGAGCAGTACAGTCGTAGAAACTGTCTGCTCATTCATGGTGTCCCGGAACATGATAATGAACACACAAATCAAATTGCTTTGGATTTATTCCGTAAGGCCCTAAACGTTCCAATAGAGAATAATGAAATTGGAAGGACACATCGACTAGGTAAACGCCGAAATCCCGGAAACAATAATAGACCAAGAGCAATTATTGTAAGATTTGTTACCCATGACAAAAAACATGAGATGTTTATGGCAAAAAGGTCTCTTAAAAACTGCAAACTATATGGCGATAACACTAAACTTGCTATAACTGAGAGCCTTACTCAAAGCAATATGAAGCTACTAAAACGCGCTAATGCACATCCAAGTGTTAAAAACTCATGGACTCTTGATGGGAAAGTAATCGCCTTATTCCACAATGGCAAAAAAACACAAGTGAAATCAATGAATGACCTGGAATATGTGGATGATGAAGCATGAATGCATTCAGGCCAGGCTATGTATAAATAAAAACATCATTCAACATCATTCTCTGTGCATGACCTACATGTAACACATCACAACTCATATCTGTTTGTGCTACTAGTATTATCTGGATCAACGTGAACCTCCTATCTACAGTCATGTTTTATGTAAATAAAACATTCTTTCATCATACCTGACCTACCATCATCCTTCATATCTGTGATTGTTCTATTTATTGAATCGGAGGGAACGTCCATGCTACATTGATGGTTCACGTAAACACATCATCAACCTTTCTACATATCTGTGATTCTTACTGGAACAGTGAACTTCAATCATCCTCCACCTGTGTTTGTCATATACTCTGCATGAGATCTCAATGATTACTTTGCTCAGATTCTGCTTTAAAAAATCTATGTTTGCCACTTTGCCTTTTGTTCTACATCCTGTTCAGTTTGTTTGTGTTGTGTATCTCGTACATACAAAAATGTACATTCTGTGACTATCTGAAGCTCCTGATACACATACATATACAAGTACCTCATAAATAGTATAGACTAATAAGACTATAGACTCCATGAATGATAAAGCCATAAATAGTGTAAATAGTATATATGTGTAAATTTCTTTAAAGTTCAAAGCAACTCAACCCATAATGATAATAAAATGACCAATCATTCATTGATTTAAATTGTAGTCAACTAACTCATATTATGAATTATTATTTGATTTGAAAACACATTATAAAGAACACAGCCATATGAGAACTATTATTATTATTATTTAAAAATAAAGATTTCCTGAAAGCTTATGGATTTATAATAACTCATTCTGAGAATTTACATCAAATTAATTATAGATATTACAACACAACAAAATGTCTTGTTCAGTTGATGTCTGTTTATTTATGTTCTTTCTTCTTTTTGTTTATGTTCTACCATTTTTGTCTATTGTTTTTGTTTAATGTTCTCTGTATATATCCTTTATATCATATAATATCACTATCTATATTCTGATCTATTCATAGAAAATACACGACTGATTAGAAACTTAAAAAAAAATTACCAGTACAATAACTGACGAATAATTATGCACCAGTATTGATAATAATTACTGAATAAGTTAGAATAACTACAAATGAGTCAAATTAGCTCTTTTTTCTCTCTCTCTTTCCAGAAAGCGATTTATATTGGAGATAACTTAATGACACAACATTAAGCATTATAAAAGAATTCAACCATTAGGAATTGAAGATAACTCATTCTCAGATTTCTACATCAGCTTAACAAAAGATCATAACATTACGAAATGTCTTGTACAGCTAATATTGTCTGATGTTATGTATACATCTCATATGTTTCATTATATGTTGCATGCTATATATGTATACCCTTAATGTTTGTCTGGTCTGTGCATGTAATACTTGTAACATATGTATGTCTATCTTCCCCTTCATTACTTCATATACATGTCTATCTTCGTCTATCTCCCCCTTCATTACTTCATATGCATGTCTATCTTCCCTTTCATATATACCTGTACGCCTAAGTAAAATGGGAAAACATAGCGACAAATACCCACTTCAATATTAACTGATTACGTACCGATAAGCATTTATTTTTTCAATACTTAACAAACCCTTGGAAAAAAAACAAAGCATTCCTCTCTCGCCCCCAACTTAATACATATATTTGTGACATCCCCCATTTGGCATATCCGAAAGAAAAAACAACTCTAAAGACCTTTATATAACCCCACCTCACCCCACCCCACTCACCCTGTCCATTACTATGCACTTGAAATACCCATGCTCCACTTGCAAAAAATCAGTGCGAAATAACCAAGATTCCTTGTGCTGTGACCTGTGTAATCAATTGTTCTAAACTTTCAAAAGCAGACTCCATAAAGCTTGTTGATGATGAAAAAACATGGTTTTGTCACCATTGTATTGCATCTATACTACCATTTAATCATATAGAAGAAGAGGCACTGTTTCGGTTGCCTTTATTTGATATGAAACATGATTATGTTCATTCAAATGTCACCACAAAAGATCCCTTACTAATGAACACATTCACCCTGAATGATGACTTTCGTAAGGAATCCCAACTGGATGATGATGACTATAATTTAGACCCAATAAATCCTGAAAACTCCTCCAATTATATCCTTCTTGAAGAATTCAATGATAAACTGAAACAGTTGAATAAAAATATATCATCTTCAATAATTCACTTCAACATACGCTCTTTAATGAACAATTTCGATAAATTATCTACTTTCCTTCATGCTTGTAGACATAGATTTGATATAATAGGCGTTACTGAAACATGGCTGACAGATGAGTCTCCAACTGATCTGACAAAAATGGGGAGTTACAGTTTATATGAAAACCATAGGAATGACAGAAAGGGGGTGGGGTTGGAATATATGTTAATGATAACCTTAAAGCTCAAGTTCAAACAGACTTATCTGTATTCACGGAAAGTTTTGAAAGCTTATTTATTGAAATCCCTGATCATAAAAACAAGAACCAACTAGTAGGTTGTATATGCCCCAATTCTGATGTCGACACATTTCTTGAAAAACTTGAAACAGTACTAACTCAAATACATAAAGAAAAAAAGAATGCTTCCTGATGGGTGATTTCAACATAAACAATGATAATACCAGTGGAAAGAACTTCTTAAACCTATTGAAGTCATTTATGTTTCTGCCAACAATAATAACTAAACCCACCAGAATTACAGAATTCAATGCAACCCTCATTGACAACATATTCTCCAACTGTCATCTCTCTTCATCATTTTACGCAGGTATTTTTGTGGAAGACATAACTGATCACTTGCCCATTTACCTTCTTGTAGATAATGGAGCCAAAAAAGTAACCAACAAAGATGTTTTTATTTACCAAAGAGACTATTCAAAGAAAAACATAAAATTTTTCATCAACGATATATCAGTGGATGACTGGAGCACAGTACTTTATAACCAGGACTGCAATGAAGCCTATAACATATTTCATGGTAAAATAATGAACATTTATAATCTTAACTTCCCAAAAAAAGGGAAGAAAGTCCAAATATCTAATAATCAAAATCCATGGATAACAACAGGTATACTGAACTCCATCAGAAGAAGGAATAAACTTTATAAAATATTCATAAAAGACAGAACAAAATACAAGAAGTATAGAAATAAAGTAAACTCAATTATTCGAACTTCTAAGCAGCATTTTTATCATAGTAAGTTCCAACAGTATGAAAGTAACATTAATGCTACATGGAAACTAATCAAAAACATTCTCAACAAAAAATCGAGTAACAGCACCACAACAGAGTTCTTATATGAAAATAAATAAATCAATGATAAGAAGGAAATTGCTGCCAAATTTAATGAGTTTTTCACGAATATTGGACCAAACCTTGCTGCCAAGATAACATCTTGTGAAAATCCTTCAGACTACCTTAATCAGCCCAAGAGTTCTTCTTTTTTTACACACCCAACTGATGAATTTGAGATCCTTGATTTATTAAAAAATATCAATTCTAAAAAGGCGACAGGTATTGATGAACTGAAATGTTCTATTCTGAAAACATGTTCCGAATTTATTATTAAACCCATTACACATATCTGTAATCTCTCCCTATCTAATGGCATATTCCCATACCTCATGAAGGTAGCTAAAGTTATTCCAATCTACAAATCTAAAGACCCAACAATTCTAAGTAACTACAGGCCAGTATCTGTGCTACCCATTTTCTCAACAATTCTTGAAAAACTGATGTACAACAGAATGGATAAATACCTTACAAAATACAATATTCTATATAGTAGCATTAGAATTAGATTTATTAGAAAAAATAACTCAAGCTTTAGATAAAAAAGAACACACCATTGGAGTATTTTTAGATTTATCCAAGGCATTTGATACAACAAACCACAATATAATGATTAATAAACTTGAACACTATGGCTGTCGGGGGGTTGCATTGAACTGGTTCCGCAGCTACCTGTCAAATAGAAAGCAATCTGTACAGTATGAAGGCAACTTTTCATGCCAAACAAATATAACATGTGGCGTGCCACAGGGATATATACTTGGCCCTCTTCTCTTTCTTATATACACGAATGATCTTCCAAATGTGTGCAAAGAATTAAAGGTAATACTATTTGCTGATGATACAAATGCATTTTACTCAGATAAAGACATTATTTTTGCTTATGATGTTGTTAACAAAGAAATGGAGGCAATGAACAAATGGTTTCTAGCTAACAAATTATCTTTAAATCTTGATAAAACAAACTATATGCTTTTCACAAATACAGATCTTTGTAAGTCGTTAAATTTTCTACCGGAGCTAAAAATTAATGATAAACTGGTCCAAAGGGTTAAAAACACTAAATTCCTAGGAATTAATATTGAAGAAACTTTGTCATGGGATTTACATGTGGATACAATTGTCAATAAATTATCGAGAAACCTAGGAGTCATGCGTAAGGTTAGTGAGTTTGTACCAAAGGATACGATGAAATCACTTTATTCGATACTTATTATCCCATACCTCACCTATTGTAATGCTATTTGGAGTGCGACAACAGTGAAAAATCTTCAAAAACTTGAAAAAATACAAAACAAAGCAATTGCAACACTGGCATATGGAAATAAAAAAAATACCCAGGAAATATGCAAGAAACACAATTTATTGCTGCTTGAAGACATTGGAAATATGCAACTGCTTAAAATTTTACATGATTTCCACCACAAGAAACTCCCTAAATCACTGACTTCCCTATTTACAAGCCTTCATGATATCCATAATTACAATACACGGTCCAAAGCTAATTCAAATCTATTCTGTGTATTTAAAAGAACGAAAAAAGCAAAAAATGCCATATCAACCAGAGCCAGATGCCTGTGGAATGAACTACCAACTGACTGCAAACTCAGAATAGAAATTGATAGCAATTACTCAAAATATTGTGACATTCTTGAATGCCCTCCTTAACATGTCCTTTTGAATGTCCACCAACATTTTTTAGAGAGCCTTGCAACAGTTTTGGCCAAATGAAACATTAAATAACAGAATCACCATCTGCTGTTATATTATATGCAGTAACGCAAAAAAACAAAAATGGCATACATTTTTAAATCCAGCAAATAAGATATCTAATCGATCTCTGGTTTTGGCAAAGTTGGATATGAGTCCACGAGCAATCAAAGTTCACACATCATATGCATTGCCTATTAACGTAACACGAGATTCATCATCGCACACACAGAACATGCTCTTTAATGACATAGCATGGGACCACAATGTCCATATAATGCAATCAGCGTAAAAATAGGTTAAAAAAGGCATTATAGTGATCGAGAGGTTACTGCTTTGTATAATAGTCCGCGTTTCGGCTCATAGTCAAATAAGAGAACAACACCGCATACATATGCATATAAGTTGTTCTCGCCATATGTTGCTTGATGTGCATGTTCTTCTGTACATTGATATTTTAGTCTCGACTAATATGTGAGTTAAATTGTTGTGAATGTCAATCGGATTCATATTTGTTGCAAACAGAAGATATTGAGTTTCCGGGCTAGACTAATTGAAATTGAATCTTCTATATCTCGGGCGGATATCATATCTGTATTAGTTCTTATGAACGTGGGTCCGGACAACATGTATAGTAATATCTCTAATGCTAATACATTTTATTGATACATAGGTGATATTGCGATAATCTCCACTGAACGTGCACGTTGGTGTTGCATTTATGATTGCCGTTAGATTATAATCATAATCACGCAACTCACTAGCAAACCAGAATGTCACTAAAAAGTTGTGTTATCCACGGTTCTTTTGAGTTTGGTGTCATTTGAAATGGATAAAATGGTAATAATGAAGAACTGGAGGCTAGTAGCAAATATAAACACAATTGAAATGGCAACATGCATAAGGCAATTCACAATAAACAGTAGTCATTAGTCTTGATATATAGATTCAGGTTGTGTGTATGGTTTGGTCTATGGCGATTTAGGCCATATTACGACATACATTGTATTCTTATGGGTGGCGGAAAGACAGCGCGGAATCAATATATTCAGTCCATACATAAGCCGCCTACCCCCAAACTGGCACAGATACTCTAAAGTTATTTTCACTTAACATGGACCTCATATCAGTTTTTTTCTGATCGGGATTCATAACACCTTCGTCGTTGATCTATAGTGTTTTAGGGGGGGGGGGTACAAATAACTGAGTGTAAGTCAGAGTGATGTAATCAACTAAATATCACTGGCATATAGTGTTGTGTTCTTGTTCACCCAGTAGAGTCATTTGCGTTTCTCAAGAAAACCTGGACATGCCATGCTCAAGTGTCCATTGCTGTAAATGAATAGATTCATATTATATGACTCATATTCAATGAAAATGTGGGAATTATAAATGTATTTCTCACATCCATCTGTCTCTATGTCTCTATAAACATGTCGTCACTGGAGTCATGTTTTACCTTTAGTCACTGAACGTTAATTGAATGGTTGGCTATCAGAGCCATGTAGTTTTTATGATTGATAAAAGCAAATGTTGCTCATCTTTATGAAGATAACATATATGTTAATGTTATTCCATTCCAAAAATATTATTATTGAAAAGTTAACTTATCGACTACCTGCACTAGAGCGAACAAACAAACCATTTGAACAGTTGTTGAAAACGTCTGGCACTTCAACAACAAATCCAACGCAAAGCATAACAAAAGGACGTCTCTTCTCTGGCTGTTGTACCTCTTCTCCAAATTGAAGTGACATCCATATTATGGGATGCCATCTTGTATTTTGAGATCCATCTGATAGCGAGTGTGGTTCTCACATAATTATGCCGCACAAAATGATACAACTGCGCATTTGTTGTTTTATTCTTGGTTACGATTCTCAGAGGTACTCTTGTGCGCAATGTTATAACTTTAGAGATGAGGAATGTTGAGTTTTGTGTTTATTATTTCGCAAATTAAAATATAATTATGTTAATGACAAAACTACTATTTCATATGACTAATGTAATGAAATGAATGTAATGAATCGCCACAATATATATACCACTGGAGACGTCATTTGTCCGTAGATGTTTTCACGAAGTGTTATAAATTCGAGACATGACAAAGCTCACCTGATTTTTTGTTTATATACTTGACCACCATATGTTGGTCTCCGTCATCAATCAAACAATAAATTGCCATTTAATAATGGAAACACACATTGTAGCTAATACTTCGCATAAGTAATACCATATGAGACGTTCATTGTCCGCATATCGTATTAGTTGTTCACAAAGTGTTGACATTAAACTTAACTGCCACGTTGGCCGCAATTATGGCGCAATAGTGGATGTGACTTCTACGGCAGCGTAGAACCGCCACCTCCTCTTTTGTTACTAACTTGATTAAACAAGTTACTAACTTGTTTAATCAAGTTAGCTAACTTGTTTAATCCATTTAGCTAACTTGTTTAATCAAGTTACTAACTTGTTTAATCAAGTTAGCTAACTTGTTTAATCAAGTTAGCTAACTTGTTTAATCAAGTTACTAACTTGTTTAATCCATTTAGCTAACTAGTTTAATCAAGTTAGCTAACTTGATTAAACAAGTTAGCTAACTTGATTAAACAAGTTACTAACTGGATTAATCAAGTTAGCAACTTGATTAATCAAGTTAGCTAACTTGATTAAACAAGTTAGCTAACTTGATTAAACAAGTTAGTAACTTGTTTAATCAAGTTAGTAACAAAAGAGGAGGTGGCGGTTCAACGTTGCCGTAGACTTCAAACTTTTTGTTTCTCTATCGTATTCAGCACAAATGAAATCCAAAATATATGCTCATTTCTTTTTGACCTATACTACAATATCCAGTGGCTCATTTGTGTGGAAGTTTGTGACTGTAGGGGTGGTTAAGTTTTTTGTCTAATTATTTCATCAATTGATAATATGGATCAATGCTGAATCTAATGTTTGCTATGAAATATTCTAAATAGTCAGTACAATGATATATAATATACCACTGGGGACGTTCCTTTTCTGAATGTGTCGTATGCCCGTTCACTAAGTCTTGAAATTAAATTGGCCGCCATATTGAACGCCATCTTGGATTATGATACTCTTCAAATAACAAATCTGGATGGCAATTTTCTCTGGCCAATTTGCATATGTATTCTACATTAAATAAAACAAAATACTGCGCATTATGCGATCATTCGTGTTCCAATCCCAGGCGACAACTTTAGTTAGAATTTTATGACATTGAACGGCGGAATAAATTTTGGACTATTATTTTACCAATTGATAAGATGTATTATTGATGAAACTAATGTTTCATATGACATGCTATTCTATATGGTCATTAAAATAATATACATTTTACCACTGGGGACGTTCCTTTTCTGGACTTTTCGTATGTCGCTTAACTAAGTCCTAAAATAACAATTGAATGCCATATTGGACGCCATCTTGGAGTTTGATACTCATCCAATAGTGAATATGGTTGGAAATTTGCATTTTACACTTGTTATGTGTGTTCTACACTAAATAAAAGGAAATACTACGCACTATTCTATCATTCTGGGATCCAATCCTCGGCGATGGCTATACTTAGCATTTTATGACATTGGGGGAGGGTTAAGTTTTTGCCTATTATTGCAAAATTTGTAGGATCAGGAAAATAACGTTAATACCTCCCGGTAGAAAATACTCCAGTCTTTCCAAACATATATGACAAGATAAGCTCAATTCAGCGTGCTAGTTTTGTACAGAGTTGACGGGCGACAGTTACTCTGAATCGTCATGATGTTTTGACGCAGAACATTACATTCTCCACCATGACGTCGTGAAATCTCAAACAAACCAGAAAAAATAAGAACTTTCCGATCTAGTGTCACCATGTACCCCATAATAACAAATAGAACGTTCTGTTTTTGGTGATGTGCTTAACTTTTAACCAACTGTGTATAGCTGGTCAACCGCTGAAAACAGGCTAATTTTTCGGTAGGGTACCTTCACAAATAGTCTTACCATACATATATGCCACCAATTCCGGTAAGGCCGAGAATCATTTACATAAATGAGATATATTTACCTTCCAGAAAAAGTTGGTTTCAACTTGTTCTACCGATGGTAGGGGTATCTCGAAAACTAAGGCCCTTTTTTGATTTGGCCGCTCCTCTAAATTGATACACAATATTTTTAACGCCGATTTCTACCTAATTGATGCATATTATTCTCCGATGAATCTAACCAAATGGGTCTAATAGGGGTAACCTTTTACGAGGAAGATAATGGTGTGTGTTTGAATAATCTAAAGGGACGCTGTTGGTGTCAGGGTCAGAAAAGTGGGACGGCTAGCACAAATGATAAAATATTTTTGTCGCCGTTTTCCACCAAACTTATATATACTCATCTCCATGATATGGCGCCGTTCGAGTCAGGGGCACAAGTTGATACATATTCTTTTCCTTGCTATGGGGAGTCTATAACCGTGTGGTTTAAAAAACGCCAAAATGGGTGCCATTTGGGTGAGAGATGAGCACTAAATTTAATAATAATTTGTTTAGGTGCCGATTACCACCAACTTATAATAATCACCTTCGTGGTATCAGGAGTCTAATGGATGCGGTTTAAATATGTCAAAAGTGGCACCATTCAAGTCATGAATGGGGATTGTGGAGGGGAGGGGAACCAAAGTTGATACAAATATGTTTAGCACTAAGTTCCACCAAATTTCATACAAATTCTGCTCCAATGGTACGAGGAATAAAATCATGTGGATTAAAGACGACACCTTTGGTGCCGTTTGGGTCAGGGATGGAGAGAAGAGGGACACTAACATCGATAAGAATGTTTTAGTCCAGATATCCACCACAGTTATATATAGTAATTCTCCATAATTCGTTCTAAGGGTTTTTTGGCGTTCAAATTTCACAACCTTGACCGAATTAAGTCACTTGAACAATTATATTTATATCTTCTCAACTGCCATATATATCTTGGGACGGGAATCAGGGCATTCATATAGTGAGCTAGCAAAAACAGATACATAGAAGACATCATTAAAAGTATATATATCATTCTACTTATTAAATATACACATATATTCTCCCAAATGAGGGACCTTAGATCGTCAGAGATGGCATGATGGCAAGTGTATAGAAGGCCTGTTCATAAATGGTAGTCAAAGTGTGCAGTCATATATAGTTTCTTCTGAGAAAAAAGAAAACAGAGTTAATAGCACATGGCATTTCATGATCCTCCAATACTGGCATCTTACAAGGGTACAGCTGTCAGATACAGAGGATTTCTTTCATTGTTTTAGAATAGCTCAAAGCCTAACATAAACATCTTAAAATCTCGCTCTATGTCGGGCAACATATATAGCTGATATATAGCAACATTTCTTTTAAACAGATAATAATTAGCCAGTATAGCACCATGAACAGAGGATCACCTGGACATGTCTTTAAAAGATATGTATCTTCATGGCTATATGAACTTAGTCTAACCCACTTGATTGATTTATACATCTCTCTGTGTAAAACCCAATTGTTTTTTTTAAAATTATTTTCGAAGTAATGTGTGTATGATGTTCATATTTTGATCCCAATAAAAAAATATTTAAAAAAGAAAAGAAACAAACGTCAATTCCAACCCCGTCGACTGCACGATTTAAAAACTTTCTGAAGTACGCGCAGTTGTAAATAAATGAATACTTCTTTATTAGTGGGACACATTAATCGCGATAAACAAAATGGCAATCACTCCGACAAGGTGAACCACTATACAATGTCCACAGTAACCTGGGCAATACGGCTAGCGTTTCCGAACAGGTGTTTTCTACTCACATCTATACTATTTTACAC
This sequence comes from Siphonodentalium dalli, assembly GCA_032622095.1. Classification (NCBI taxonomy): domain Eukaryota; kingdom Metazoa; phylum Mollusca; class Scaphopoda; order Gadilida; family Siphonodentaliidae; genus Siphonodentalium; species Siphonodentalium dalli. The sequence continues at coordinate 290,779,135 of CP136064.1, forward strand.
CATGGGAACTATATACAAAACATGTTTATGAAGAGATCATCTTTAAACAACAGAAACCTTACATATGTTAGATCTCAAATCGCCACGGTGCTTCAAAATAAATATACATTCATAATATATTGTCACAGTTTCACAAATGTATTTAATAAGGATTCAAATTAGATTCTTTATCTCGATGCTGCTATGTATTTACGTCATATAGAAATTATTCAGTATGCTTATGTTTACCATATTGCCCAGTCTGAGTAAACCCATACCTAAATATTCATTACAATCTAGATTTCAAATATAGAGTCGACGTTCACCCAGACTGCATATTGCCTTGAGGCGAACAACTTGAACATTGTCAGCAACATTAATAGCAGCCTTTTCAGAAATAAAATTACACCCACGCTGACCGCCATGCTCTGTTAATACAACATAGATCAACACAGTGTTGAAGTATTTAGATGAAAAGTGGTTCGCTCAAATTGAATATACCTATCATGACCACCAACATGAATGGTATCCTTGCTGGCAATTTCCAGATGTTTATTTTAAAATTTCGCACGTCAAGCACCAATAAACTGTAATATTCCACGTATGACGACAGACAATTGATACGCAAACGATTAAACAACAAAAGATACTTAACCCTTTACCCAACAGAACGGCCCTGTGCCAATGCATTCTCTTATATATGCGAGTCGACCATAGGTCGCCTCGCATATATAAGAGAATGCATTGGCTTAACATATTAAAAATGTAAGAAAAAATTATAAAATTGTTGTAAGAAAAAATGGTAAAAAGTGTTTAAAAAAGATTTTTTTTAGGCCAATGCATTCTCTTATATATGCGAGGCGACCTATGGTCGACTCGCATATATAAGAGAATGCATTGGCACAGGGCATAACTGTAACCATCACAATGTGGTCAATGAACCGGTTCCAATGATATCCATATTTGTATGGTGTTATTGAGACAGACCCAAGATAATTTAGGCTGTTGAAGCTTTATTTGGGCGTTTTTGGCCGGTTTGTTGGGTAAAGGGTTAATCGGGGTTGACGATTAGATAGCGATAGATACTTAATCGGGGTTGACGATTAGATAGATAGTGATATTCGTAGTTACACGTGTCGCGGAGGTTAGATTGACAAAATAACGGAGATGTTTGAAGAGTTTTTTCTACCACCCCCCCCCCCCCCCCACCAGCCGACCAAAGTTGATCACAAAGTGTCGTGTTGTACATTCTTTCATAAAAATCCCAATAATGATGATTTGGAGTTTGGGTTGATTCCCGGGAAGATTTGAAAGGGCTGTACGCCCTCTCCTACAACCCACGTTTGAATGCTATAATGGCGCTGAAGAGCGTTTGTTGGGTTTGAGTTTGTGAGTGTTTGATAACAAGTAGGTGTTTGCCTATTGAGTATGGGTTTCATGCCACCGTAGCAGGAAGCAAAGTCCCCACCCCATTCCAAAAGACGAGCAGGTCACGTGTTTGATGTTTTATTTGGTCTTTGGTCTTGGTATTTGGTCTTTGTCTTGGTCTTGTGCTTGCAGGAGATGTTGTTGTCGTTAGGAGGATTGATGATGTGGGGTGACGGGATGGGCTATCTGGGCGTCTCTCAGATAGCTTACATCCCGTCGGCTGTATTCATGGAGGATCTGTATGGGTGTTGGTGATGTCGTTACTAATGTTGGGGTTGATGGCAGTGTCTTGGTTTAGGTCAGTCTGTTTTTCTCTTTCTTTGGTCTTTTTCTTTTGTTCTGGATGTGTTGTTGGGGTCGTTGAGAGGGAGTGGTGGAAGGAAGAAGAGGCAGCTGAGCCATGGTGTTGTATAGGACCTGTAATGATAGAGAAGAGGATACGTGTAGTTGATTGAATACATAAATACCGGTGTCGGGATTGACTTGTCATCGTGAGTTGCTTAGTAGAGTTGTGATCGCAAAAAGTTAAATAAATATGTTGCGTTATTTATTAAATAGGTCAATAGATAAGCTATTGTTTTGTGAAAGACAATAAAGGTTCCTTGTTTGTTCCATTCCGTGTTCCAGCCCCAACTTTCACTGTATGCCGATGGCAGGGTAAGACTACTCTCTAAAACCGATGCATAGCCCCGGTTACCTAGCCTGGAGGCTAATGACAGTCCGAGACGAGACACTTACATAGAACCCACAAAAAATATTGATTGTTCGTGGTTGATTAGTTCTTTGTTGGTTCCTATTCCATGTTCCAGCCCTAACTGACAGTATATGCCAACGGCAGGGTAAGACTACTCTCTAAAACCGATGCATAGCCACGGTTACCGAGCCTGCAGAGTCGTAATTTCGCTAAAATCCGGATTGAGAATCCGAAGCCGATTACGAGGGCGGGGCTAATTCCCGATTCTAGGTCAGATTTTGAAATCCACGTGGTCTCCGAAACTATGTTTAATGTTCTCCCATCGTCAATCATGGCTCATGTATTTGACACAAGTATCATTTGTATCTTATATTTATAAAGTTCATGTTTGTTGTGAAAGTCATGCTTTTCTTCTATGTGTATATACACGGCACATAATTTGCTGCCAATCCGACTAAATCGCATCTTTTTTTTCAAGTTAAAGTGTGTTTATTGATGATGGCAAGCATATCTAAACGTGACAGCTCTAGGCCTCCTGAATCAAATTCCGAAGATGTTGTGAAGAACACACGAAACTTGTCAGTTGAACAGGGACGTGCCGACAGGGGTTGATTTGGGTGTCTCGACCCCCACCCCGAACTTTGGTACAATTTGCTAAGTTGTGCAGTCATTCATACGTGAGGAAAATCAGGATTATTTTTGACCAACTGTTTCAAATAATGATACGTACAAGCCAACAAACGCAACAAACAAACCCGATTTTAAATAAATACATATACAAACTTATGACTAACTCGGGAGAGGGGGTGTCCAGTGATCTGTATATATGTTCAACTTGTTTTGGTAGTCATGTTGCTTTGCCATTACTAATTATTTATATTTTCAGTGTAATAACATATGGGAGAGGGTGTACCCTTAAGTGAGTCAGTACTTGTCCCCCAATTCCTTTGTATGTATAAACAAATGTATGTGTTATATATCATGTGTTATCTAAATTTGACATATATTTGAAATAAATATATCTAAACTAAACTTTGGTACATTCCAGCAGTCGGAAATTTCATGCATGACACAACATTAGTTGGACATTAATTTGACACCATATATAGGTTGGCATTGTTCTCATTGTTTGATTGTTTTCAACCAGTAAAAGTTGGTAATTTTCCAATCTTAGTGTTTGTCAGATTGGATATTTCCAAGGGGAGCAAATTGAATTCTGCGAACCTGTGAGATTGATGTTTGGTTCAATGGGCGGAAATTTGAGGAAACTTCTAGCCACGTCCCTAGAACATGTCTGTTGTCTATAAAGAGACTATTGTGCAAAACGACTGCATTTAACGAAACAAAACATGTTAAACATGAAATTGCTATAACTTTAAGACTAGATGATAGTACATACGTGTATCTGATAATCCATCGATACCATATAATCCTACTATTTCTTGAATAAGAAGAAACATTATAATAACGGACACAGCAGAAGACATATCCATGCAGGTTCATATGAATTCGGTCAATGGTGACGTATCCGCCGAATTCGAAATCGACATGCGTTCGGGCGGTATTTTAAGGATGGAATTATGAAATGGACATATGAAAGTGACAATCAACATTGATTTACAGTTGCTTCGCCATCAACCGAAGTGCTCCCCCAGCGTTACTATCAATAGCGTTATTATTTGGCTAATTTCAGTAATATTCTCCCAGTTTACATTCAATAAAACAAATTTGTCTCCGCATTTAAAATTCTTTGATATGGATCGTTTATATTCTGCAACAATTTGTACACAAGAGACGGATTCTTATGTTTTATTGTGTTTTTAAACTCCGAGGTGGCGAAATCTCGGTTTGTTTACATTACGAACATTTGAGTCCGTAATCGGAATCCGAATCCCAATCGGATTACCACGAAATTGAGATTACGGTCTGTTCGTTTGCTGATTCTGCCAATTTCTGGTCTGTTCTTTTGCCGAACCAAGTCGTACGGGGACCAATCTGTAATCTGAATCCGGAATCTGAATCGGATTTTAGCGAAATAACGCCTCTGGAGGCTGATGGCAGTCAGAGACTTTTTGTTAGTAGTAGTTTTCGGAGTTCTGGTTCCTCGATTAGTGTGCTACCTTGTAATCTTTGTATAGTTAGAGCCGCTAGAGTGTTTAACCTATCTTGCATTGGGTATATGTTACCTGCTGAATGTAGGGCCGTGATTGGTGTGCGAGTATTTTCTTGTAGTGCCATTCTTAAGGCGGAGTTTTGAATTACTTGTAGTTTATTTATAGTTGCCTTGGGTAATTCTGCAGTAACAATTTCCCCATATTCCATAATTGGTCTTATGTACTGTTTATAAAGTTTTATTAGGGTTGCGGAATTAAGTCCCCAAGATGTGCCCCATAGCATTCTTAGCAGTCCAATTCTCTGTTTTGCTTTGGTTGCGGTATTATTTATATGTTTCTTGAAGTTGAGTTTATAGTCCAAAGTTATGCCTAAGAGTGTTGCCTCTTCGGTTTGTTCGAAATTTTCTCCAAATATGGAAAGTTTGAGTTCGATTTTTTTCCATTTACTGAATACAATCAATTGGGTTTTTTTTAGCGTTGAGTTTGATTCGCCATTTTGAGCACCATCCTTCTAGATCATTGAGTTGTTTTTGAATTCTGATTTCCAGTTGTTTTGGGTTACCCCCCGTGGTCCAGAGGCCAAGGTCGTCGGCGAATTGCGAAATTTGAACATTGTATGTTGGGTTATTGGGTATGTCGTTTACGTAGATTAAGAATAGTATCGTTCGTAGTACTGATCCCTTGAGTTCTATTCTGTCTGATATTTCCTCGCCTACTCTGACTTTTATTGATATTTGCATCAAAAATGAAGATATAAGTCTTAACATTTTGGTCCGTTGTTGTTTTTAATTTGTATCGGAGTCCGTGGTGCCAGACTGAATCAAATGCCTTGTCTACGTCTAGGAAAGTTGCAGCTCCAACCCACCCCCTGTTTATAGTGCAGTGCGCATATCTTCTACTATTCTGCATGTAGATATGTTCAGTTCCTTCGCGGCCCCGTCTGTACGCGCGTTGGAATTTGTTAAAGAAGTTTTGATTTTCTAAGTGTTCGGATAATCTAGTGCTAATAATCTTTCGAAAAGTTTGCCCAAAGATTGAAGTAGACTGATAGGTCTAAAATTTGTCGCAATTGTGTGATCTTTATTCGGTTTGGGAATCATAACTCCAAGTGCACATTTCCATATTTTAGGGAAATATCCATGTTGTGAACATTTATTATAGATTGTTTCTAATCTATTGAATAGAGCTTCTGGTCCTTGTTTAACTATACCAAAGGTTATTTCATCGTCGCCTGCATGGGGCTTCATTTGGTTTGGCACGTTTAAGGCAGTCCTTAATTTCTTGAATTGTTATTTTCTTAGCGAGTGTTCTTGAATAGGTTCGTCGCATTGTACATATATGTGTTTGTTTTGTTTAATGTAGTTAATTACCTCGGTTCTGAATTTTTCGCAAAATTGATTTCCAGTGTGGGTTTTGTGAATATTTTGCAGGGATTTGGCGAATATTGAAGCTTTGTCTGACTCGTTTGTGAATGCTTCGCCATTTTCGTCGTTAAGTGGTTTATCATTTTTATTTGATTTGGCTTGGCCAGTTAGGACTTTGAATGTTTTCCAGAATTTCCCGTCATGATGTCTATCGCCCAATTCAGTGGTTACTCGTTCCCAGGATTCTCGTTTTTCGAGTTTAACTGCTTTTTTAACTTGACGCGTTAGGTTGTTATAATGGTTCTATACTCGGTGTCGTTTGGATTTGTTTTGCATTAGTCTGCATATTTTACGTTTGAGTCTTATCGTTTCGAGTGTTTCTTTTGAGACTCTCCAGGTAAATCCCAATAATCTCCGACATTCTCCGTTATATAGTATAAGTATATTCTATATATAGAGTTATCACCCTTCCGATTAACTCAGGATGTCCATGCATTTCAGTTCTAAATATAATCCTAACCTCGATTGGCACGTACGTGTTACTGCGATTGCATATCAATCGCTATCTAATCTATTACCTAACTATCTTTCGCTATCTAATCTATTACCTAACCATCTTTCGCTATCTAATCTATTACCTAACTATCTTTCGCTATCTAATCTATTACCTAACCATCTTTCGCTATCTAATCTATTACCTAACTATCTTTCGCTATCTAATCTATTACCTAACTATCTTTCGCTATCTAATCTATTACCTAACCACCTTTCGCTATCTAATCTATTACCTAACTATCTTTCGCTATCTAATCTATTACCTAACCATCTTTCGCTATCTAATCTATTACCTAACTATCTTTCGCTATCTAATCTATTACCTAACCATCTTTCGCTATCTAATCTATTACCTAACTATCTTTCGCTATCTAATCTATTACCTAACCATCTTTCGCTATCTAATCTATTACCTAACTATCTTTCGCTATCTAATCTATTACCGATATATAGCGAAAGATAGTTATGTAATAGATTAGATAGCGAAAGATAGTTAGGTATATAATAGATATAGATAGCGAAAGATAGTTAGGTAATAGATTAGATAGCGAAATATAGTTATAACTATCTTTCGCTATCTAATCTATTACCTAACTATCTTTCGCTATCTAATCTATTACCTAACTATCTTTCGCTATCTAATCTATTACCTATATAGCGAAAGATAGTTATGTAATAGATTAGATAGCGAAAGATAGTTAGGTATATAATAGATATAGATAGCGAAAGATAGTTAGGTAATAGATTAGATAGCGAAATATAGTTATAACTATCTTTCGCTATCTAATCTATTACCTAACTATCTTTCGCTATCTAATCTATTACCTAACTATCTTTCACTATATATATAATCGTGTGACGACGCAGCGGGAGACTATTCTCATTCTATTAAATGTTATTGTTTTTATCACATCCCGACCGGTTTCCGATAGATTGATCAATAAATATAATGTACGTGTAATACTTTTTATGCCACAGTAAAAGTCCTAGATCTATTTTCTTAAAGGGGGACTGTACACTAAATCCGGCCATTTATGGTACCATCTTTTTTTATACTCAACATAATATATGCAACAAATGAATGAATTTGAGCCATGTAAGAGTCCATAATACACTCATGTGCTCTATGGACGATGCAAACAACACGGTAATTCAGCCATATCTCGTGAAAACAGACGGAGATAACGTTAAATTGTTATTCAATGCCGCTTTCAGTCGCATTTTAAAAAAACAATTTGAAATAATATATAATAACGTTAGTGTGGCGTGTGAAGTTTTGTGTATATATACACCCACTTCTACTAACATTGTGTAAACTGACCAAAATGGCCACGCCCATTTAAATAGCGGTCGATCGCCACGAATACGATCGATATTTAAGGTCTCTGTTTATAAGTATAATGGTAGATATGTGGCATTAACGTCGGACATTACTCGCCGTCACGAACCATGCAGATTTCTAATCCCACCCAATCCCCAAAACATTGCATGCACTGTCTCAAAGTAGATATTTCTTGCCATATATGTCTCAAAGTTATGTCCTGGTGAATTCAAATGTTTGGCAACTGGCTTGTCCAACTTGAGTTTGATACCTGAGCGATGTGACCTCATGCGAACTATATGAGTTCATTTTGGTCTGACCTACATATTGTAATCTGCAAAAATGACAGGTTATAAGATAAATTACATTTACAACTAAAGTATAGCAAACCATTTGATCAGTGATCCGATATTGAATGGGAGTGGATTCGCTCTGAAAAAATTCCTATCTGAATATATTAGAGCTTGAGCATGCAGCATGTAGATCCCCCCCCCCCCATATGCGGATATTTGGTGGTTATGATATATTGGAAGAACTAAATCAGTTCTTCAATTTGCCAGTTGTTTGACATCTGGCTATCTGGGGCTTTTTAGAGTTATCGGTCATTGAATCCAAGATGGCCGCCAAAATTGAATATCTGACCTTGTAAAATTTAATTCGCAATTACTCAGGAAGTTTATGAGGTATTAAGTCGTGCGATATTTCATTTTATTCACATTTGAGTGCTCATTATCTATAGTTATGATTAAATTTCATATATTCAAAATGGCCACCGAAAGTGGAAAACATGACTAGTTTCCACTAGTATCTTCTAGATCAGTTTCTGCTGTTTGGAACTGGTAGAGAATTGTGACTTTATTTTGTAATTTTTATATTAACTGATAATTCTGGCAATGCAATAAGAAATTCTTGGGGTCCTAGCCCCTTCCGATCGCTAAAAAATTTGATTTTAAAGAACGCGGTATAAAATTTCACAAAAAATTACAATTGTGATTCTAGTCATATTTCCACAATATTGCCATGGGTATGGCGACTAGGTATACAGGGAGTGACTGTGTGGCCAATGGTGAGGCGAATATGTGTACAAGGAGTGACTGTATGACCACGCATGTCGTGAATAGGTATGACGGATTGACTATATGGTCATGTGTTAGGCGTATGAGTATACCTGGTGTGCATGTATGGTGATTCATGGCTGTATGGCCATGTGTGATGTGCACGGGTATACACAAGTCTTTATGTATGGTCATGTGTATGTGTATAAAATGTGTGGCTATATGACCATTGGTGAGGTGCATATGTATAACTGGAGTGACTCTATGGTCATGGATGGGCTGTATACATATATATCTTGAGTGGCTATTTCGCAATGGGTGTGGCGAATGGATATACAGGGAGTGACCGTATGGCCAATGGTGAGGTGAATATGTATACAAGTAGTGACTGTATGATTATAAATGTGGTGAATAGGTATATAGGGAGTGATTATGTGGTCGTGTGTCAGGTGTAGGAGTTTACCTGTATGGTTACTCATGGCTATGTGGGGTGTACGGGTATACACAAGTGTGGCTGTATGGTTATGGGTGAGGGTTATGTGTATAAAGTGTATGGCTATATGACCATTGGTATACATTGCTTGACTCTATGGCCATGGGCGTGGTGTATATGTATATTATTGAGTGGCTATTTGGCCATGGTGTGGAAAATAGGTATACAGAGAGGGACTGTATGGCCAATGGTGAGATCAATATGTATAGAATGATTGAATGTATGATCATTAATGTGGTGAATATTTATACAGGGAGAGAGACGATATGATCATGGGTCAGGTGTAGAAGTATACCTGGTGTGCCTGTATTGTTACTGATATATGTGTGGCCATGTGTGGCGTGTATGGGTATACACAAGTATGGATGCGTGGTCATGGGTGAGGTGTATGTGTATAAAGCGAGCGACTATATTGTCATATGTGTGGTGTTTATGTGCATATGAAGTGACTGTATGGTCCTGGGTGGGTCGTACATGTGTACCTTGGATGGCTAACGCTTTTCACAATAACTCAAGGATTTATGGTCCCTCTCTATACATATTCAAAGTTCTGCCATTTTCTGTCAAAAACATGGCCAGAATTCCAAATGACGTTTTAGGCACAATTCCTCACTGCATACTTAAAATAACTTTGTCATGCTTCACAAGGTACTGGGACAACCAGAAGATAATATTTAGTTGTCAGTCGACTAATTAACCTGTCTAATAACCAAGTGAGTCGCACTTCGCTACCTTTTCGGAACAGCAGATAATTATGTTCCGGATATATGTGAATAATCTACTTTCTACACAATTTAGAAGATATATTGTGTAATATGGTCACTAAACACCTTTTATACCAAAGATAGTGACATTTTACTTGAAACAAATGGTTCAAACCTGAAAAGTGATCTTGCCGATTTTTTTTTGTAAGAGAAAAAATCCAATATTTCTGGTAATGTCTTGGTTATACTAGTAACAATTAACCAAAGTACATTAGACATGTTAGTATTCAATGTATAGAATCATTTAGAACAGCCATTTTTAACTTGTAAGCCATTGAAAGGCACACTGGGGCAATATCTACCATTTTCTATTTGGCGGCCATTTTGGTGGCCATTTTGGTCCAAAGTAACAATATTTGTTCCTATGAGTTGGAATATTCATGGGGTATGGTATGCCTCACTTACATTCCACAGTTCTGCTCAGGCCTAAAAAAAATACATTTGTTTCCGCTAACGAGCTGAAAAAAATTAGGGTAGGTAGGTAGGCTTAACTTTTTTTTTTTTGTTAACTTTTTTTTTCAGTATCTTTAAAAATAGCTGTATAATACTTGTCAATAACCCAAACTATGCACTTCTTAGCCCCAATCAGGTTAACCCAAATGACAGAGGAACTAAAAACTCCAATTCAATCTTACATATGCTTCAATATTTACATATATACTAGTCTATATACTAATATAGTCTTTGATAATCCTAATATTTCCCATATGGTCTGGCGACAACTGCACTGTCACATATTGGAGTGACCGCCTTGTACCGATCTCTTAATGATGGCTTCACAACCCCACCTTCTCATCCGCATTCGGTGAAGGATCTAGGTTTTTTTTGGGGACACCTGTTTTTGGGCAATGATATGCCAAAGACATAACCTGAAGGCCTGAGCGGAGGAAGGTTTGGGAGGGGTGACCCCCTGCTGATGGTGGGGGTTCTCCCCCTGGAAAAAAATTGAAAATCCATTGCATTTAGAGCTAATCTAGGGCACTTTGAGTCAGTATTTAGAATTTTACTGAGAGGTCAATTTGATCAAGTTTCTCAAGCATAACTTTGGAAATGCTTATAACTTATTGTCAGATATCTTTTGGTTCAATGGATTATGCTTATCATGCTTGAAATGAGACTTACCATTATCACTCTAATTCATATAATAGGCTATTTTATAAAATTCAAGTGAGACACATACATAATATACTATATGTAGTACAGAAACAATGTCTATTTAGTTAGTATTTACTATGTTAATTTTTCATTTGGTATTATGAGATCCGACCTGATAACCAGGTTGATTCGATCAAATTGTTAATGTTCCTGTACTGTATTTGATTGAAATACTGAAGTCTGAAGGCTGAATCATAACAAACCTGAACTGAAACTATATATATTTGATGTTTTCACAGATGAAAGCTAGATAAAGCCAAATACTTTACAGTATGATTCCAACTGTTAAACTTAAATCTTTTTGTAAACTAAAATTTCTTATGTCAATATATATAAATGTTTTGCATCTTGTTATGATATGAATTAGGACCTAAATTGAAAGAAGAAAAAAATTTAAATAAATTTTTTTTTTTTTTTTTTTTTTTGGACCAATTTTTTTGTTTTTGCAATGGCAATACAAAGTTTAGGGTCGGGGGTTTAAAATAGGGTCGGTCGGGTTAGCGGAAACAAACGTCTTTTTTTAGGCCTCATTTCTTGTTGAAATATGACTAGAAACCCAATTGTGATTTTTTGTGAAATGTTTGAAAAATAGTAATAAAAAATCGGCCACGAAACATGTGAGCATTGACTAACTATATACATCCAAGTGCTCGTGGGTTGCTATAGAAAACTGTCCTGGCCTATGTTCTTGTAGAAAATCATGGAAACATCGGTATTGTTCATAGTTTAATTACGTTATGCATGCGTAAGATCACATACTGTACTTTTTCAGATATATCTTCAAAATAAATTAAAAAAATTATATCATCGGTGTCACTTTAAGAACACTATCGATCCAGGTGCCGATGTAACGCTATCGACGCGGACACTTATTCTATACCGTTCGAATGAAACTGAGTTTGAAAATATACATATAGTTTTAGTATTAATATAACTTTGAGACAATATTTCCCCTGCCCTCAATAAGGATTGTATCGTAAAAAAAGAACACAATAGTTTGTTGTTGTTGAAAATCGCTATAAAATGAAAAAGCCCCAACACCCGAGTGGCAAACAAGCAGAAAATGTGTGAAATATATCAGTCTATCGGAGAAAAAAAATCCGCCAGGGGAGGGTGGACATATGGTAGCTCGCGGTCTATATGGTCTAGTCTGGTGTTCATGGCCCAACACTTCTTTTTACAGTAACTGACGTTTCCGTTCGAGAATGTGCGGCCGTTCGGGTATAGTTTGAAAGGAGTGGGTTTAATGAATGGAATAATTAATGGTCGGATCATATAATAACCAAATATTTATGACGAATTTAAGAACTAAAATTAGATTCAGTATCATGATTCTGCATACTATACGTCACAGAGGCCGTCCATTATTATCTTTAACCGGCGACAGACATGCAGCAAGTTTACGATTCTCGTCATTTTTACCGCCAGCAACACTAATAGCAAAACTTCTATTTGCACTTTTGAGTATGAAGCTGATTTTTATAATAGTGCTCCAGCAATCACTGATCAACAATATACAATTTCTGAACCGAAATTTCCTGGCGTGTTCATTTCAGAAGGGTTTTTTAAAAGTACACATAAACCCCACCGTAAGTGACTTCTATTTGCACTTTCGAGTACAAAGCTTATTTTTATAATAATAGAGCTCTATAGTCATCATTGATCAATAATATGCATTTTTTCTAAAACGAAATTCCCTGGCGTTTTCATTTCAGAAGGTTTTTTTTTAATGTACCCCCCCCCCCCAAGCCCGAAAAATTGCTTTTATTTGCATATACCGTCGAATACAAAGCTGATTTTTCCTCAATAGTTATCCTGATATTACGGTGGCTAGTTTAGGACATGGTAAAAACGTTCGAACGTGCGAGCCCTTGCGTGCAAGATTTCGAACGTATAAGAGCTCGCACGTTCGATGCATGCATATGGTCCTAAAAATATCGCTTAAACATAAGTTCCGTGGCGTTTTCATTTAAGGGGTGTTTTGGGGATGCAGTTGTATAATACTACAGTACATGTATAGTACGAATAACACACGATTTCTCCATCTGTATAATACTATAGTACATGTAGTACGAATAACACACGATTTCTCCATCTGTAACGAACTCGCAATCGTGTAAACAGGCTATGAAACAATTTTGTCGGACCGATTTCTGCACTAACGATTTAATCGCGATCGTGTGAATGTTCACTAAAATTGCGAATGAGCTGTTAAAGAGACGTGACTCTATAATGTAGTATAAATGTAGTATTGTTTGTTTGTCGCTGTGGGGTTATCTATCTTCTGCTGCTACCAGTCGCCAGTTTATGATGTTTGAGGCTTTGTCGGAAACCATGCGACATATTGGACATAATCACCCCTGATCAAGTGGTCCTGCTAGTCTGCTATGATGTTGGTAGGGCAAACTGATGCCGTTACGAACAAGTACCATTATTTTTTTAAGTTGTCATTTTCACGGCTAATACGAGCGATTTGAGAACAAAGGCATGGCCTGCAGTGACTGTATGAACATTCAAGAACAATAGAACATATTTAATTTTGAAAATAAAAAAAAAACGACGCGAATAGCCATATTGATTATAGTCGATTTGCAACAAATATTGGGACTCTTTATAATAATTAATTGTTAACATATTATGCTTGTATATACTGTACCGTACACATAAACAATTAAAGGTACTCAACCCGTAAAGAGGGTCCCCATCTCAACAGATTCCAACAACAACAATCCGATCGGAGGGTCCTATATTACTATTTCTTTGGCTTTGGGGGTAAAAAATATTTGATTCGAGTCGAGGAACCCATCAAACAAAGCTCAGAGTTATTAGATATTGATTTTTTAAATTTGTTATAAACTCGAGATGAGTACTGCTAACTGCCGTAATCTGCTCTGGATGTGTTCTCCAAATCTATTCAAACAGACAAGGATGGATAACTCTAAAATCAAGTGGCAATTTTGACTGAGTTCTGGGCCAGATAGTATTCCCGATAATGAAAAATAATAGATTTTTAAAATCGATATCTAACAAATCTGAGCTTTGATGGGTGACTTCCTCGACTCGAATAAAATATTTTTGACCCCCGAAGCCATTGAAATAGTAATTGAGAGGAGTTTTATCGGGTTGAGTACCTTTAATCAATTCTCAATTATTAGTAGGAATTTCAACCTATTCTGGCTCTGAAATTTCCAACTAACCTTGAGTCAGGTATGGAGTGTCCAAATATAGAAGATTTTGATCTAAGTGGGGGGGGGGGGTGAATACACAAACCCTCCACCCCCTCGTCACGCCCCTGCATGTGCTCTGACTGGAATATCAATATTCAAGTATTAAACCCATCCCTGTCGCATGCACATCCCATGCATATTCAAGTGTTTACCTATAATATTGTATAGGTAAATACACAATCCGATTAAACATCCCTAAACTACTATTTCGTCGGGTTCGGGGGTAAACAATATTTGATTCGAGTCGAGGAACCCATCCATCAAAGGATATCGATTTCTTAAATAAGTTGTTTTTCACCACATCGACTATTTGGTGGCCTAGCAAATAGTCGAATGATTTTCTTCCAGAAATATATGGACATGCGCAGACGACGTCGTGATCGTTCGAGAGGTCACGCAATGTCACAGTTCGCTGTGACTTTACATGCATGACGATCAATGATATCGCAAATTAACTTCGGAATATAACACGACGAAAAGTAACACCAGCAACAACAAATAAGGTAACTTGTGATAGTTGATGAACGGATACATAACACATTCTTATTTACCAATCGGTAAGCATGTTTTAGCCATGCAAATATATATGCTTTACAACAGCATGCCGGTTACACGTGGAAATATGTCTGTTTACATTTGTGATGACATGTATGGGGAATTCCACTAAAATTATGGGTATCACCATATATGGAAGTTGAAAACCACACTCACTCATCCTACAAACCGTCAAGAAAACACGTTATTATAGGACCTTTTCGGCAAATATGATATCGTGATTGGCATCGTTGTGAGTATTTATTGGTAATACACTAATTTGGAGAACTAAATAGGCTTTTGGTAAAATTCCTTTGTTGTTGTAACTGGATGGTATGGGGAGCATCGAATCGGATTGCGTACCTTTAAATACGTCCCTGTGCTCTGAGCAAACACCTCTCGACCTCAGAACACGTGGGTTAAATTGTCGATTTCAATTTCTCTAGCCCGAGGCCGCTTCTTCTTTATTGAAGCATGTGATTTATATATACGGAGTGTAATTCACGGTGAGCTGGGGCGGCGAATCGCCGAATTGGTCCCATATGTTCCCTTAATGGATGAATGATGATTATATTAGATCAGTCTGAGACGTATAGTGTAAGTTTAACCTTATAAATCACCCGAGCTATTTTTCACTCTCCACTAAACGCAGACAACGGAGTTCGTGAGGATGTCGAATTCGTAGGCAATCAATTCAAAGCACCCAGTATACACCCACGGGGTTCATGATTAGATAGCGAATTTCAACGATTGGTGTACGCTCGGTATCACACGTGTCACGTGATGCTATGATTAGATAGCGATTTCGTGTCGTTCTGTGTTTATTACACGCTTCGCGTCCTAGAATCCGTGCATTAAAAATACAGGATTAGAAACTTGATTTAGGCTCATACAGGGCGTGTTTGTCATCTGTGATGATTCTTTTATTTAAATAGTTCCAGTTTCATGGTTGAGGCGAACGTCATGTACGTCATTTTACGTCAACGAGATGCGTATGGAACGTATGTAATAAAAAAAGCGTGTAATAAATGTCTGAATCACATTATAACACCACAAGTGATCAACATTGGTCGTAAATAAGTCCAATTCACATATATGGGTTGGCGCTCTTTAAAGGGGCACTGTACGCTAAATCAGGTCATTTTTGGAACCATCTCCTGTTATACTCAACAGAATATATGCAACAAATGAATGAATTTGAATACACTCATTTACCGTATGACCGATACCAACAACATGGTAATTATAAAGAAAATGAATTCATGACTTCAGTCATAAATTCATTTTCAAACCCAACTGCAACATCAGGAAATACAATAGATCAGATGATAGCAATTTAATCTGAAGCAATTGAGATGCCTGACTAGCCTACAGAAGAGATGTAGGACCAAAGTGGTCCATGAGCTAAGTCGTCTCCTCGCGTCGACGCAAAACGTGGCACGACCGCCCTTGTACCATGCACCCGGAATCTTACACCAAGCAGACTTCACGAGAGGAACCCCGCGATGGGGCGGTAGGTATATATTATACCCCCCCCCCCGGGACACATCGGAGGTGGGGCAATTTAATAAGACAGCATACCGTTTGCTCTCTAAATACAAACATACACATTTTGTTGACCATACCAACCCAAGACTGGGGAGAAAAATAAAATGGTCATGCCTATATATACATATGCCGGACTTCCTAACATTATGTTGTCGATGCACACAAGAACCGCGGGTATACATATTTGTGGCCCTAACATCCCACAACTATCCCGGTTATGTGGTGCGGAATCGAGTAAACGGTATAATTACGATGTTTTTTCATGGCCACCGGTTGAGGTGGCGTTCACGGTCGCATCCCTCCTGACATTATAAGATTTCTTGGAATGCTTTGTTCTTGTGATATGTTCTACAGCGAATGTGTTGATTGTTGTCTTTAGAGGTATAAATGACAACTAGTTGGCAATCTTGTAGCATGCGCACAGCGATAGCATTCACATAGTCTTTGAGATAACATTTGGCAGCGCGTCGTGAGGAGAGGGTAGCACAGGGGGGTCATTACGTGGGGAGGGGAGGGGAGTAATGTTCCACATGATGAAATGTGACATGCCGGGCTTTCCAACCCCTTTCACGCTAGTAAATCCAAATGAATTTAACCCTTTATATACCAAAGCATCATTGATGAGTAGTTATCCCATAGAACATGTTCACATGATAATAACAAACCACCGGAACTTATATTATCCAAACATTTCACTCAATAAATATGACTCCTTCTGTACTTATATTTATCTGTCGTCTGCTTTTATCACCTTAACATAGGTCGTTTGTTGCACAGTTCACTCATTATATCTAAACATTTCACTCAATAAATAGAACTGCTTCTGTATACTTGTATTTATCTGGCGTCTGCTTACATTACATTACATCCCTGCAAATCAATTATAGACCACTTTTTAACTAAGAATCCTTTTTGTATAGAATGGATCAAAAGCATGTATGCATACTCTATAGAGTGGATTAAAGACATGTATGCATACTCTATGGAACGCAACAAACTTAGCATCCATTTGTTATATTTACAATCGACTGACATATACTACAAGAGCATTTACCGCCATTTATCAGCGTTATTTTCAATGATATTCTGGTTGCGCGTTGCATGGGAGTTGCTTCCATACAAGTTTACTTGCGACGAGGCATGACGTGATTGTAATTATTTAGGAGCGCCGGTGCAGGGGCAGATATGGGGGGGGGGGGTAACATGCCCTTACATACTTCATAGAAGCCAAGAACTACCTCAGCTATTAGCTAAAACACCATTATTGTATTGTCATAACATAAGGGACAACTATACCCATTATGGAATGAGCTTAATTGGACCTAATGGAAAGTGTAAAGTGTTTTAAAATGTGGTATGATAACCCAAATTTTGGAATTTATTCAAATACCTCTGACTGAAAAGTGTCCTTTTTCTGGAAGTTGCCCCCCCCCCCCTTGCCATCGGTTGTTTCCGGCGCCCCTGATTACAACCAACCAAAGCCATGCACGTATCGCGAATCACTGCGAATATATATGTACCAGAGTAAATATATGGCATATGGCTGACAGGAGAGATGCGCGAGTAAAGCGTTAAATTTATGGCGCATGTTTTATCTCCGCGAATTCCGGACTATTTTCAGAAACAACCAACAGACAAGATGAGCAGACTGTGAGCGAACTAATTTTAATGCCTTGGTTTATAACCGCCGTGTATTTTATTAGCTCAGTTGCACGGTTTGAGGATCATTTCAACAGAAAACACGTGGGCTGCGAGAGACTGTTAGTGATATGGTAGGAATCTGACATGTGCTATGCTTGAACGTGTAGGGAAAGGATTAGTGTTGTAATCCCTGTCTATGATACACACCACATAGAATTAACATTAAACCATTAGTGTAGACTGTATAAATCGATATAGAGGAATGATTAGTTCATAGAATTACCATGAAAAACCTGTATCTCCGGGGCGATGAATCAGCCAGACTGTAACTGTTATCGCAAAAAAAACAAAAAACTCGCAAGGGTCCTGTTTTAACCCTTTGCCCAACAGAAGGGCCCTGTGCCAATGCATTCTCTTATATATGCGAGTCGACCATAGGTCGCCTCGCATATATAAGAGAATGCATTGGCTTAACACATTAAAAATTATAAAATTGTTAAAGAATGTAAGAAAAAATGGTAAAAAGTTTTAAAATAAGATTTTTTTTAGGCCAATGCATTCTCTTATATATGCGAGGCGACCTATGGTCGACTCGCATATATAAGAGAATGCATTGGCACAGGGCTAACTGTAACTATCACAATGTGGTCAAGGAGCCGGTTCCAATGATATCCATATTTGTATGGTTCTATTGAGACAGACCGAAGATATTTTAGGCTGTTGAAGCTTTATTTGGCCGGTTTTGGCCGTTTTGTTGGGTAAAGGGTTAATTAAAAGCATATTATCAGGGGCGACTGCGGGTCGGGGTGTCTCACTCTCTGCTTTGGACAAAAATTTGCAGAAGTAAATGTCATGCATGACACAAAAGTAGGTTGAGTTTATTTAAATTGTTTGATATTCTCGCTGGTATTTAATGGGGTACTGTACGCCATTTTCATTAAATTTCCGGTGACAACAACGATCTAATATCGATAATATATAGAAACATAAGTAATTTGAGTCGAAGATGTATTCTGTAAACGCTCAGGTTAATAGGCTATCTTAAAATTTAATAATTTAAAAGTTAATAATTTGATATAAATTGAATTTATGACTGGAGCCATAAAATGGCGTCAATTAAATTACGAATTACCGTAATCAAAAATAGTAATTGAGGGATACTGGATTTTTAAACCGATCGCACACACGATTGCTTAAAATATTATGATGATACGGGGAGAACACTCAAGCCACTCACTGACTAGCGACGATACAATAACTTAAATGATTATATGGGACTAGTATGCATATAATATAACTTTTATTTGATTCATTTGGTTGAAAACTTTACAAAAATTACTCGACAACGACAATTTGTATTTTTGCATTCCGGTAAATTTGTCATCCGTAACATGACTTCGTACTCAACAGACTTTCAAATAATGGAAAAATTGTTACCTTATTCTCCGACTCGGAGACTATAGAAACCAACAACAACATGTGGCGTACAGTACCCCTTTAATGTTCATATACTGATAATTAATTATATCGGTGATGCGGTCAGTACGCTTACTTACATAATACAACTCACAACTCACAACCATTATAGGCAAAGTATAAAATGGCTGTACAGAAACAAATATCGATGTTTTAATTATTGAAAATTATTAATGTAATTATTTAGTCTTTTTTCGGACCGTATTTATCATTTATAAACGTCTGAAATGATTATGCCAACTGGAGCCAGTGTATATAATTTATAGATAACAATACGTTGGAGATTTGGAGATAAAATAATTGAAGAAAAAATATTGCTCACTATACATGGTGTGTGTGCAATGGGACGCACTCATGAACATTGTTTCACACCACTTTAATATGACTCAAACATCCCATACATGCACTCACTTAAAACGATATTTTTTCAATAATATAGAATTGGTAAATGAAATAGCTGGCACTATTTTCTTCCGATATTGTGTTTTCACTGGGGCCCGCGCCATTGAACGGACTATAGTTAAAGAAGCACTCCGATTTAACACAAAATAATTCAGAATTTGCCAAGCCAATGTCCCGACTACCATGCAGGAAAATAACATGAAATTAACGTTGCAATAACCTTAATTCCTTTAACACAGTCTGCTAGAAAATTCACAGAATCATGCATGCAACCCAAAAGAACCACCGTACAGATACCGGCCGATACCGCAATCCGCAGGTCAACAGCCAGCATTCACGATGAGACCGCTTGACCGCGGTGGATTGGCAATATACTGCCGCGGTCAGTCTCATAATATCAGATGTACATAATATCAGATGTACATATAATATCAGATGTATATATAATATCGGATGTGCGTCCGATAGGATTTCGTCGGCTTTACAATTCAAAGATACTGACCGCGGTATGAACATGTATGCCATCAGATCATGTGACCGCGGTATGAACCTGTCTGCCATCAGATTCAAATTTAGTGTGCGTTAAACCGTAAATGGTCAAATGTACACTGAGTAACAAAAATGGACTTATTACATGAAACAAACCGAAGCAGTAACAACCTAACGGTATGTGATGCGATGATATATAAAACAATATAGTACGCACATGTAATTGTCACTTTGTATGTACACAATAAATGGTGATTGTAGTATACTGTTTCATATATACTCATCCCACATCAGACCGTTCAAGATCAAAGGTCTCTGTTTCTTTCGTATTTCTATTTATGAGTTGGTCACTTGGTTGCCAAACTTCAGTCCTATTAAGTTCCACAGTCAACAAGCCTTGAAATAGGGTGTCTGTCCTTTGCAGAATGAGGTCCCCAGAGGGTGAATTTAGTGATGCTACTCCGCATATCGGGCTAGCATCACCAAATACACCCTCTGTGGACCTCATTCTGCTTACACCTCAGCAGAATGAGGTTCCCAGAGGGTGAATTTGGTGATGCTAGCCCGCTATGCGGGGTAGCATCACTAAATTCACACTTTGGGGACCTCATTCTGCAAATGACAGACACCCTATTTCAAGGCTTGACAGTCTACTCGTCATTTCATTATTGTACTGAAGAGCTAGTCTCTCGTTGGGGGTGTTTAAAGGGGTACTGTACGCCATTTTCATTAAATTTCCGGTGACAACAACGATCTAATATCGATAATATATAGAAACATAAGTAATTTGAGTCGAAGATGTATTCTGTAAACGCTCAGGTTAATAGGCTATCTTAAAATTTAATAATTTAAAAGTTAATAATTTGATATAAATTGAATTTATGACTGGAGCCATAAAATGGCGTCAATTAAATTACGAATTACCGTAATCAAAAATAGTAATTGAGGGATACTGGATTTTTAAACCGATCGCACACACGATTGCTTAAAATATTATGATGATACGGGGAGAACACTCAAACCACTCACTGACTAGCGACGATACAATAACTTAAATGATTATATGGGACTAGTATGCATATAATATAACTTTTATTTGATTCATTTGGTTGAAAACTTAACAAAAATTACTCGACAACGACAATTTGTATTTTTGCATTCCGGTAAATTTGTCATCCGTAACATGACTTCGTACTCAACAGACTTTCAAATAATGGAAAAATTGTTACCTTATTCTCCGACTCGGAGACTATAGAAACCAACAACAACATGTGGCGTACAGTACCCCTTTAAACAAAATCTGGTTGCAGTTTCTCGTGATATATATAGGGTGCGCTCATCTGACAGAGAGGTATACAGCGAATATAAGGTAGTGCTATTCTTTGTCGATTCCATGCCAGGTGTCACGCACATGAGTTCCGCTTCGTCGAAATCAAACTGGCGTCCGTGCTCGATGCCCAAGGTATGACGACTAATTCTTAAATTATCAGGGATTAAAGTGATGTGAAACATTCCTGTAGGGTGATCAACTAGAAATTGAGAATATAATCTTGTTCAAAGTATAATTATTTGTTTACGATTATTAATCAAAATTGACAACACACACACCGTCATTCTTATATAATAATTAGATGCAATGACTCTCGATTGCGAAATCATTTGTGTTAGTTTATCGCCGATAGTTGCGTCCGCAATCGACATGTAAATATTTACAATTGAGCGTAATTCAGACGATGTTTTATATGTGGTATGACCGATTTCGTTCAAATTTTCGGCGATGTTAGTAGAATGCTACATTCCCCAGGTTGGCATAAGGCCCGAGTACTAACTCATCAATTTCACGTACCCGAACAAGTCCACAATATGGATTTAGCGATGTCTTCGGGGCCCGGAAATGACGTTGAGACATTCATCCAAATGATCACCATTCACGAGTCTGCTGACGGCCTGGAAAGGTTAACTCAAAACGAGGCCAAATTACGGCCAGAGAGTTACGAGATATGCACCTCGCAAAGTGCTCCCAAATGTGATTGCCAGTATTTTTTTCTGACAAATACATAAACATTTGTGAAGTGGTATCAGCGGTTAATGATTCCGGCGTTTGTCTATGAGAGCCAGAGTAAGTTATGTTATCATTGTTTATCTGATATAACTCGGCAGAGATGGCGAACTATGATGCTTCGGCTGTTCCTCGCCAGGGGTCGCTTTGGGATCTGTCGAATTAAAGGACAAATAGTGCAACATATTCTCGTGCAAATAGGTTCACAGTGAGCTCCATGAGATCAGACTATATAATAGGTTCATAATGAAGTTATGGTCCATGAGATCAGGCTAAATAATAGGTTCATATGAAGTTATGATCCATGAGATCAGGCTATATAATAGGTTCATAACGAACTTATGATCCATGAGATCAGGCTATATAATAGGTTCATAATGAACTTATGATCCATGAGATCAGGCTATATAATAGGTTCATAATGAAATTATGATCCATGAGATCAGGCTAAATAATAGGTTCATAATGAACTTATGATCCATGAGATCAGGCTATATAATAGGTTCATAATGAACTTATGATCCATGAGATCAGGCTATATAATAGGTTCATAATGAACTTATGATCCATGAGACCAGGCTATATAATAGGTTCATAATGAACTTATGATCCATAAGATCAGGCTATATAATAGGTTCATAACGAACTTATGATCCATGAGGCCAGGCTATATAATAGGTTCATAATGAAATTATGATCCATAAGATCAGACTATATAATATGTTCATAATGAACTTATGGTCCATGAGATCAGGCTATATAATAGGTTCATAATGAACTGATGATCCATGAGATCAGGCTATATAATAGGTTCATAATGAACTTATGATCCATGAGATCAGGATATATACTAGGTTCATAATGAACTTATGATCCATGAGAACATGCTATATAATAGGTTCATAATGAACTTATGATCCGTGAGATCAGGATATATAATAGGTTCATAATGAACTTATGATCCATGAGATCAGGATATATAATAGGTTCATAATGAACTTATGATCCATGAGATCAGGATATATACTAGGTTCATAATGAACTTATGATCCGTGAGACCAGGCTATATAATAGGTTTATAATGAACTTATGATCCGTGAGACCAGGCTATATAATAGGTTCATAATGAACTTATGATCCGTGAGATCAGGATATATACTAGGTTCATAATGAACTTATGATCCATGAGATCAGGATATATAATAGGTTCATAATGAACTTATGATCCATGAGATCAGGATATATACTAGGTTCATAATGAACTTATGATCCGTGAGACCAGGCTATATAATAGGTTCATAATGAACTTATGATCCATGAGACCAGGCTATATAATAGGTTCATAATGAATTTATGATCCATGAGATCAGGCTATATAATAGGTTCATAATGAACTTATGATCCATGAGATCAGGCTATATAATAGGTTCATAATGAACTTATGATCCATGAGATCAGGCTATATAATAGGTTCATAATGAACTTATGATCCATGAGATCAGGCTATATAATAGGTTCATAATGAACTTATGATCCATGAGACCAGGCTATATAATAGGTTCATAATGAACTTATGATCCATGAGATCAGGCTATATAATAGGTTCATAATGAAATTATGATCCATGAGATCAGGCTAAATAATAGGTTCATAATGAACTTATGATCCATGAGATCAGGCTATATAATAGGTTCATAATGAACTTATGATCCATGAGATCAGGCTATATAATAGGTTCATAATGAACTTATGATCCATGAGACCAGGCTATATAATAGGTTCATAATGAACTTATGATCCATAAGATCAGGCTATATAATAGGTTTATAACGAACTTATGATCCATGAGGCCAGGCTATATAATAGGTTCATAATGAAATTATGATCCATAAGATCAGACTATATAATATGTTCATAATGAACTTATGGTCCATGAGATCAGGCTATATAATAGGTTCATAATGAACTGATGATCCATGAGATCAGGCTATATAATAGGTTCATAATGAACTTATGATCCATGAGATCAGGATATATACTAGGTTCATAATGAACTTATGATCCATGAGAACATGCTATATAATAGGTTCATAATGAACTTATGATCCGTGAGATCAGGATATATAATAGGTTCATAATGAACTTATGATCCATGAGATCAGGATATATAATAGGTTCATAATGAACTTATGATCCATGAGATCAGGATATATACTAGGTTCATAATGAACTTATGATCCGTGAGACCAGGCTATATAATAGGTTCATAATGAACTTATGATCCGTGATACCAGGCTATATAATAGGTTCATAATGAACTTATGATCCGTGAGATCAGGATATATAATAGGTTCATAATGAACTTATGATCCATGAGATCAGGATATATAATAGGTTCATAATGAACTTATGATCCATGAGATCAGGATATATACTAGGTTCATAATGAACTTATGATCCGTGAGACCAGGCTATATAATAGGTTCATAATGAACTTATGATCCATGAGACCAGGCTATATAATAGGTTCATAATGAACTTATGATCCATGAGATCAGGCTATATAATAGGTTCATAATGAACTTATGATCCATGAGATCAGGCTATATAATAGGTTCATAATGAACTTATGATCCATGAGATCAGGCTATATAATAGGTTCATAATGAACTTATGATCCATGAGATCAGGCTATATAATAGGTTCATAATGAACTTATGATCCATGAGACCAGGCTATATAATAGGTTCATAATGAACTTATGATCCATGAGATCAGGCTATATAATAGGTTCATAATGAACTTATGATCCATGAGATCAGACTATATAATAGGTTCATAATGAATTTATGATCCATGAGATCAGACTATATAATAGGTTCATAACGAACTTATGATCCATGAGATCAGGCTATATAATAGGTTTATAATGAACTTATGATCCATGAGATCAGGCTATATAATAGGTTCATAATGAACTTATGATCCATGAGACCAGGCTATATAATAGGTTCATAATGAACTTATGATCCATAAGATCAGGCTATATAATAGGTTCATAACGAACTTATGATCCATGAGGCCAGGCTATATAATAGGTTCATAATGAAATTATGATCCATAAGATCAGACTATATAATATGTTCATAATTAACTTATGGTCCATGAGATCAGGCTATATAATAGGTTCATAATGAACTTATGATCCATGAGACCAGGCTATATAATATGTTCATAATGAACTTATGATCCATGAGATCAGGCTATATAATAGGTTCATAATGATCCATGAGATCAGGCTATATAATAGGTTCATAATGAACTTATGATCCATGAGATCAGGATATATAATAGGTTCATAATGAACTTATGATCCATGAGATCAGGATATATACTAGGTTCATAATGAACTTATGATCCGTGAGACCAGGCTATATAATAGGTTCATAATGAACTTATGATCCATGAGACCAGGCTATATAATAGGTTCATAATGAACTTATGATCCATGAGATCAGGCTATATAATAGGTTCATAATGAACTTATGATCCATGAGATCAGGCTATATAATAGGTTCATAATGAACTTATGATCCATGAGATCAGGCTATATAATAGGTTCATAATGAACTTATGATCCATGAGATCAGGCTATATAATAGGTTCATAATGAACTTATGATCCATGAGACCAGGCTATATAATAGGTTCATAATGAACTTATGATCCATGAGATCAGGCTATATAATAGGTTCATAATGAACTTATGATCCATGAGATCAGACTATATAATAGGTTCATAATGAATTTATGATCCATGAGATCAGACTATATAATAGGTTCATAACGAACTTATGATCCATGAGATCAGGCTATATAATAGGTTTATAATGAACTTATGATCCATGAGATCAGGCTATATAATAGGTTCATAATGAACTTATGATCCATGAGACCAGGCTATATAATAGGTTCATAATGAACTTATGATCCATAAGATCAGGCTATATAATATGTTCATAACGAACTTATGATCCATGAGGCCAGGCTATATAATAGGTTCATAATGAAATTATGATCCATAAGATCAGACTATATAATATGTTCATAATTAACTTATGGTCCATGAGATCAGGCTATATAATAGGTTCATAATGAACTTATGATCCATGAGACCAGGCTATATAATATGTTCATAATGAACTTATGATCCATGAGATCAGGCTATATAATAGGTTCATAATGATCCATGAGATCAGGCTATATAATAGGTTCATAATGAACTTATCATCCATGAGATCAGGCTATATAATAGGTTCATAATGATCCATGAGATCAGGCTATATAATAGGTTCATAATGAACTTATGATCCAGGATATTAGGTTATATAATAGGTTCTTAATGAACTTATGATCCATGAGAGCAGGCTATATAATAGGTTCATAATGAACTTTTGAACCATGATATCAGACTATATAATAGGTTCATAATGAACTTATGATCTTTGAGATCAGGCTATATAGTAGGTTCATAATGAAGTTATGATCCATGAGATCAGGCTAATAATAGGTCACAGTGAGCTCCATGAGACCATACTGAGATCAGACTATATTATAGGTTCATAATGAATTTATGATCCATGAGACCATGCTATATAGTAGGTTCATAATGAAGTTATGATCCATGAGATCAGGCTAAATAATAGGTTCATAATGAACTTATAATCCATGAGATCAGGCTATATAATAGGTTCATAATGAACTTATGATCCATGAGACCAGGCTATATAATAGGTTCATAATGAACTTATAATCCATGAGATCAGACTATATAATAGGTTCATAATGAACTTATGATCCATGAGACCAGGCTATATAATAGGTTCATAATGAAGTTATGATCCATGAGATCAGACTATATAATAGGTTCATAATGAACTTATGATCCATGAGACCAGGCTATATAATAGGTTCATAATGAACTTATGATCCATGAGACCAGGCTATATAGTAGATTTGGTGCGAATAAGTTCATAATGAACCTATGATCCATGAGATCAGGCTATATAGTAGATTTCGAATCAGTTGCCATTCATTGGAAATTGAAAAAAAGATAGATACAAACGTCCTGCGCCGACGCCAGCCGATGAGCGGAAATGCAAAATGTGCAATGCTAACTCAGTGGAAGATGAGGGGTACTTTGTTTTTCACTGCATCAAATACGACAAATTGATAACAAATCTCTTCGAAGAGCTAAATAATAAAAAATATGAATTTCGCGGGGCCAATGATATATCAATTTGTTTATATATAATGCGAATTGAGTCAATTGACAAACCAAATACAAGTATAAAGTGAACAGTCGAGCTTTCAAAGACGTCTTTGAAATCAGAGAAGCAGCCCCAGAATGAGGAATACATTGATGATTATTTTCTATTTCACACGGCATTGTATATAATTATAGTCATGTATACAGTTTATTTGCATTATTATATTATTGTATACACACTTTATAAATGCAATACATAGTTATGTTGACAGCTTATTGTATGAAATGTGTATGTATATAGAGAGCCTCGCAGCATACAATGTTTACTTTGAACCTTTAAGCCAGTTCATGCTCTTATATATGCGAGGCTCCATATATAAGATGCACCCTTTAATGCTGCACCAGCGCAGCTCTCACCATGAACCTATAGCTTGGATAAAATTGAAGGTATGTATTTCCCTTCGAAAGTAAACGGGCCTTTAATTAAATAATATATTCAGGAATCAATGGGTAGTCGTCGGTGACACCTTCATATAGGGACATACCGAAACATAGCCACCACGGTAATTTGGTAGTCATGAGATCACTTTAGATAAATTAGCTGAGCTGCATGTATTATTTCAAACAAATGGATACATGACTGGATCTCAAACGGGTACATGACTGGATCTCAAACGGGTTTGTTTCTCTTGGAACGTCTGTGCTGCTCGTATTTATTCAAAAGCCAGATTTAGAACGGCAGAAATAAACTGTCTACTCGACACAATTAATCAAGCTTCCCACCGTCGCACAGTTTACAAACGCACAGTTAACCCGTTCTTTACTGAATGCATTCTCTCACTCAGTTATAAAAGTATACATTGGAATGTTCTATTAATCATCTCGAGGGATGTTGTATTATATGGTTATGAATTATAACCAAATGACATTCAGACAAAAATATCAATTCAACAAATGATACAAGATGTTTATTGCAATACAACAGATCACAAACGACAAATAACTTTTATAATTTCATTATAGCAAATTATAGTAACCTTTTCTATACTAACTACTCATTGAAGAGTAGTTCCATTAGGAAATGTTCAAATAATAATAAATATAATCTATGAGCGGACGTCGGGGTTGTACACATTATGACCACCGAGCCACCTGATAGGTGGCATAATCGGAGTAGTTATAAATGTTGTAATCTATGTGCCGACTTCGGGGTTGATCACCTGGCCAATTTAATATTGTAATCTGACTTCGGGGTTGCATACCATCTGACCACCGGGCCACCTGATTGTAATATATATAGTTACGACTTCGGTAACTTCGGTATATACACACCATCGGATAACCGGGACACCTGCTCGGTGGTACTCGGTGTGGTAAAATCTATGTGCCGACTTCGTGGTTGTATACCATCTGACATTCCAGTGCGAGGTATGGAGGGTGGTACGCGATGTGGTTAATGTTGTAATCCGACTTTGGGGTTGTATACCATCTGACCCTCCCGTGCGAGGGGATAAACACGGCATATTGTTTCTAAAATGTTCGAAATAAACCTATGAGTTCCATTAATTTCACAGTGGAGTCTTTTGATGTTTGATGCAGATCGGTATCTGTGCTACTATATGTTCTGTTTTCACAGCGGGCCATCGAGGGAGAGAATTGGATGAAACAAACAGCTGTCTACCACACGTCATGTGTACCATATATCAGACGAGATCGCACCAACTGCAGGTTCAGTGGATAGGGCGCTAAGGTTGTTTGGGTCAAACTCAGGAGAATAGACATACGTATTATATAAAGTTCATATTGTTTATTGGTGTGGGTATCGCGATCACATAAAGTCGCACAAATCGCATCATGCACTTATATAACTATATAAGTAATTTTTTTTAATTCAGTTCCCACATATATTGTCATCAGGTGTGTACGCTTGGTGATATCACTGATTTAAACATAGCGCGTGCACATCTGTTACACTGAATCTTGTTCGGCGATTGGTCATCTGCCAATTGGTGCATTCTTTAAAAACACTTCTTCAAATATCTACTTTATTTCGTCAACAATCCTAACCTCAATCCCAACCTTGCGTGGCACGTGTGAACACCGATTAAGTATCTTTCGCTATCTAATCGTGAACCCGATTAAGTATCTTTCGCTATATAATCGTGTCCGTATTGGCTGAGAAATATGTGAACAAAATTAGCCTTGTTTGTTTCTACACACTGTCTCTATAGAAGAACCATTAGTGTCGTGTTTGGTCCCCCAGTTCAAAAGTCCTGACCGAGAATGTAAGGGTTATTAGTGTCGTGTTTGGTCTCCCAGTTCAAAAGTCCTGAAGGGTTATTCACCAATAGTGTCATCTTTGATCTCCCAGTTCAAAAGTCCTCAATGAGAATGTGAGGTTAGGTTATTTGTATTTTTTTACTTGAAACTCACCAAAATCTAACTAGGTATACAACGATTCTAGAAAAAAATCTTGCTTGAAATTTCAAGCTTTCGCGAATTAGACAGTTGAATATACAAACTTCAAGTGTCAATGGTGAAAAATGGGATAAAATGAACAGCTGTGCAGATACATGCCGACGTACTAGATATCAAACGAGATGGTATATTGTCTGAGGTTAGATCTATAGGGCGCTGAGGTTGTTTTGGGTGTATTATATATTCAAGTCTGGATATAATGAGTCTGATATTGGCAGAATGAGGTGCCCAGAGGGTGACTTTAGTGACGATATCCCACACAGTGGTCTAGCATCACAAAATTCACCCTCTGGAAACCTCATTCTACTTAGGCCTCGACTGCTATGGGATACCTAGGATCAGAATGAAGTTGCCCAGATGAAGTTGGTGATGTTCACCCATTAGCCACCCCGATTATGCAATTTATCTTCTGCAAATTAGGGGATGAAAAAACGGAACAGAAGGGAAAAAGTGACTAAATAACAATGATAATTTGATACCATAAATACTTCCAAGAAGATGAGGCTTAAGCATAATGAAGTGCCCGGATGGTGAATTTGATGACGCTAGCCCGCTAAATTCACCCTCTGGATCCTCATTCTGCAATTGTCAGACACATTATATATTGTTATATTGTGTGTAGGTGGGCATTGAGATAAATGTGTGCAAGCATCAATAATATAAAGGTAATATTAAGGACGGCTCATCTCTTTCCAGAGAGTTTTATATAGTTTCCGCCGTATACAACAATATATATGAAGCAAGAAACCTGTCTGAAAAAGTTTCTATCATTTTATATAAATTCTATTTGGAATTGTTTTTACCACATCAGCGGGACAGTTTTATGGGCTATTTTTAGAACAGAAATCCGCGCAAAAATTCTCAGAACATACCGAAAGCATACCAAGAAGAACAACTCTAGCCGCCTACATCACGGAAAATTGTACTTTAACTATATATTTATCACGATCTTACGATCGAAATAAACCACTGTGTTTAACTTTATGTAAAGGATAATGACCTCGTGGAGTGTCTGAGGCCAAATAATCACCCAAGGCCGCGAAGCGGCCGCGGGTGATTATTTGGCATCAGACACTCCACAAGGTCATTATCTGACTTAAAACCCACACACCTATGTGCACATCTTATGAGTGGCATATATGGGTATTCGGACACTGTTGTGCACACAGTGGTCTTTCGAATATGTATCAATGTATAAGCTGACTGCTCATGTTGGCCATGTGCCGCTTTGTTGAACAGCCATTGAAACCTACTATCCAATAATGTTATTGGTTTGGCCTATACATCGCTGACCTGACAGTGAGCGGTTAGCAACTCTGCGTGTGATATCTTACCACAATATCATGAATATGCAGTCGTCACAATTCAGCACGGACTGAATGCAAGTTATCACTAATCAGGAAAAAGCACCGTATTCTTGTCCCCTCGTACTTATGGTCTGGCTTCCCCATTCAGATGTCCTGACCAGCAAGTCAGAGAATCATGCTATCGTGGCTTGTCGCTGTATACTGTGGACTCACGACTTGCATGTGAGATAATATTTTTTAATTTTTTATATATTTCAACCATTTTTCGATATATGATTTCATATTCAATCGTTATCTGTTGAACGATTACTAGCTTTAATTTCAATAACTCTTCTTTGGTCAAAGAAGGGACGTGGTTTCACGGTTTTCATTTGGGTGGGACGTCAAGCTTTGAAGTTTTAACTGTATCCCCTTCATTCTGCAAACTGTCCTGCATCCCATTTCGGGTTAGCAAACTTATCATTCTCCAACTGCATTTCTTGTTTTTCTCTTGTTTTTTTCTGTTTTGCCCATCCATGTTAGTTGTTATTTTAGAGAAGACGCGATTACTCACATTGAAATAATTATCGTTTTCACATCCATTCTATTATTCGTAGAACTTTCTTTTAGTTGACCTTAATTTAATTTAGAAATAGACCGATAAACTATTTCTGTAGTATGACTGTGGGGGTGGGGCCGTGTTGGATGACAAATCTTATCATACACGACGATCTGTCTCATCTAAGATTTCTATGTATACAAACTTTATTTTGCTTGGCAATCAACATGTTATGTTTAAATATTGATGTGGAAATGTAGATTCCGTTTGGGCATGTCCAACTAGGAATTTCTAATTGCACCCAAACCAAATCTGGAAAATTATATTTGGGCTGCAAGTATATATATACAACTGGTATACCTCAATGTTTCCAATTGTTGTATACATGTCTCGCCGAACATCCGCTATGGGGGTAATTTTTCCAAATTATGACACTTTTAGTACAAATATTCACCAAATATAAGAACGATTTTAATTTTAACATCAGATAAATGTCAATTCTTCCTTTTTGATGTCGCTGGAGGATTAACATGTCGAATGTTGTTCATCCACTGGAAGATACCCACACGCTGTTTCCACCCCTGGTTAAGTAGTCCTGCTAAGTTGCTATGATACTGTTGTGTCCTGCTGATTTGCTGTTATGCTGGTAGGGGACAACTGATGCTGTTAAATAATATATATTTATATTTTCCTAAGTTTTGTTATTAGCTGTGTTTGGCCAATCTGCTTTGAGAAAAAAGCTAATGTGTGCATGAAACATCAAACACATGTATATATTTTTAATAACTTAATCCTGGCTGCTAGTATGTTTGCAAAAGCGACATGATTCGATATTCGATCACTTGAATTATTCTTTCTGTGGCTTTATGTGGCATGAGAATTTTAGCGTATTTATCGACCTACATGTATGTTGAGACCTGGAACCGGACCGATATGTAATAAAACGAGCATAATTTGGATCTTCAAACCACCCATCCCTTGAAACGTCTTGCAATATATATGATTTTCAATGTTTTATAAACATAATAGCCTTTCTCCATTTGTTCATATTAGCCACAGGTCGGGAAAATGACATCTAAGAACAAATAACGGTACATTTTCAAAACAGCATAACTTTGCTCTACCAACATCATAGTAATTCACCAGGACACATCAGCATCAAAGCAGGACCACTTAACCAGGAGTGTTTATTCCTTTTCCGAGGTGGTCATTATTTTACCGGTCATTATTCAGATAATGCACAGTTGAGCTAATAATGACTCGCAAAATAATAGCCATCTCGGCGAGCTAACACCTCGGCGTTTTCGGTGGAGGACATTCGTCAGGATAATACTCAAGCGACAACAATAGGCAGACGCGCAAGTGGGTTTTAAAGACAAATAAATATCCAGTCTTCAGTTTTATCTTGTATTTTATTCACAAAACAGCTATTTGTAGTCTTGAATCGGGATTAATAAAAATTATGTTGTTGTTGTAATTGTGGCCCGGGAGAGATAGATCATCTTTAATAATGTTTTGAAAACCGGCTGAAAACAAGATGCCGACAAATTTCGACCCCCCCCCCAATCGCCATTTCATTGACGTATGCATGCAATTTTCCGACTCCACCAGAGCATCCAACGTTGGTCTTCAGGTTGAGAAGTTCGGGCCGAGAATTGGATAGATTGATCGTTTATAATTTGAACCCACCTACAAATTATTCCAGATAACTTCATGCTTGAAATCTCAAACGTGTGCAGCTCTAATGTGCCAGGCTAAGATCTAACCATGATTGACAAGGGGGGAGGGGGTGGGTGCTTACATATTTCCCAACTGATGACAATTTCAACGAAATTAGTTGGCGGAAAGTAGAGAACTATTTGACTTTTGGTGTAAACATTTATTTTGTATTCATATTTATACAATAATTCGCGCCTCTCTGTTAATTGATATTCATGATTCATCTCTATCTGTTAACTGGTATTCAGGATTCACCTTTCTCTGTTTACTGGAATTCAGGATTCACCCCTCTCTGTTAACTGGTATTCAGGATTCACCCCTCTCTGTTGACTGGTATTCTGGATTCACAGCTCTCTGTTAATTGGTATTCAGGATTCACCCCTCTCTGTTAACTGGTATTCAGGATTCACCCATATCTGTTAACTGGTTTTCAGGATTCACCCCTCTCTGTTAACTGGTATTCAGGATTCACCCATCTCTGTTGACTGGTATTCAGGATTCACCCCTCTCTGTTAACTGGTATTCGGGATTCACCCCTCTCTGTTAACTGGTATTCATGAGTCACCCATCTCTGTTAACTGGTATTCAAGATTCACCCCTCTCTGTTAACTGGTATTCAGGATTCACCCCTCCATGTAACTGGTATTCTTGATTCACCCCTCTCTGTTAATTGATATTCAGGATGCATCCCTCTCTGTTAACTGATATTCAGGATTCACCCCTCCATGTTAACTGGTATTCAGGATTCACCCATCCATGTAACTGGTATTCAAGATTCACCCCTCTCTGTTAATTGGTATTCAGGGTTCACCCCTCCATGTTAACTGATATTCAGGATTAATCCCTCTCTGGTAACTGGTATCCAGGATTCACCCTTCATGTTAACTGGTATTCAGGATTCATCCCTCCCTCTTAACTGGTACGCAGGATTCACCTCTCCATGTTAACTGATATTTAGGATCCATCCCTCCCTATTAACTGGTTTTCGGGATTTAATCCTCTCTGTTAACTGGGATTCGGGATTCACATCTATATTCACCAGGATTCACCTCTCCATGTTAACTGATATTTAGGATCCATCCCTCCCTATTAACTGGTTTTCGGGATTTAACCCTCTCTGTTAACTGGGATTCGGGATTCACATCTATATTGACCAGTATTCACCCCTCTCTGTTAACTGGGTTTCGGGATTCACCTCTATATTCACCAGTATTCACCCCTCTCTGTTAACTGGTATTCAGGATTCATCCATCTTTGTTAACTGGTATTCAGGATTTGTAGAGAGGTAATGTCGCAAGAGCTATACTCGACCTTAACCTCATAATTTGCAGTCACGTTATATTCAACTAATTAAAGGGTCTTTTTCGGGTGGTTTCTAGAACACCAAAGTGGGTGGAACCTCTTGATATATAAGCCAAATTGCACATGCGGGTGGAATTGAGTCGATTTGAGATTATAGATGCGCGCCCTACGAGTATACCATTTATTGAGGTCAAGGACGAGTATAGCTCTTGCGACATTACCCCGCTACCTTCAGGATTCACCCATCTCTGTTAACTGATATCCGGGATTCATCCCTCTCTCTTAAATTGTATTCAGGATTCACTCCTCTTTGTTAACTGATATTCTGAATTAATCTGTCTTTGTTATATGGTTTTCGGGATTCATTCTTCTCTGTTAACTGGTATTCAGGATTCACCCTCTTTGTTGTGGGAGGGGTGACACCCTCATAGAAATTCAGGATGCCAATAAAAAAACGGCGTTCGACAGAAAGCTATCGATTTAGGGTACAAAACTAAACAGGCATTACAGTTGTTGGTTATTTGTAATCTGTCTATATAAAAGCCAAGTTTTTGTCTATATGTGTGTATCTGTTTGTTTATCTGTGACGATTTTGGCGCGTTTAAAATATATATCACCCCTTGTCTGAGTGTGCCAAAATTTTGACTCAAAATTTCAGATCAATCGGCACAGGACAACATGAGATGTAACGCGTTTCCCTAAGATTATCAAGGCGATATTTAACTGATATAACGCGTTTCCCCACGGTTATCAAGGCGATATAACGCGTTTCCCTAAGGTTATCAAGGCGATATTTTTACTGATACAATGCGTTGCCTTCTCCAAAGACGAATGTGGTTTCAGCGGCGTCCGTCATATATTCCGGACAAACTCCGCGCACCGTTTACTGGCTTTCTGTACAAGCGGTAACGATATTTTCATGCAGCCATGTTTGACCTCAGACGACTTAAAGGCATATATGAGCAAAAAAGAGCGTTCCTTGTCAGCTTAGAATATATGTAGGGATATGGTACGCATTGGTCACATGGCCAGTGGAATATCATGGGATAGGCGCCTTCCACCTCAGATGACTTAAAGGGGGGCGGGGGGTGATAAATCCCCTATTTACAATATAGATCATGTTTACAGTAAATTGAAATAACAGTTAATAGTATTATAGAAAGTAAAATAGTAGTATTATTGTGTGAATTGTGGTGATTTTACCCCATTAAATGATAAGAGAAATGAAACGTGTATGACGAATTTAAGTATCTATTTGTCAGCATTTCCAATTGGATTGTGGTTTGGCGTTAGGACTGGTTTCATATAGAGTGAATAGTTTTGCAGTAATTCAAATTCGTTTTAGTTTTCGATTACTTCAGAAAACAGAAGTTCGAGATTTGTATAACTGTACCAATTATAGTTCAGCAGTAGTCTGTTTTCTATATTGATAACCTCTATTTCCACCTTACCCCTGCCAAGATATACAAGACATCATATGTCTGAGAAAGTTCACTGGGAGAAATCAGCCCAATTAAACGCAGACATGGATGTGCACGATACTGATGGATGAATGAATAATAAACACTGAGCTAAGAAGTAAGAATTAACTCCATCACTTCTGTTACTAGATATACCTTGCGAATATATTACATATATAAAGGACCATAAAAAGCCACAACCTTCCAAATGGCTTCTCAACCACAGGTGCTTCATCGCGGAAATGGGGGGGGGGTGTTCACATTGAAATTTTTAACTGTTGTAAATGTCCCCACTAATTGTTGGCTGTTAAATTGAACTATGAGAAGAAAAAAAATTCAACCTATATATAGTGTAAAATTTCAACTAACATGAAATTTCTAACTTTTAAATTTTGACCAAAGTTTGGGGAGTTGGGTGGGGGGGGGGGGGGGTGGTAGACACCCGCAAACCCATTCATTTCATTGACATGCAAACATATTTTTGTTGTTGGTGAAATAGAGCAAAATATAGAGATTACAAAACGTTTAATAAAAATATTTGTCTTGGCTTTCGATAATATAAACGGATAACGTTGTCAACGTCATTGATGACGTTAGCTGTAACATAAAAATTACGAGAACACACTCTAAATAAA
Source organism: Siphonodentalium dalli (assembly GCA_032622095.1). Classification (NCBI taxonomy): domain Eukaryota; kingdom Metazoa; phylum Mollusca; class Scaphopoda; order Gadilida; family Siphonodentaliidae; genus Siphonodentalium; species Siphonodentalium dalli. Next base: position 290,816,140 of record CP136064.1, read on the forward strand.
TCGCAACTAAATAAAGCAACATATCGACCTAAATATCTGTATACTATAAGCGACACTCTTCAGAGTGTGTAATAAACACAGAACACAGTTGTGTTAACGTTATTGCACTCGTTTATCGTGCCGCGCGAAGTAAATATGGACCTAGTATACGGTTCTCGTTTTACCATCACGCCCCTTGAATCTCGGAATATTCGGCTAGCGGAGCGCTATAAGAGGGGAACTTTATACCACGCCCCTGGAATCTCGGAACATTCGGCTAGCGGAGAGCTAAAAGAGGGGAACTTTATCCAGCTGCTACTCTATACGGTTCTCGTTTTACCATCACGCCCCCTAGCGGAGAGCTATAAGATGGGAACTTTATTCAGCAACTCTATACGGTTCTCGTTTTACCATCACGCCCCCTAGCGGAGAGCTATAAGAGGTAAACTTTATCCAGCTGCTACTCTATATGGTTCTCGTTTTACCATCACGCCCCCTAGCGGAGAGATATAAGAGGTAAACTTTATCCAGCTGCTACTCTATACGGTTCTCGTTTTACCATCACGCCCCCTAGCGGAGAGCTATAAGAGGTGAACTTTATCCAGCTGCTACTATATACGGTTCTCGTTTTACCATCACGCCCCCTAGCGGAGAGCTATAAGAGGTGAACTTTATCCAGCTGCTACTCTATACGGTTCTCGTTTTACCATCACGCCCCCTAGCGGAGAGCTATAAGAGGTGAACTTTATCCAGCTGCTACTATATACGGTTCTCGTTTTACCATCACGCCCCTAGCGGAGAGCTAAAAGAGGGGAACTTTATCCAGCTGCTGCTCTATACGGTTCTCGTTTTACCATCACGCCCCCTAGCGGAGAGCTATAAGAGGTGAACTTTATCCAGCTGCTATTCTATACGGTTCTCGTTTTACCATCACGCCCCCTAGCGGAGAGCTATAAGAGGTAACTTTATCCAGCTGCTACTCTATACGGTTCTCGTTTTACCATCACGCCCTCTAGCGGAGAGATATTAGAGGTGAACTTTATCCAGCTGCTACTCTATAGGAATCAGGGAGCTAAATGTGTTCTAGAGTCGGGGAGCGAGTACACCGTGGAACCCTAAAGGTGAAGGTAACTGAAGAATGACCTTCACCTGATACATGCGACACGTTATTAAAGGATGACATCGCGTTTATTTGATTTGTACATAATATCTAAATAATTTAAACTGGTGAATGAATGGGGGAACGGATTTTTGTGAGCGGGAAATGTATTTAACTAGCTGTTGTAGATCTGGGTTTTTCCAGATCAAATTTGGCTGTGAGATAGCCCTGTCGTACACTTGGGGATTTATTTTAAAAAGTAAACACATGACCTATGATTTTTCTTGCATTTTCGTGATCAACTCGTGTCAATCTAGCTGGGTAAACATCACTGGTATGGCCTGCAGGCTTCAATTCAGCGAATTTGGCCGAAACGTTAACACTGTCGCCTATGGGAAACCATTTAGTTCCGTGATTCCTATACGGTTCTCGTTTTACCATCACGCCCCCTAGCGGAGAGATATAAGAGGTAAACTTTATCCAGCTGCTACTCTATACGGTTCTCGTTTAACCATCACGCCCCCTAGCGGAGAGCTATAAGAGGTAAACTGTATCCATCTGCTACTCTATACGGTTCTCGTTTTACCATCACGCCCCCTAGCGGAGAGCTAAAAGAGGGGAACTTTATCCAGCTGCTACTAATTATACTCAGGCGATATTCTTATAATTTAGCTGAGATAAACCAGTCCGTTTATAATTATTTATAACCTACTCAATTAAACAAATTAGAAAACTATTTTATTGGAAGGGTATTATCGTCTCAAGGTCGAGTGGGATAAACTAACTCCCACGCCGAATTTTCTTTGATTAGTCTGCAGGTTCATTTAATACCCAGGATTGAAATTCTGCAGCTAATCCAATCCATATGCATAGCACATTATACCAATCATTCAATGTAAGCAGTATACATAGCAATATATAATCCACCCGGCGATGTATATATAGCGCATTATATATTGCAATATAAGCCACATAACGATGGTTCTAATCTCAATAAGCTCGGGTTTGTGACCCACGCACAGGGTCGTATAGCCTTGATTCGTGTTTTCCAGGGATCGGTGGTTTCTACTGGCAGGTGAGTTATTTCCGGGTGAAATTAACCCTTTCTATCAGGGGGGGGGGGTCGGAAAAAATTGCAACATATAGGGCCTAGGGGGTGGGTCCCTGCGGCCTGATCATTTTTTTTAATCCACTTTTTGTCATTTTTTTCACCGATACAAGAAATTTGAGTTTTGCTATGTCTTCAGCGGCCACTTAAGAACATAATAGGTATAAGTTATTGGTTTTATTTGCTTTGAAACTCATTATTTCTGTTTTCATTTTAGTGGGCGTGGCACCTAAAACTGGAAAAAAAATGCAAAAAAAAATTCCAATATTTTGTTCTCCATTCTTTTTGTTTTTTTGTGTAGTCCAAGGGTAACTAAGGCCATTTTCAGCGTGATATGTTTTTACTTTTGACCGACCCCCCCTGTTTCTATACTATATATACTATAGATGGATACGTTCAAGTTGTTTTAACCCTGTCTGTATACTAGATGGATTCTCCCATTCAGTTATAAAAGTATATATTCGAATGGTTTATTATTTATTTGGAGGGATGTCCATGTAATACAAGCAGATGGCAGACAGATAACAACATAATAGAATTACAAATCTTTATTCATTCATTGGTGGGAAATGTTCATGAAAGACACCGTCGATTCACGGGTGCCGCAATTTGATGATTTGCTCCCAGAGCGCCAGAGGAGGGGGTCAAATAGATTAAATTGATCTCCTATATCTCCAGTATGTCCATGTATGATATATACTGCCAGTATTTCATGTTTCTATATTAATCGACATATTTATTGCATGTGTTATCTATTGTATCTTTGTGTTCAGTGACAATCTGGTCACGATCGACACGTTTCACTAAAGATATTTAAAACGCGGATAACCCCATTTACAAATATTCTATTCAGGCTCACTGGGATTAGGACCTGATTCGTCATCGCTTTGCGACTTCTAAAGACTTGGTGCTCAATGCATGCACCTTATAGACTGAGCCACAGTGGTCCCGACCCTTCGAAGTAAATTATGACACCTCGGACATCGGGGTCAGTCACGGTCATCTGCAAATATAAGACATATCCACCTGTACATACCGTATTATTATAAATGACCGCATATATATCGCGATAAGTATCATGTTAGTGTCTCGTTGCGTGACGGGTAAAGCTTAAAACTGACCATAACGATGATCGATTCACGGCCATCGTGAATTATAATGTTCTGTTATATTTATACTATGATCGATTCACGGCCATCGTGAATTATAATGTGCTATTATATTTATTCACTAACAAGTAATAAAATTAATCAGTAAAATTGGTGTCAGAAAACTAGGTGTAAACAAAGAGGTCATAATTATCATCTGGCGTCGTGACGATCAAAGGGCCGCGCGGCTCGATAGTAATCGGTCATCGTCAAGATATCGCGTCGTATCTCCCGGCTTCGAGAACTCATATCCGATAATATAGGTATAAACAAATTACACACGCATTAACCATATACATATCAATGCTGTGAATAATGTCTTCATATAATACAATATCTATAGTTCCATTAACCATATACCTATCAATGCTGTGAATAATGTCTTCATAATACAATATCTATGGTTCCATTTGGGGGCACCAGGTGGATCAGTTGGTAATACACATGGTGCATCAGGCAAACATAGGCTGTCCAGCGATGGAAAGAAGCTGGCGGGCGGTCTTTCCTCCACCCGTAAAACTGACAACGTCGTGATATGACCTTGTGTCTGAAATGACGATGAACCCCAATATATAAAACACAGGGGCGTGTCGTTAAAACGAGTAAAAATATAAATTAATAAATATTATAATTTAAATCTAGCACGCCACTTTAAAGTGATGTGAAACACTCCGATAGGGTGATCAGATATAGAAATGGAAAATAATCTTGTTCAAAGTAGTATATCTAAATTGACAACACACACCGTCATTCTAATTATTAATGATAGGCAGTGGCTCTCGATGCATGGTGAAATCGTTTTCATTAGTTTATTGCCGATAGATGCGTCCTGAATCGAGTAGTAAATATTTACAATTGAGCGTAGTTCAGACGATGTTTTCTATGGAGTGGTACGGTCGATTTGCTTCAGTTTTCGGCGGTGTTAGCAGAACGTTGCATTCCTCCAATTGACATAGTGTCTGATTACTAACCTATGAGTTTCACGCACCCGAACAAGTATATAATATGCCTTTAATAAAACGCATCGCTATAGATACAATACATTACAGGGGGGGGGGGGGGGGGGACAAAAGAATCTAATAGTATACCTCGTCATTTCTAACGGGCATCATATAATTCACAAACGCCTGAACCAATTCTTAAAGTCCGAACACCAATAGATCTAGTACAATCTTTATTTTTCAATTATGGTACACAATTCTAGAATTAACTGTAAAAAAAAATGCACAGCGTGCAGCGGCACCTACATGGGTACCACATTACCACAGGAGAAAATATACCGTCTATTTCCAAACCCACCTTTTGTACAAAACTTCTCCATGTATCATTTTTTTTTTTCACCCCCCCCCCCTGCATGTATCGAAAGATCTAATGTTAAAGGTACTCAATCCGTAAAGAGGGTCCCCATCTCAACAGATTCCAACAACAACAATCCGATCAGAGGGTCCTATATTACTATTTCTTTGGCTTTGGGGGTAAAAAATATTTGATTCGAGTCGAGGAACCCATCAAACAAAGCTCAGAGTTATTAGATATTGATTTTTGAAATTTGTTAATTGCTCGAGATGAGTACTGATAACTGCCGTCAATTTGGTAACCTGCTCGAGATTTTACACCAAAACTCTATTCAAACAGACAAGGATGGATAACTCTATAATCAAGTGGTAATAATAACGAAATTTTGACTGTCTTCTGGGCCAGAAAGAATTCCCGATAATGAAAAATAATAGATTTCTAAAATCGATATCTAACAAATCTGAGCTTTGATGGGTGACTTCCTCGACTCGAATCAAATATTTTTGACCCCCGAAGCCATTGAAATAGTAATTGAGAGGAGTTTTATCGGATTGAGTACCTTTAACTTGTCCAAATCAATCGCATGGTTGAATCCAAGTTGCCACTTTTTTAGCTCGATATTTTCCGGCAAAAAAATACTAAGCTGCAACACGGGACAGGTCCTGGTAATTGAAGTTTTGGTAGAGAGAAAAACCTTGTTCCGACCCTGAACCCTACCGGAAATTTATACACGGATGCATCTGTGATTTTATGTACTTTACTTTAAACATATTTATTTGTATATCGAATAATACAAAAGGGATTGGGGACAAGTTACAAAACTTACTTTGCCCCTCTCCCTGTTTACAATAATATTATTCATACAAAATGTTGAAGGAGAGATTCAAAATCATATATAGGTTAAACATATTTACATTTACAAATGAGTGGGTTCGGGGTTTGGGGTGGGAGGTGCCAAAACCGATTTGTGATTAATTTACTTTTTGTGGCTATTCTGAAATGCGTTTGATTATCCGACTTCGAATCGTTTAGTCGCTGTTATATATCGATGGTGATTTTATGTAGATTATGCCATGAATCTCTACTATGGCTAACACCCGTAGAGAACATATTCCACCAGTACAAAACGTGGGAACTTTTTGAAATTTTGACAGGGAACCTTATAAAGTCGATAAAATGACACAGATAATATATTTCTTAATGATTATCTGTTCCTTAATAGTTTACTTCACTATATGTGAAGGTCCCAACTCGAAATTGCATGTTTTTTTGTCACTTTTGAGAGCCGATATCGCAATAAACATTCAATTAATTACCTAGTCCAAGTCTTCTTGTACTAAAACCAGCTAAGATATTGGGATGGCGATGCTGGTGTTTACACCAGCATCGCCATCCCAATATCTTAGCTGGTTTTAGTACAAGAAGACTTGGACTATTAATTACCCAGGAAAAATTCCATAATTGTAAGAATCGCAAAGAAAATCGCTCACAAAGTCACTTAAATGGGACCTTCACCTACAGTGAACTACATAATTAAGGAACTTAAATGGGACCTTCACCTACAGTGAACTACATAATTAAGGAACAGATCAGAACTAAGAAATATATTACCCACGTTATTTGTTCGACTTTATAATTTAAGGTTCCCTGTCAAAACTTCAAAAAGTTACAAGGTTTTGTACTGGTGGAATATGATCTCTACGGGCGATAGCCATAGTAGAGATTCATGGCATGATCTATGATTTTATGGAGCTTAATCGTACTACTACTGAAAACATATTATTGTCTTATTGTGCATTCCAGTTACGACATGGAGCATGGTGTACATTATGAATATGTTGAGCAATTTATTCCAATAATGAGACTTTCGGCGTCTCATACATATTTAAAGGCAGACAATCCGTAATAAAGACTGGCAGATGACAACTGTTGTGGCATTTCAAAGACCAGACGTAAACCACACTAACTTCCTCTTACTCCAGAAACCGGTGGCGCGAACCTTGTGAGATTTGAAGAATTCCAGACACGAAATTCATCATCACCTCTCGACGAGATGGATGACTGGGTGGAAAGCATCTCAGCGTGAAACAACGAGATCTCAGCGTGAAACAGCGAGAGCCAGGTCATTGATGGATATATTATCGTTCGCAGACAACTGTCCTGAGAATATAAATGTGTGATTGCGTTATAACGAGAGGTGACTAGCAGGGACGCATAGAGAGGCAGAGGGGTGACCATTGTTCTAGAATCTTAGAGTGAAAAAGATAAGCATGAAACAGCGAGATATAAGCCAGACTCGGGTTATTTATATATATGTTATGGTTCGCAGACAAACTGTCCAGAGAATATCATTTTGTGATTACGTTATAACGAGAAGTATCTGTTATTGATATCGGAGACGTAGGAGGTAGAGGTGTGGCTGTCTGTCTAACAGCTCAACGTGAAACAAGGATAGCAGGGTCACTGATGGATATACAATTATCGCATTGTTTCCATGTTGACACGCACAGGGAACGATCAACCTAAAGGGAGTCAAGTCAGTATTCACAGAAGCCGTACTATAGGCCGTATGCATATTTACCAGACTCCCACTCGGCAATCCCAGCAACATCCTCATATCGTCGTTATAGTATAGCAGACGACCAGTTTTTGAATTCGATGCCAAGACAGTTTTAATTTGAAGTTTTTTTAATGAAAGCGGTGCAGCTTCCAGTGCAATTGAAAGCCCGTGTACCAATTTCCATAGTTCTAGTGTCCCTTCATGTTGAAGTCTTCAGTTATGGTAAAAACACTTTGGTAAGGACATGATTATGTGTGTTTGCCTTTGTTGTCCAATGGCTTGGCGTGTAGAGTAATGTATCATTATGTGCATTTTCATAAGGGTTATGCCCCCTGTGGCACAACCACGCGAACCTTGAAGCACCCCACCCAATTCCCATCACGTACGTCCATATACAGCGAAATTATAGCGGGAGGCAAATATGATCAACACGATTGTCACCTCACCTCAGTGATTTATGCCAGACCCGATGTTAGTTCCATATACACACACCTAACCCAAAACCACTCATCCCATGCACCCTCTCCGCACGTGTACACGATTATTGACCTATATATATTTGTTTTCATTTGCACTATTATCTATATGTATATATTGATGTGTATTCATAACCGGTCCTACTAAAACCCGACCGCACCCGACCGCACCCGACCGCACCCGACCGCACCCGACCGGACCGCCCCCAGGGGTTCGAGCGAGATGGGGTTTGCACTAACGTGTAGAATGGACCCGATTGTACCAAAGTTCCAATCCCCAAGTCGATAGCTCGAGCGGTCACGGCACTGTTAACCCCTGACTGGCGGCCGTTTCCGCCAGGTACAGGAAATCCAAAAAGGCGCCGACCGCACCTCCCCTGACTGCCTGACCACGGAAATGGACATTATATCATGAAGTGAATACCCATATGCATCCATGGGCGATCGGACAAGTCGCTAGCTGCAGCGGAAGTGAATAAATTAACCCATACGCTGCTGCCGAATTCGCTATAAATGTACGCAAAAACGCCGAAATTAACACCCGCCGACCGGACCGCCCCTATGGGACCGAGCGAGATGGGGTTTGCACTAACGTGTAGAATGGACCCGATTGTACCAAAGTTCCAATCCCCAAGTCGATAGCTCGAGCGGTCACGGCACTGTTAACCCCTGACTGGCGGCCGTTTCCGCCAGGTACAGGAAATCCGAAAAGGCGCCGACCGCACCTCCCCTGACTGCCTGACCACGGAAATTGACATTATATCATGAAGTGAATACCAATATGCATATATGGGCGATCGGACAAGTCGCTAGCTGCAGCGGAAGTGAATAAATTAACCCATACGCTGCTGCCGAATTCGCTATAAATGTACGCAAAAACGCCGAAATTAACACCCGCCGACCGGACCGCCCCTAGGGGACCGAGCGAGATGGGGTTTGCACTAACGTGTAGAATGGACCCGATTGTACCAAAGTTCCAATCCCCAAGTCGATAGCTCGAGCGGTCACGGCACTGTTAACCCCTGACTGGCGGCCGTTTCCGCCAGGTACAGGAAATCCGAAAAGGCGCCGACCGCACCTCCCCTGACTGCCTGACCACGGAAATTGACATTATATCATGAAGTGAATACCAATATGCATATATGGGCGATCGGACAAGTCGCTAGCTGCAGCGGAAGTGAATAAATTAACCCATACGCTGCTGCCGAATTCGCTATAAATGTACGCAAAAACGCCGAAATTAACACCCGCCGACCGGACCGCCCCTATGGGACCGAGCGAGATGGGGTTTGCACTAACGTGTAGAATGGAACCGAATGTACCAAAGTTCCAATCCCCAAGTCGATAGCTCGAGCGGTCACGGCACTGTTAACCCCTGACTGGCGGCCGTTTCCGCCAGGTACAGGAAATCCAAAAAGGCGCCGACCGCACCTCCCCTGACTGCCTGACCACGGAAATGGACATTATATCATGAAGTGAATACCCATATGCATCCATGGGCGATCGGACAAGTCGCTAGCTGCAGCGGAAGTGAATAAATTAACCCATACGCTGCTGCCGAATTCGCTATAAATGTACGCAAAAACGCCGAAATTAACACCCGCCGACCGGACCGCCCCTATGGGACCGATCGAGATGGGGTTTGCACTAACGTGTAGAATGGAACCGAATGTACCAAAGTTCCAAACCCCAAGTCGATAGCTCGAGCGGTCACGGCACTGTTAACCCCTGACTGGCGGCCGTTTCCGCCAGGTACAGGAAATTCGAAAAGGCGCCGACCGCACCTCCCCTGACTGCCTGACCACGGAAATTGACATTATATCATGAAGTGAATACCAATATGCATATATGGGCGATCGGACAAGTCGCTAGCTGCATGATGTCCATTTCCGTGGTCGTGCAACCAGGGGAGATGCGGTTTGTGCCTTTTTGGATTTCGCGTACCCGTGGAACCGGTCGCAAATTAGCGGTTAACAGTGCCATATCCACCCGAGCTATCGACTTGGGGGTTGGAACTTTGGTACATTCGGGTCCATTCTACACGATAGTGCAAACCACATCTCGCTCGGACCCATAGGGGCGGTCCGGTCGGCGGGTGTTAATTTCGGCGTTTTTGCGTACATTTATAGCGAATTCGGCAGCAGCGTATGGGTTAATTTATTCACTTCCGCTGCAGCTAGCGACTTGTCCGATCGCCCATGTATGCATATGGGTATTCTCTTCATGATATAATGTCAATTTCCGTGGTGAGGCAGTCAGGGGAGGTGCGGTCGGCGCCTTTTCGGATTTCCTGTACCTGGCGGAAACGGCCGCCAGTCAGGGGTTAACAGTGCCGTGACCGCTCGAGCTATCGACTTGGGGATTGGAACTTTGGTACATTCGGTTCCATTCTACACGTTAGTGCAAACCCCATCTCGCTCGGTCCCATAGGGGCGGTCCGGTCGGCGGGTGTTAATTTCGGCGTTTTTGCGTACATTTATAGCGAATTCGGCAGCAGCGTATGGGTTAATTTATTCACTTCCGCTGCAGCTAGCGACTTGTCCGATCGCCCATGGATGCATATGGGTATTCACTTCATGATATAATGTCCATTTCCGTGGTCAGGCAGTCAGGGGAGGTGCGGTCGGCGCCTTTTTGGATTTCCTGTACCTGGCGGAAACGGCCGCCAGTCAGGGGTTAACATTGCCGTGACCGCTCGAGCTATCGACTTGGGGATTGGAACTTTGGTACAATCGGGTCCATGCTATACACGTTAGTGCAAACCCCATCTCGCTCGGACCCCTGGGGGCGGTCCGGTCGGGTGCGGTCGGGTGCGGTCGGGTGCGGTCGGGTTTTAGTAGGACCCTTCATAACTATCTTTGTTATACGAGACATGTCCGGCGATTTGAGAATAAAAAATTCTGAATTCTGCATATATATAGTTACATCCACCATGCATACCTGGTATTAATATTTGTTTGCTGATCATGGTCAGTCTCTATATATATATATAATAGTATAGTATAATGATGATATGAATGCGATATTATTCACAAAACACGCTTTGTGTCCGAGAAATAAACGTCGACTGTTTAGTTTCTCGCAAAAGCGCAGTAGATTTCTATAAGCAGAATCACGATATTGCGTCATTTTCTTATTTTGATTCGCGCGCTTTATAAGTCGGTTGTAAAACCCTAAGATGGTGCGCCTACAACTTACAACTCACAATACGACTCATAGTAATATTCCTTATTTGGTATGTATGACCATTATAGGTTATATAGGAGAAAATACTAACTGGATTGTTAAATTTTCAATGATATTATGTATTCTGTCTGATCATTTCCCAATCATGAAGTAACGTGGATTAGCTGGATTTTGAACTGACAGCGGGTAGAATGGGTCGATTAAAATAAAATTTGGTGTGATTTGTGAATGCGATTGTTGATTGCGCCAATAATTTTATCTACACATTCCACAGCGCAACGGAACATTATCATTGGACGATACGGTATAGTTCCAAGTGTTCATCTATATATAAACAATTGTAAGGTAATGTTTTTGATGTGTGTTTACATAACCAATGGTACAAACATGACAACAGCATGCAATGTACGCGATATTTATGATTTGTATACGAACAACATCTATCTATTATATCATATTATTTATGTTTTTGGCGGTTTTAGTGGATGTAACTATTTAAAAACCTATACACACAGGGAAGACGGCCGTATCTTTAATCAACAAACTCCGAAACTCGGTGTGTTGGCGTAAACAACACATAAAGCACTGTAGACACAAATAAGACAGGAGAATTAATGAAAAGACACATTAAGGAGATATCACACAGACTCCATCCCCGCAGTCCAAGCACCCATCATGTCATCGTTAGTGGAGTATCATTTATCATTTGAGAGTTCACCAGTGCAGACAATAAAATTATAACTCACAAGTGAAGTTAGTCCAGCCGATTAGCAACAATATCAGACTGAATAAGGACAAACCGGAGAAAGGTGTCATTTTTGGACAGCATAACTGTAGACAAATACCTATTGTTTAATATATGTTCTTAAGAAAGACGTTTTTATGTCTATTTATCAGTGATGTGTTGGTCAGAGGCGTATGTAAATCGCGAATATTCAATTTTCATATGTTAAAAAGTTTGACCAAAGTACGGGGAATATCCATCCCAAACACCCCATCGCAGACCCTGCATATGAGGAGAGATACATTAAAGAGATATATCTCCCAGACTCCATCCCCGCAGTCCCAGCACCCATCCTGCCGTCGTTAGTGGGGTATCATTAATCATGTGAGAGTTCACTGGTGCTTAATAATCAGCACACAATAACTTATGGTCGGTCAAGTGCAAAGTAGTTAGGGATAGGTGTTTTGCCAGGCCCAATAGCATGGCAACCAAAGTAGTTAGGGGCAGGTGTGTGGCCAGGCTCGATAGCATGGCAACCAATGTGGTTAGTGGCCAGTCCCAATATACAGCATAGAACCCACTCGACAATTTTTTCAAGACGACAATTTCACAATCTGAAATCCAATTTTCAGAAAGTTGAATCCTGAATGTCCAAGCATGTTAAACTGGCGCGATGACACATATCACCGAATATTGAGACAAATTAATAACATGTCTGAATTGGCATTGTAAGATGAAGAGGGTTACAGCATGAACAAAATAATGGCAAAATATTTGTGTATTCATTGTATTCATGCATAAAACTCATGCAAATATATAATATCATATGAGTATATACCGTAAGCAAAATATAAATACATTACGAAAAAAAACGAAGTTGCCTCACATGCAGGTGGAAATATCTAGGTCAACACGATGTGAAGTCGGTTTGTGTTATGGTGTGTTTTATTAGGATTTGTACGCTTGAGTCAATTGACAGCTGACCAATCATCTAACATGATTTAGTGCACTGTAAAAAAAATGGAAATGCTGGGTGTTAAAGATGCCCTGTCCTATTTGAAGCCAAATATTTCAGAATTTATTAAGAAAATGTTCCATGCTGGACAAACAAAAACGAAAACAGTTGCAAATCACCTTCATTTGTATCCCACAGCTATAGGCATCGTGAATATTCACAAAACTAGTCATAAAAAATAAGTCGAAATCACAATTGATAAATCTCTTTATCAGTATTGTGATATTATCTACCACATTTCGGTGATGAACCCATGGACGATCTTTATAAGTCAAGAGGCGGCCATTGGAATTTTTGCTAGGCTGACATACATTCAAACCATATTAAAACTTCCTGTATTGAAAGTCGACAACTGAATGGCCTCCAAACTTCATATTACTTGGCTCATGGGTCCGATTTAATTATTTTCTGTTATAGAAAAGGTGCAGGTTGTGATTTTATTGTGTCAAAACGGTAATGGCATCTTTAAGAGGTGCTATTGTATGGAAATTGTAAGTTGAGGGCCCCGACATTTCCCGACGCTACGTCCCTGTAGACAATGTATGCCATGTGTGGGCATCTATTCTGGGTCCACCCCACAGCATTTTAGTCACGTATTATTCTCGTAACCTTTTGCGGACACATTTTATTTTCGTTCTTGTATACGCACACGATGCTGACAGTCGTTTCATGGCCATCCATCATCCAACATAACGACGCATGTTTGTTGAATATTATGACAGTAAGCATCCACGTATGAACCTGAGACAATTAGATTTAATGTTTGTGACCCAAATAGAGACAATACCGACCTAAATTCTTAACACAACGCTAAAAACGAAATAGTTTATGGAAAATGGTATGAATAAATTCATGAATTATTGTTTAACCCTGTTCATACTAAAGCATCATTGATGTGGATCATGCCATGAATCTCTACTCTGGCTAGTTAACGCCCGTAGATATCATATTCCACCAGTACAACACATGGGAACTTTTTGAAGTTTTGACAGGGAACCTTATAAACTGGAAATAATAACGCGGAGAATATATTTCTTAGTTATTACCTGTTGCCTAATAATGTACTTCACTGTATATGAAGGTCCCAACTCGAAATTTCACAATTTAAGTGACTTTGTAAGCGATTTTGTTTTGCGTAGACTTTGTCCTGGGTTAATTAATTCAATGTTTTTTGCGATATTAGCTCACAAAAGTCACAGAAAAGCATGCAATTTCAAGCTGGGGACCACCCCCTAATGTGAAATAGATTACCGAGGAACATGTTTTAACAAATAAATATTATAAATATATTCCCTGCCCTGTTTGTTCAATGTTATAAAGTTCCCTGTCAAAACTGTTCAGAACGTCAAGAAGAGTTTACAGGTTTTGTGATTTTTGTACCCCGTGCCAATACATTCTCTTATATATGCGAGTCGACCATAGGTCGCCTCGCATATATAAGAGAATGCATTGGCCTAACAATTTTTTACAATTTTAATAATTTTTTCTTGTATTCTTTAACATTTTTATAATTTCACCCATACAGAGCCCCAGACAAACATGAGCAGACGACACTCTTCTATATGCTTCTATATATGTGTGGGGCTCCCTGCAGGGTAATGGATGTTTTTTTATTTTATGTCCTAAAAATTGTAAGAAACATTTATTTTAAAAAAATGATAAAAAATTGTTAGGCCAATGCATTCTCTTATATATGCGAGGCGACCTATGTAATATAATCTTTAGCCATATCAGAGATTCATGACATGGTCTAGCTCGTTTGTTGATCTTATTATCTAGAAATTTCCCTCAATAAATAGGACTCCTTCTGTACTTTTATTTATCTGTCGTCTGCTTGTATCACTGTATATACATCCCTGAAAATAAACAATACGTGTATATATAGATCGCAGAGTTTGGAGTTTGGGTTTGGGAAGATCCCCCCCGGGAAGATTTGAAAGGGCTGTAAGCCCTCTCCTACAACCCACGGTTGAGTGATATAGTGCCACTGAAGAGCGTTTGTTGAGTTTGGTTGTGAGTGTTTTCTAGTCATTTGATGCTTGCTTGTGGAGTATGGGTTACATGCCACCCTAGCAGGAATCAAAGCCCCCCCCCCATTCCAAAAGCGGACCAGCGAAAAGACTTACCTTGATTATAATACGAGTTCTGTTTGTTTAAAGGTGGATTATCTCTTTGTAAACATGTATTATATAGTTACCGGGGTATAAAATATTAGATTTGAATCGAAGACTCCTGTCCGAAAATGCTTCTATCAATTAATATTAATTTTATTTCGAATATTTTCTGGTCTAAAAAGGTGTGTTTGTTCAGCTAACGAACAATAGTGGTTACTGTTAACCAGACCAGAAATTATATTGTTCAATTTTGTCACAAATAAACGTTAATTATACTCATTATCGCTTATATATGTGGAACAAAACAATACAAACAACCAATCTGTGACATTTGACATTCGTTGCGTAGCTGTAGGTACAGCCCAGTGCTCTCTATCGCAATACGGTCTCATCCGAATGGTCGGTTCTAAAAATAGTAACATAAACGGGCCCGATTTAATATTCGAAATAAAATCAATATTAATTGATAGAAGCTTTTCCGGACATAGGTCTTCAGTTCATATCTATTATTTTATACCCACGCAACTATTTAAAATTTGTTATTTAAAGAGATAATCCATCTTTAACTTAGTTGATATCTTTTTATTTAGTGGGTGTATATAGAGCATTCCGCTGTACACTATTTAACTAACAGGGAGAATCCATTTAGAATAGAAAAGGTTAACGTACCTCTTCATTGATTTGTTGAATATATCCACACTCATTGACGAGTATTTCCCGCAGAAAATGTTCAGAAAATAAGTTCAACAAACGACCAGTTTGTTGAACTTATTATCAGAACATTTTGCAGGTTTTTCCTCCAATAAATATGACTATACTTCTGCACTTTTATTATCCAATTTATAACTGAGTGGAAGAATCCATTTAGTATAGACAGGGCTAAACGTCTACATATTTGGAGTTGTCTTAGCATTCACTTGGATGTGGATTTTTTTTTATAATTTCGTGATTTTAAATACACATAGAGGATCTCTAATGAGACGCAATTCTATACGAAATTTATTAACCGAGCGTCAGCGAGGCTCGAATCGAATTTAATGGACGAGGTTAATAAATTTAGTATAAAATTACGACGAATTTCCATATATTTGCTCCGTGTGACCAGACTTCCTCCGGTTGCGTAATAGCAGGTTTACCAGTGTGGTTTTTGAGGATATTAAATTCATTGTTAATTGTGATGACCCATTGTATCCGGGCCAAATATATCTCAAGGTGACAAGATCAAGCAAACAACAGCATGTGTCCATTGTGGTGGTAAAACCAAGTTATGCAACGTCTGAGAAAATCCCATTAATGTGAAATAGTTGTGGGTTTGACACGCTGGGTCTTACTTTGTATAGTAATGGGTTTGATTTTACATTAGATATGGGATTAGGAATCAGGAATGCCCCATGCGTCGTGTTGTGTCAGAAAAGTAACCGAAATTCCCCGCTTAGTCCCGCACAATAGAACTTCGTATAATCCCATACCTTATGTACCCCGGGTACAATTGAAAAGTTAAATAGGATGAATGTGTATGTGTTGCATAATCCCCGGTAACACTCACAACCACACGAAGTTAAAAGGATTTTTCAAACCTGAATTAACAAATCGTTCTGGCAGCTGCGTATATACCTTCGTACAAGGATATGTAAATTAGCGAGATCACTGAGTCGCTACCATATATTGGATCCTTCAGTGGATTCAGTGCTACAGGTCAAAGTTCTGGAGTAGCATTCCATAGAAGGAGTTTTGAATATTCATGAATTCCATATATGGAATTCCTAAATATTCTAAACTCCATATATGGAAACATAGTAGCATTCCATATATGGAGTTTTGTATATTCATGAATTCCATATATGGAATTCATAAATATTCAAAACTCCATATATGGAATCATAGGAATGCTACTCCTGAAATTTGACCTGTATATATTACATTTAAACAGCGGAATGGGGCTGGGTGGATCCAATATGTTAGTGACTCAGTGGTCTCGCTTATTTGTGTATAAGAAAACTGATGATCAAGAACATTTTTACCGAGCCTCATTGCTGGAACATGTATATAATTCAAATGAGGCCAATATATAAATACGTTCGGACAATTTATATGAAGTAAATACGGACAGCGGAATTAAGTGCAACCCACAAATAACTAAAATCTGTAAATCCGATCACTGCATTTGGGAAATTTGTAACTTACCGAAAGAAAACACACAACTCACACTTTTTAGTATGTTTCAGAAAAAAACAATAAACATAAATGGATAGTTTTTCAAAATCATAACAGTTTTATTCCTTCTACCAGTGCGGACATATATTCCAAATGTCATACCTATTAATCAAGAAACGAAGAAGACTTTGTGTGCACGACCCCTCACACTACTTACATATTTTCTTAGAGTCGGCCTCGGCTTCAGATTACACTTTTAATGTGTCCCGTTTTGAGACGACTGGAACATAATATACGATATCCGGTACAATGTTTTACATTTATAGCTCCATAGCTCGCGGTAAATTCATATCACAAAACATTATACTTATGCTGTATTAAAATAACAACTGAAGGTTGCATGAACGCTCGCAGAGGACACGAAATATCCTGCAACTTTTTACGCTCTGGCACAAATGTTAGGCAGGTTTAGATACATAAAAAAAAAACTCCTCGCCGCATGTGGACCACATAGGCTACGAGATTGTATATATGACGATCACATGAATCGGTTGGTCATTTGCAACTAATAATGTTTGACGTTCGTACAATCGGAAATGTGCCCGGCATTCTTTTTGCAGGTTCAGTATATATAGAAAGGTACAATGTGCCAGAAACCGAATGCAAAAACAAGCCTTGAAATAGGGTGTCTGTCATTTGCAGAATGAGGTCCCCAGAGGGTGAATTTAGTGATGCTACCCCCGCATAGCGGGTTAGCATCACCAAATTCACCCTCTGGGGACCTCATTCTGCTTACACCTCAGCAGCAGAATGAGGTTCACAGAGGGTGAATTTTGTGATGCTAGCCCGCTATGCGGGGGTAGCATCACTAAATTCACCTTCTGGGGACCTCATTCTGCAAATGACAGATACCCTATTTCAAGGCTTGTGCAAAAATGCTTATGAAATGCATCTGTACCACAGCTAAATACATGAGAAGTAAAAACTTTATAGTTCTACTAGTAGAGATGCTATCGAAATTATCATGCAATTATCTCGCAAGAATCATCATAATTATACAGGTATTTTAAAGCAACGTGTTATATTTGTAGCACCGGCCGTTACAAGTGGAACTACCGAAATTTTACTTCTCGTGTCATTAGCTGTTGTAAATATGCATTATATATATATTATGCTGTTGTTGTTCATATTTCGGCATCATATATAGGGTTTTCTAAGATAAAGTGCCTGCAAGAAATCCCGTACAAACTTGCCATTGTATGAACGTATACTCTAAACCTGAATCGTTTAGAAAGAAGTTTACAAATTAGCTGTAACATGGTATCTTTTCACCAAGGAATGAGCCATGCAAAACCTGCACTATAGTTAATTGGTCTATGAATTATCTTGAAGATATGTAGCTTCATGAATTAATATTATAGGGACATTATCGTGATTTACAGCTCATGGATGGGTATTCACAAATTTAAAGACAAGTATCGTAATATATATATCTGGTTCAAATTTACTTCAAACAGTATTTTATTCCATGAAGAAAAAAAAACGTTGCTCTCGAAATGGGATGACTTAATGTACGTCGAGTATGGCATTGTAAAATTGTTTATTGAAAATAATGTAGAAATATATTGACAAGATGGAGCTAACAATAAAACCAGAAAACAATCAGAAATGGTAACGCCCTCAAGATCATATATTATTAGGCATATATAAAATATAAAATATAAAAAATATATACTGGTTTCATGAATGCACCACCTCAGAATTATGTTAAGACAACTATTCCTTCCAATAATTACAACAACGACGGCTTATCACTGCAGGTTTCTCATTCACCACCCCCGCAATAAAATCTTCAAGAGTGGCGCAGCCATATGGGAGGCCCTTTTCATATTTATTATTTATTTATGCTTAAGCGCAAATTACCTCTATCATTTGTGCTTAAGTTGAAATAAAAAGTACTATGCATTGACCCCCCCCCCCCCTTAATTAATTTTAAATATCACAGGCCAAAACACATCACCCAAGTCTATATATGCCCACCATATGATGGAAGCAATCCCCCAGTAACCCCTAGATCCCTTTTATGACCATGAAAATGGTATAGATCTGGGGTTTTTTGGTTTTTATTGGGGTTTGGGATCTAACTCGGGAGGATTTGGAAGGGGTGGAACCCTTTTCATACAACCCCTTTGGTATTTTAATATTTAACATCTTATGGTTATACATAATCATGAAATTGATGAAGCGGATGAAAAGGATGATCTAGGCATGATGTTTTTTTTTGTCTTTGCCTTTTTCTTTTTTCTGCCGGCTGGTGCTGTTTATGTTGTTGTTGTATGTTGAGATGTGGCACCAATGGCAGCGAGGAGCTCATCTGTTCCTTTTGTAATTTCTTCAGCGCTCCGGACATGTGCAGCTGGGTGGTCCATGGCTGAGTATAGGAGGAGCTGCCGCTGTTGTTGTTGGTGCTGGTGGTGGAGATGGAGGACACCGGGCTGTGATGGTATTCCGGTGTCGACGTGTCCATCTCCACCCCGAAGTCAGCGGCAGGGACGTCCGGGTGGTATCCGCGTCCCTGTCTCCATTGACATCGGTGATGATATCAGTGACATCCGGAATGACGACGGCGTCCCTGGTTCTGGTGGTAAAATCGTCGGGGGAGGCAAAGTGGGGGGGGGGGCTGGGCGTCTCTCAGCTCACCCCTGTCTCCACTTGGCCCGCCTGTCCGCATCCCTTCTTCTCTGGGACGGCGTCTTCCTCTTCCGCCTCCCCCTCTGGTGTCCCCGACAGTAGTGGGTCGCTGGTGGGCTCCAGCAACCGGGTTACCTCCAACTTTCGAGTCTGTTTGGGGCTTCTACTATGGGCCCATAATAATATACTATATCATTCACAATCAGAGGGAAGTAAGGGAGTTTTAGGTATTTGCGCTTAAGCGCAAATGATTTACGTTTAAGCGCAAATAAATTGATAGACACATATTTGCGCTTAAGCGCAAATTATTTACGCTTAAGCGCAAATATTTGCGCTTAAGTGCAAATAAATAATAAATGTGAAAGGGCCTCCCATACAGCCATTGTTCACACCTAAATATCGAAAGCAATTAACGCGGTCATAAAAGTTACATATATACCGCAACAATGAGACATCCGCGAAGATACATCCGAGAATACATACATCCGGCAAAAACTCTAAATATAGCGAGTATGTTATTAATCAAAGTAACCCCATGGCTCCTATGATATCGTCAGATCAGCCTTGCAGTATTCACCCTAGATGGCGTAATGATGGTGTAGGTGGGTTCAAATATCCCTGTAGGCAACATATATATTGTGATTTATATATAAGATGCCCGGCTGTGATCGAAACGGTAAAGTTTGTGTGGTCTGGGGCCATCGGCGACAAGTCCTCAAGATGTTATCTTGTAATAATCAACTAGTGACATGGTCATTAAGATTCAGAATGGCGATTCAATAAGGGGTGTCAATGTCCATCACCGATTGACCCCCCACGCTTAATTTGTCGCCGGTCAAATCAAACTCACTCGACCGAGAAACTGATATATGTGACATCTGTGTGTGTTGGGATGAGGAACGAGTCAAACCCAGCCAGATGCGCAGAGATAACAGAATAACTCAGGAAATCAATGGCCGTATAATGACAGCAAAATTGCTTAAACCGCCATGGTTCGTTCGAACCCCAAAATTATAATGTGGTAAGAGGTAGTTCAAAATTATAATGTGGTAAGAGTTGTCTCAAGAACAAACATGCTCGGAAGATTTCCGAAAAAATTCGTCGATATATAGCGCTGTTTTCTCCTCAGATAAATCTGAGATTGTTTCGTTTGTGCCTGTTCAATTTGTTTAGTCGTTTCGAAATTCCCTCAAATTGGGCCTTTTCAATCGCTGTCTGCACTCCCTTTCCCTTTTCATTCCCTTCATCTAAACTTTATTATTCGGACAATACAGAACTAATCCCGTCTGATATATACCCCAATGGTATATATTCCAAGATACCTGGGGTAGCATTTATTTTCTGACTTAACAAAAGCCCCTGAGCTTGTTGCCCAATCCTCTTTTGAACATTTTATAATTATAAGTCATGTACGTATTGTTTGTAATTTTGTTCTGTTTAGTTCAAATAAAATATTGTTTAAACTAATTTTTTTAGACACTCGTTGCGTCAAACGCACATACCATTTCCGGACATTCAGTTTCTGATTGCAGATGTCCAATGAATAACAAATTTAATGGCACTGTTTTGTACGCGTGGTGGCCCGTATACACATTGTGTACGAACTTAGCTGTTTCGTGCACTTCAATGCGTCCTTCTGGGACATATCATTATGGTGATTCAGTATATATTAGGGGTGTCAATGTCCATCACCGATTGATCCCCCATGCTTAATTTGTCGCCGGTCAAATGAAACTCACTCGACCGAGAAACTGATATATGTGACATAATATGACGAACGTGCCAATCCGATCCAGATGCGTATAAATAACTCAGGAAATCAATGGCCGTATAATGGCCTCCAAATACAACAGCCTCAACAACCGATTTTCATCGAAGAATTAAAGAAAGGGTGAAGGGAACTGCACAATGCATTCCGACCATCCTAACCGGCCTGCGGCCGGAAACTACACAACCAGCTGGCCGTATAATGACATCAATATTGCTTAAACCGCCATGGTTCGTTCGAACCCCAAAATTATAATGTGGTAAGAGGTATCTCAAAGCAAACATGAGCGGAAGATGTCCGAACAAATTTCTCAGCAAATGGCGCTGAAAATCCGTGTCTTGTTTCTGATATTTTTCAATAAATTTGAGATGTTTCGTTTGTACCGATTCAATTTGTTTAGTCAGCGGTCGGGTCAAAATCGTAACTCCGTGTAGACCACGGCAAGACAATCTAGAGCTGTCGTCGTAACTCCGTGTAGACCATGGCAAGACAATCTATAGAGGTATCGTTGTAACTGCATGTAGCCCATTTCAAGACAATCTACAGCTGTCGTTGTAACTCCATGTAGACCACGGCAAGACAATCTACAGCTGTCGTTGTAACTCCATGTAGACCACGGCAAGACAATCTATAGCTGTCGTCGTAACTCCATGTAGACCACGGCAAGACAATATAGAGCTGTCGTTGTAACAGCATGTAGACCACGGCAAGACAATCTATAGAGGTATCGTTGTAACTGCATGTAGCCCATGGCAAGACAATCTAGAGCTGTCATTGTAACTCCATGTAGACAACGTGCACGGCAAGCACGACTATCTACAGCTGTCGTTGTAACTGCATCTAGACCACGGCAAGACCACCTAGAGCTGTCGTTGTAACAGCATGTAGACCAAGGCAAGACAATCTATAGAGGTATCGTTATAACTGCATGTAGCCCATGGCAAGACCATCTAGAGCTGTCGTTGTAACTGCATGTAGACCATGGCAAGACCATCTGGAGCTGTCATTATAACTGCATGTAGACCATGTATAGACAAGGTTGGCCATGGCAAGACAATTATCTAGAGCTGTCGTTGCCCTGGAACGTTTGTCGTTTGACAAAGTTTGAAAAACCCAACTTTGCCTTTGGGCTCTAAACAAACTATTATCACGTGGAACAAGTTCGCAACCATGGGTGATGTAAACGATCATTAAGTGCATTAACATCCATACATGCTAAACCTCCCTCCATTATTGTTAGATATTTGTGCCAATAACACGACAAAGCCGATCTATTTCGGCGGGAAACTTCAAAGGAGTAGCACTGCACCGATACATGTAAACCGCCAACAAATCGCGGATTACTGGGATATATATTACGAATAAATGTAATAGATGTTGTGTGACGTGTCAATGGCGTTAAAAGGTCATCCATGCACGGAGATAATTAAAGGTGGATTATCTCTTTGTAAACATGTATTATATAGTTACCGGGGTATAACATATTAGATATGAGTCGAAGACTTCTATCCGGAAATGCTTCTATCGATTAATATTGATTTTATTTCGAATATGTTCTGGTCTAAAAATGTGTGGTTGTTTAGCTAACGAATAATAGTGGTTACTGTTACCAGAGACCAGAAATTTTATTGTGTAATTTTGTCAAAAGTTAACGTTAATTCGACTCATTATTGCTCATAACTATGGAATAAAACAAACAGTCAATCTATCTGAGACATTTGACGTTCGGTATGTAACTATAGGAACAGCCCAATGCCCTCTATCGCTGTATGGTTTCGTCCGATTTTCCGGACAGGGGTCTTCAATTCATATTTATTATTTTATACGCACGCAACTATTTAAATATTTTTATTTAAAGAGATAATCCATCTTTAATATTGAAAATATTTATTCCAGGATATTATAGAGGTCTTCATTGTATGTTTTATAGAGGTCTTCATTGTATGTTTTATAGAGGTCTTCATTGTATGTTTATAGAGGTCTTCATTGTATGTTTTATATATTTTTTTAAAAACTTCTAGTAGATTTTTCCGGATAGTCAAGAGGCGATCAACTAGACCTACATGCATCACTTTTATGATAAAAACGAAAGAAAGCTGTGCGTGAATTTGTTTTAATATAAATTCATGTTAAGATAACGCATATACCATTTCATGTTAAGATAACGCATATACCATTTCATGTTAAGATAACGCATATACCATTTCATGTTAAGATAACGCATATACCATTTCATGTTAAGATAACGCATATACCATTTCATGTTAAGATAACGCATATACCATTTCATGTTAAGATAACGCATATACCATTTCATGTTAAGATAACGCATATACCATTTCATGTTAAGATAACGCATATACCATTTCATGTTAAGATAACGCATATACCATTTCATGTTAATATAACGCATATACCATTTCATGTTAAGATAACGCATATACCATTTCATGTTAAGATGACGCATATACCATTTCATGTTAAGATAACGCACATACCATTTCATGTTAAGGTAACGCATATACCATTTCATGTTAAGATAAAGCATATACCATTTCATGTTAAGATAACGCATATACCATTTCATGTTAAGATAACGCATATACCATTTCCGGACATTCAGTTTCTGAGTCCAGATGTCCAATGAATACAAATGGCACTGTTTTGTTCGCGTGGGGACCCGTATACATTGTGTAGGAAGTTTGCTGTTTCGTGCACTTCAGTAAGTTCTTCTGGGACATATAATAATGACGATTCAGTGCATATCAGGGGTGTCAATGTCCATCACCGATTGATCCCCCAATGTTTAATTTGTCGCCGGTCAAATCAAACTCACTCGACCGAGAAACTGATATATGTGACATCTGTAGGTATAGATGAAGAACGAGTCAATCCGAGCCAGATGCGAAGAGATAACACTATAACTCAGGAAATCAATGGCCGTATAATGACATCAAGATTGCTCAAGATGTCTGAAGACATGGGAAGTATCATTTCGCCCCGAGGCGCATTGATTATAGAGACATACAGCCGATATGACCAGAGGGCCACACAACGCACTCCGCTAACCCTCAGCCGACCCTCGCATTTATTCCACACCTGTGAGACACATGCATTATGGGATAGCATCCATTGAATACACATTGTCGCAGGTTCGGTATAGAAAGCTACAATATGCCAGAAACCGAATGGAAAATAAAATGCATTTGTAACTGGTCAATATGACTACCTTTGATGTAAACATATTTTATTCCAATCAATAATAACATATTTAAACATTTGACAAATATTTTACATTATAAGACAGAATAATATATATATATAATAGGATGATTGGAAAGGGGATTAAATAACAAGCCCAAGGGCTTTTATTAAGTTTGCTCCCCTTTTGTTTCGCGCCCGCTCTTCATTAAGTGTAGAGGGGGGGGGGGGGTCAGACGGGAAGGAATGAAGCTATCATAATTATAGTATAATGTTGTTGTCGTGAGAAGCAAGGAGATATATTGTGAAGTAGAAAGAAATAGAGAGGACGAGAGAGAGAGAGAGAGAGAGAGAGAGAGAGATATATATATATATATATATATATATATATATATATATATATATATATATATATATATATATATATATAAAGGGGATGAGATGCTGGGAGAGGGGGTAGTGATGAGGAGTGTTCAATAATTGAGTTGAGTTTTTGCGTAATAATAATAATGATGCTCGTCTATACTATTATTTGTGTGTCAGACGCCATGGGGGGGGGGGGGGGGGGGGGGGTCAAGCGCAGTTATTAATATGTTGCATTGGTCAGTAAGTAATTAGACATGTATAGCTGGGAATATCATACGGTCGCTTAACTCGACCAGAATCAAAAGCAATGCATTGTCCGTACAGGTGATAGAATCATGGAAATCTTTTTGTTCTCATGATATAGGTCTGAACTGCATTAAATATTTGTTTATTTTCGCGAAGGCTAAGCTGACTACCTTTGGGTTGGTCATGGGTATTTGGGAGTCATTTTGACTATAGCAGTACCGTCCCACGAGTCATCATGACTAACCCTGAGGTAGTCAACTTGACAATGAAAAAAACAATTATAAGGGGATATTTAGCTACTGAACATAAGCTACGTTTTATAACTCATAGCTTATCGCATTTAAAGTGTCACAGAAACTATAACGTTATCATTCAAGAGGCATATTTTAGCCCTGCGGTTATGGTACGAGGTTTATTGTTATTGTACGAAAAATAGAAAAAATTGTGCTTCCGGTGTATGACCCACGTGGGTTTGTTGTTCGTGTAAACTTCTCTTGTTTTAGCCAAATTAAGGTTATTTATCTCTCCTATTGTTAGAATATTTTGTAACCAGATTACACGGTCAACAAAAAGTGTCTTTAAATGTGATCTTAAATCATAAATATGGCCCATTTATCATGTTTTTTTCCGTAAATTTTACTACACACAGTGCAGTGTTGAATCATGAATGTCCGACTCCAAAGTCACTGTGAGTGTGACAGGTCATGCATATTAATTTTGAGTATCATTCTCATGTATTGGTAGTTTGTTAATTAAAATTATCTTATTTCATCTTCGAGTTTGATCATCCTCAACCATGCAACCCAGTCATTATGACACAACCCCAGTCGTTGTGACTAGCATAACGATAGTCAGTATGACTCAGTTCTAGTCATGCTAACTAAACTTACCTTAGCCATTTTGACTCAATAGAATTAAGCATTATGACCCGATCCGGGACATTTTGACTCAAAGCATAGTAGTCATTGTGACTAATGCAATAGTAGTCAATATGACTCAATGTTAGTCATGTTGACTAAGCATAATTATGCTGGTCATGTTGACTACTACTGACCTAGTCATGATGACTAACTTTTCCAGGTAGTCACTTTAACTACCAAAAGGTAGTCATCTCCAGGACAAGCTGTTGACTACCCTAAGTTGGTCATATTGAACAACCTATTTTTTCTCAGTGATATATAGTAGCGATAATTGTGCTACTGTTCCCTGTAAATAGCATGACATTATCAATTGTTCGAGTTGACGTTGTTTCCAAATCAAAATAAAGGTAGTTATAGTATTAATGGTCGTCACAGTCATGGGTGTGGAATAAATACAGAACACAATTTGCAGTCATAATCTGGAATCTAACGATCTCGTTATGGATGGCGTCACATTTCACCGAAGCTCTGCTTTCGTGATATATATCCTTATATCCTTGCGTCGTCGCCCGCTATATATACTCATTCGTTGAAAGATTCTTGATTAAGATTCGCGTTATGTTCTGTCTATATATACACACAGGGACGTGGCTAGAGGGTATCCATTTGGGGGTTCATGTCTAGCCTAGAATTTCCAACTTAACATTCATATAAGGTTGGAAAATGTCCAACTGTTGGCCATTTTAGTCTAACATTTTGACTGAAAGCACAGGGGGTGGCGCAAAAATAATTTCAGACACGTATATGATGATTTTTTACCTTTGGTCATTTTTGAGACCCACCCACCCCTCGACCCTAATTGTTTTATATTTTAGCAAGTTTTTCTCTGACCATTTTTCGACACCCACCTTCCTATATATAGAAACACGAAATAACAGTTTTTTCGAAGATATATTAGAATTTTCACCACTTACTGTCTGTTTCCAATCAACTACCTATTACAGGTTGGTGTATGTAATTAACTCAGTTTGATATGGCAGTGTTTGCTTATATAATGTGTCCATGCATTTTATGCTTGGAGTGACATAGATGACATATAGCGGGTGTTTGGTAATTTTACAAGAGACACTATATACTGATTGTCTAAATGCAGTTTTGATGCTAAAATTACAATTAAATTATCTCTTAGTTTTAAGGCCAAAGATATGGAGGAATTTATTTTTGTGCTGTGGAAAAACTTGCTTTAATATGGGTCCTCTAGATCACACACCCACCCCCTAAAAATGTTTGACACCCCCTTATTTGACACCCCCTTGGAAAGTATGGACATATTGTAATCGTGATCACCCACCCCCTCAAAATGTTTGACACCCCCTTGGAACATTATCAAAACCAAGTTAAGAAATAGACTATCTGTTGAATATTTGAAACAGTTGATGAAAATTTTAATTGTTGGCCCAGCCATTTCTGAATTTGATTTTCACCGGGCTGCTTGCGTACGGTCCGATGTGAAATCCAGCCGTATTCTATATTAATGCTTTACATGAATTGATCTGTCCGTGTGATATAAGGCATACCTATGTTCGTATAATATTGTTTTTAAAGTTGTTTGGTGTTATTTTAATTATGCTTTTATTCTGAGTATAACAAATAAAGTTTAAAACAAATATGTTAGTCATTAATTGTGAACCGCCCAGAAAATGAGGACCAAAGTGTTTTTTCATTTGGCTAATAAAATTTCCATTTGGCTAAACTTTTGACCGCAAGATTTTTCGGTCCAGCGCGAACACTGCTTGGAAAGTATGGACATATTGCAATCGCGATCTAAACAAATACATGTACATACAATGCACGGGATGTTTGTTGAAAACTAAAATTATCGAAACAATCTTAACCTATTTTAGTATGAATATTCCCAACCGCTGTTAATTCCGGCTGAAATTGTTTGACCGAATCCTGGGTGTTGGCAGATGGTAGATATCGATCCGTCCTGTATCCTGGTGTCTCGGTTACTCAGTCGGCAAGGCACATAGCTCACTAGACCATATATATAGGCCCTATATCTACATTGAATTGTGATATGTACACGGACAGATAAATTAATAGAAGCAAAACTTCATCCAACCTTGACCTTTGACCTTGAAAAATGTGACTAGAATAGTGTCAACAATCATTAGCGCGCGCCGCGTGTATACTGTTTTGCAAGTTCTTGATAGCCGTGGTCCCATGGGCATTTTATTTATAGATAATTGGTTTTTCGGTTTAAAAGTCGAACTGCGCAACCAGGAGGTCGAGTCCGGTAAAAGGTGAAGTTGGGAATTTCAATTTCGTTTATTGTCCTTTACATTATTATGCCAATAATGTTGATTTTTGGTTTGTGACAAGCTATGTCAATTACCAATAAAAGAAATTTAAAAGATAATTTGTAAGTCTTATATTTCAACTTTTATAGATATGTTTCGTTCTGCAACCCACTGATGGTTGTGGTCGGAAACGGCCGAGTCGACCGCCAGTTCGTTAATTAGGTACTGGTTGTTATTGTTATTTTAACGGAATTCTGAGTTGGTCATTCGCGAAACCATTATATTTTATATTATATAATTACAATCATGGGTATATAGTATATAATATATAATCTTGAGCGCGTTACCATTTCTGACTATGGTTTTCTTGTGTTATTTATCGGGGAATTCCATTGCACGTTATGAGCATAAGGGAGATCAGTGCATGGGTCGTGGCCGTATTTGATTCATCCAGCTCAGGGATGTGGCTAGAGGGTCTCCGCTGGGGGGGTGTCCACCTTGGGAATTTCCAACTGCACCCCCCCCCCTTGAATCGGAATCACACCAACCACAACTTGTTTGGATAATTCCATTTGCACCCCCCCCCCCCCCCTTGAGTCGGAATTCACACCAACACAACTTTTTGCATAATTCCATTTGCAGCACCCCCCCCCCCTTGAGTCGAAATCGCACCAACACAACTGTTTGCATAATTCCATTTGCACCCCCCTTATACCTCATGATCAGGCCTAATTTCCTATTTCCTATATGTTCATAAGCCATGCTTCTATTTTCCCAGTATGAGAACATTAAGATATTTTAACCTGAAAATTGCCCCCAAAAAAAACAACTAGTGATCTAATTCCAGACAAATGCACACAGCTACCGACAACAGACCAGGAAACACCGGGCCGACCATGGTTGTTTGGCCCGGTGTGAGAAAATATTTAAAACTATATACAAGAAAATCGCAAATCCTAGCATCTAGACTGGCCTCAACTGAAGCTTTCCTAGTGTTGGAAATTTCAAACCTCATGCTCCCCCTCAGGTTGGAAAATTCTTCAACTGATGACCATTTATGTCTACAAGTTTGACCAAATGTAGTAAAATATTGTTTTGCTAAACTAATTAGCAGTTTGTTTTGTATTGGCCATATGGATGGGGCAATGACACACCGGGCCGACCATGGTTCGGCCCGGTGTGCGAAAATTTTGAAATCTGAACAAGAAAATCGCAAAATCCTAACATCTAGACTAGCCTCAAGCCTTCCTACTGTTGGAAATTTCAAACTGATGACAATTCCAATGACAATGTTGACCAATTGTATGACAATATTGTTTTCTTAAATTAACTAGAAGTTTTTGACTGGCCACGGGGGAGGGACCAGGACACAAGCTTTCCAAGTGTTGGAAATTTCCAACCTGTCACCCCCCTAAGGTTGGAAAATTTCCAACTGATGTCCATTTCTGTCAAAAATTTTGACAAAAAATAGGAACATATACAAATATTGGTCGAAAAACAATAAATTCCCCCAATAAATTGTTTTATAATCAAACTACAAGAACATTTTCAACCTATTGTTGGTGTAAAATTTCGTTGTGGCAAGTATGAAATTTCCAACTATTGAAAATATAGCTCTCTGCTGGGGGGGGGGGGTGAGACACCCCCCCACACCCCCCTCTAGCCACATCCCTGATCCAGCTCCGTTCCGTAGTTTCAGAGATTATTCCAACCCCGGTTCCGTGGTTTCGGTGCTACTTGTCAAAGTTTTGGAATAGCAATTCCATATATGGAGCTTTTTAATTATTTATGACTTCCATATATGGAATGCTACTCCAAAACTTTGAACTATAGAATTAAAACCACGGAACCGGACCTGGTGGATCCAATGTGGCCGGGAGTTAGTGACTGCATGGGCGTATTGTTGGCATAATATACCTTTAACGTCGTTGACATGAGTATGATTGTGACACACGACATCTATAAGCAAATTTATACGTAACAAATATCACACAAATCCGCTAATTGGTGGCGGTATCGGTGCAGTGATATACATCCTTTGAAGTTTCCCGCCTTTGAGGTGTTAGTGGCAGGAAATGTCTAACGATAATGGAGGGACTTTTAGCATGTTTGGGTGTTAATGCACTTAATGATCGTTTACATCACCCATGGTTGCGAACTTGTTCCACGTGATAATAGCTTGTATAGAGCCCAAAGGCAAAGTTAATTGAAACGCTGACAAGAAAACAAGTAGTGTAGTTCGAGTTTTCAAACTTATAGTCAAAGCTCCATATTAAACAGTTTAAGTAATTTCGCACATATGTGTGACCCGCCATATCAAATCCAGTCGTAAGTCGGGATTTTTTTTACCCTGTGCCAATGCATTCTCTTATATATGCGAGTCGACCATAGGTCGCGTCGCATATATAAGAGAATGCATTGGCCTAACAATTTTTTACAACTTGAATTTTAATAATTTTTTCTTGTATTCTTTAACAATTTTATAATTTTACCCATGTACAGAGCCCCAGACAAACATGAGCAGACCACACTCTTCTATATGCTTCTATATATTTGTGGGGCTCCCTGCAGGGTAATGGATGTTTTTTATTTTATGTCCTAAAAAATGTAAGAAACATTTATTAAACAAAAATTGTTAGGCCAATGCATTCTCTTATATATGTGAGGCGACCTATGGTCGACTCGCATATATAAGAGAATGCATTGGCACAGGGTAAAAAAATCCCGACTTACGACTGGATTTGATATGGCGGGTCACATATACGACACATGTCATTCAGTCGTATATAACTAACAATATAGCCATGCTATATATATATATAAAAACAGCTATATATATAAGCTTTGTAAATTGAATAATTCACAGTAAAATATGTTTAAAGTAAAAAAGCTATATATTTTAACAACAATGTACTTCTAGGATATCGGTGACTCAGTTGGTAGGCACATAGACCACCATATATAAGCCCTATATACACTGAAACTAAATTAACCCTTTCTATACTAAATGGTTTCCCCCAGTCAGTTTAAAAGTGTACGTCGGAATGGTGTATTATTGATTTGCATGGTTGTACAGATAATGTAAGCAGACGACGTATAAATAAATGTACAGAAGGAGTCCCATTTATTGAGGGAAATGGTTAGATAACAAGTTGAAGTTGTTATCTGAACATTTCCTATATATGGAATAACTTTATATATGCATGTACTCATGAATGATTCTTTAATATGGAAAGTGTTCGACTTATTATCTGAACATTTTCTATGGGATTAAATACTTACTACTCATCAATGATGCTTTAGTATAAAAAGGGTTAAACTTATTATCTGAACATTATACTTACTACTCATCAATGATGCTTTAGTATAAAAAGGGTTAAACTTATTATCTGGACATTTACTATGGGATAACTACTCATCAATGATGCTTTAGTATAAAAAGGGTTAAACTTATTATCTGAACATTTACTATGGGATAACTACTCATCTATGATGCTTTAGTATAAAAAGGGTTAAACTTATTATCTGAACATTTACTATGGGATAACTACTCATCAATGATGCTTTAGTATAAAAAGGGTTAAACTTATTATCTGAACATTATACTTACTACCCATGAATGATGCTTTAGTATAAAAAGGGTTAAACTTATTATCTGAACATTTACTATGGGATAACTACTCATCAATGATGCTTTAGTATAAAAAGGGTTAAACTTATTATCTGAACATTTACTATGGGATAACTACTCATCTATGATGCTTTAGTATAAAAAGGGTTAAACTTATTATCTGAACATTTACTATGGGATAACTACTCATGAATGATGCTTTAGTATAAAAAGGGTTAAACTTATTATCTGAACATTTACTATGGGATAACTACTCATGAATGATGCTTTAGTATAAAAAGGGTTAAACTTATTATCTGAACATTTACTATGGGATAACTACTCATCACTATTATATTCTGGAATAATTTTTTCCCGTATTAATTATCTCCCCGTATTAATTATCTCCCCGTATTAATTATCTCCGCGTCTGACCTTTTAACGCCGTTGACGCGTGACACACGACAGCTAGTAAATTTTCGTAACAAAAATCGCACAAAGCCGCTAATTATTGGAGAACTCGCCCTAGGTATACGGTGCTAACCCTTTTGAAGTTTCCCGCCACTATACTTGATATCAGCAAGCTTTGTGTAGGTGGCACGAATATCAAAGGATAATTAAGGAGATTTTAGCATGTATAGGTGATAATACACTTAATGATCGTGTACGGTTTACATCATCGATGGTTGTCAAATTTCATGTTCTATACAATATAATTATGTGATAATAGCTTGCAAAGTCAAAGCTAACACGTTGAATAAACAACCATGCAGGCAGTAGTTTCAAAGTGAGTTTTAGAACTCCATGAAATTTCAATATTAAATATATTTATAGTTTACGCAACCATGTTGTATATATAGTTTATGAGTTGGGTTTTCAAATTTTGTGAGATTCCCAAATGAAATAGTTTGCGAAATATGGCACCGATGCCAGAGATGTGAAGCGTATAGTATATATAATACACTCACAACTTATAGAATGTTTGCATGGGCAGCTGCGTGTCCCAGCTTTTCTCGGTTACGAAGTTATGGTACGAGGCTGTATATAGGTGGCTCAGTTAAAATGTTAATGCGATGATGATTACTATTGTATTCTGCAATAATTATTTCCCGTATCAATTATCTCCGTGTGTGACCTTTTATAATGCCGTGACACCCGACAGCTTATAAATTTATTTAACAAAAATAGCACAAATCCCAGCAAATCCGCTAATTATTTAAAATCCCGTGGTACAGGTATATATGTGCAACGTTATATTATTTGAAGTACCCCACCGAACATGCTTTGTCGTGTCAGTGGCCCAAAGAAGAATGGAGATAATTGAGGCTATTTAATTTAGCATGTATATGTGTTAAAAGAGGTGTTAATGGTCGCTTACAACAACAAGCGCGGTTGTTAATTTGTTCCACGCTTTTGTTTTATATATAGAGCCCAAAGGCAAAGCTATAACCGAAACGATGCCCCCCCCCCCAACTACTATCCCTGCTGCTATAACCGAAACGCTGCCACCCAAACTACTATCCCTGCTGCTATAACCGAAACGCTGCCCCCAAACTACTATCCCTGCTGCTATAACCGAAACGCTGCCCCCAAACTACTATCCCTGCTGCTATAACCGAAACGCTGCCCCCCAAACTACTATCCCTGCTGCTATAACCGAAACGCTGCCCCCCAAACTACTATCCCTGCTGCTATAACCGAAACGCTGCCCCCCAAACTACTATCCCTGTTGCTATAACCGAAACGCTGCCCCCCAAACTACTATCTCTGCTGCTATAACCGAAACGCTGCCCCCCAAACTACTATCCCTGCTGCTATAACCGAAACGCTGCCCCCAAACTACTATCCCTGCTGCTATAACCGAAACGCTGCCCCCAAACTACTATCCCTGCTGCTATAACCGAAACGCTGCCCCCCAAACTACTATCCTTGCTGCTATAACCGAAACGCTGCCCCCCAAACTACTATCCCTGCTGTTACAACCGAAACGCTGCCCCCCAAACTACTACCCCTGCTGCTATAACCGAAACGCTGCCCCCCCCCCCCAAACTACTATCCCTGCTGCTATAACCGAAACACTGCCCCCCAAACTACTATCCCTGCTGCTATAACCGAAACGCTGCCCCCAAACTACTATCCCTGCTGCTATAACCGAAACGCTGCCCCCCAAACTACTATCCCTGCTGATATAACCGAAACGCTGCCCCCAATCTACTATCCCTGTTGCTATAACCGAAACGCTGCCCCCCAAACTACTATCTCTGCTGCTATAACCGAAACGCTGCCCCCCAAACTACTATCCCTGCTGCTATAACCGAAACGCTGCCCCCCAAACTACTATCCCTGCTGCTATAACCGAAACGCTGCCCCAAACTACTATCCCTGCTGCTATAACCGAAACGCTGCCCCCCAAACTACTATCCTTGCTGCTATAACCGAAACGCTGCCCCCCAAACTACTATCCCTGCTGCTACAACCGAAACGCTGCCCCCCAAACTACTACCCCTGCTACTATAACCGAAACGCTGCCCCCCCCAAACTACTATCCCTGCTGCTATAACCGAAACGCTGCCCCCCAAACTACTATCCCTGCTGCTATAACCGAAACGCTGCCCCCAAACTACTATCCCTGCTGCTATAACCGAAACGCTGCCCCCAAACTACTATCCCTGCTGATATAACGGAAACGCTGCCCCCAAACTACTATCCCTGCTGCTATAACCGAAACGCTGCAGAATGAACAATCATGCAGGTTGAGTTCTGGGTTGAGGTTTCACAGTTTCTGAAATTTCCACATTAAAGGTACACAATTCGATTCGATGGTCCCCATATCATCAGATTCCAACAACAACAATAACAACAACAATAACAACAACAACAACAACCCTTCAGTTATCAGAATCGATTAATTGCCAATAATTAATGCTAACCATTGTCAAATATAGTATAAAATTGTCCAAAAAGTGTTATATATCAACATTTTGTTCAACGCAATTTTATATCGAGAGTATACGTCTGTCGGCATTCGTCGAATATTTGCCAGGCCGCCAAATATTCAAGGTGGTGAAAAATAACAGATTTCAAAAATCGATATCGGATAACTCTAAGTATTGATGGTGGGTTCCTCGACTAGAATAAAATATTTTTTACCCCCGAAGCCAAAGAGATAGTAATTTAGTAATGATAATTCGGATTATGGATGTTTAAATAGATATATAGTTATATGGTATGAGACTAAATGTAGGTGGTTCAATGTTATCATTCCGTATTAATTATCTCCGCCTGTGACCTTTTAACGCCGTTGACATGTGACACACGACAGCCGGTGAAATTACGTAACAAAAATCGCACAAATCCGCTAATTATTGAAACTCGAGCAGTATCGGTACTGTGTTATTTTCCTTTAACTTTCCCGCCGAAAGAAACATGCTTTGTCCTGTTTGTGGCATACAGATCAATCGATAATTGATTATATTTTAGCATATATGGGTGATAATGTATTAAATGATAAATTCTATCACCCTGTTAGTCAACATAATCCACATGATAATAGTTTACATACAGAAAAAAAGGCAAATCTTGGCGTTGACATCCAGGCATGCAGTATATATATATATATATAGTTTAAAGCTCCCCAAGATATTTGGATTTTTTATATGAAATGCATCCATCTAAAAATCATGAATATGTCCAAGTTGGTATATAAAATACAACTATATATATACTATAACGATTTATCGTAATGATTAATATGTTTGTAAACATGCCTTGCGAGAACATGCATTGTGACAAATACATATTTTAACATAAACCGAAACAATATGTCGTTGCATCTGATCCAAACACCGAACTATATATAGTGTCTCATGTCCCATTAAAGATGAACTGACTCTTCCCGTCAAAACTTACAGCAACAACAACAACAACAACAACGAAAACACCAACAACAATAACATGAAAAGAACATCAATATCAACAACATTATGTGAAGCTCGATTTAAAGGTACAAAACTTGAATTTACTTGATATTTGACTGATGTGAATCTGCATCGAATTTCGAACTTCACGAACCTGACGAGGGCGAGTGCATAGTGCATTGTCATTCGCGAAAATAGACGAGAAACATAATTATGATATAACATATTCCGTTTAAAGGGACGGGCGGCCTTCGTTGTAGGTTATAATTTAGAAATAACATTTATCAAATTATGATAATTTCCTCAAGAATGATATAACATATTCCATTTAAAGGGACGGGCGGCCTTCGTTGTAGGTTATAATTTAGAAATAACATTTATCAAATTATGATAATTTCCTCAAGAATGATATAACATATTCCATTTAAAGGGACGGACGGCCTTCGTTGTAGGTTATAATTTAGAAATAACATTTATCAAATTATGATAATTTCCTCAAGAATGATATAACATATTCCATTTAAAGGGACGGGCGGCCTTCGTTGTAGGTTATAATTTAGAAATAACATTTATCAAATTATGATAATTTCCTCAAGAATGATATAACATATTCCATTTAAAGGGACGGGCGGCCTTCGTTGTAGGTTATAATTTAGAAATAACATTTATCAAATTATGATAATTTCCTCAAGAATGATATAACATATTCCATTTAAAGGGACGGGCGGCCTTCGTTGTAGGTTATAATTTAGAAATAACATTTATCAAATTATGATAATTTCCTCAAGAATGATATAACATATTCCATTTAAAGGGACGGGCGGCCTTCGTTGTAGGTTATAATTTAGAAATAACATTTATCAAATTATGATAATTTCCTCAAGAATGATATAACATATTCCATTTAAAGGGACGGGCGGCCTTCGTTGTAGGTTATAATTTAGAAATAACATTTATCAAATTATGATAATTTCCTCAAGAATATACCAATAGTATAGTCCAATAGTATAGTCCAATTATGACATGGAAGTGATATTACTCACAAAACACGCTTTGTGTCAGAGAAAATGCAGGTCGTGCGTTGTTTAGTTTCTCGCAAAAAGCGCCATGAATTGTTTATAACCAGAGTCATTTGCGTCATTTCAGTATTTAGATTGGCGCGCATTATACGTCGGTTGTAAAACCCCTAATTTTGTGCTTCTACAATGTTATCTCCGCCTTCCACAGCGCAACGAAACATTTTCATTGGAGGATCCGGTAGTTCCGAGTGCATGTTTGTCTATAAACAAATGGTTCGGTAAAGTTTTTTTTATGTTTGTTTGCGTAACAAAGCGTACAAACGTGACACCGACATGCAATGTACGCGATATTTATGATTGGTATAATAACAATATCTGTCTATTATATAATATTATTTCGGGTTTAGTGGATGTGACTAGATTAACAGCTACACCCATCGCGAAGAACGCCCGTATCTGTAAGTGATTAAAAAAATTTAATTTGAAAATATTACACATCACACAACTGAACAGTATAGACAATGTGCATGATCGTGTCTAATAATAATAAACTGCAAAGTCAAATTATATCTACGTAATGTGAAGGTATGCTAACAAATCATACCTCAAGAATCGATATTGCGGAAGACAGTCAGTCGAGTGGAATTCAAGAACAAGAACTGATAAAAAAATGAAGCTGAAAATAGAGCACATTAACTATTTTGTGAAGAACGTTTTTGATGATACGAGATCAATCGGTGGTAATAAACTAAGAACGTATCGCATTTTCAAACGCATATATGAGGTGGAACCGTATATTACCAATACCAAATCAGTTGATGCGAGAATTCACTTCACAAGGTTACGCGTAAGTAATCACAAGCTTGAGATTGAGAAGGGAAGACACAAACAGCCACCGTCAGATATAGAGGATAGAATATGTCCTGTCTGTAGAACAAACTCGGTTGAGACCGAATCACACTTTGTAATGAATTGTCCGGCATATGAAAACATTCACATTAGTTGTTTCGCAGCAATAAGCAAGTATATAACCGAAGGAATGTGACGGAAATGAGAATATAATATAGTTCCAGGCTCACTTTAAGTGCAGTTGTCCCTATATATTATAGTACCATACATGCGTGTGATGCAATGAATTCCCTGCTAGTCTATTTACAGATTGTGCACTATAATTTCTTTACCACGTGGTCCGGGGGAGGGGGGGGGGGGGTGGCGAGTGGGGATCGTGTCAAATTAACCGACATATTAGAAATTCAAATTAAAGCCACATGGCGGTTTGCGCTCCAAAATACACCTAATATTATTCGCTTTTGAATTTCCCCCGGTGTCGAAATAGGTCTTAGAACTACCTTTCTATGAACAGTATATGTCCCAGAAAGTCGCATTGAGGTAATAACAAATACAACGGCATGGTTCATGCAGAAAAGAGCGTTCCTTGTTAGTCTATATTCCTGATGGTAGAAACACAAATGGCTGTGACAATGGAAAGAGTTTTTTCAGTGCATGTTAAGCCGTTATATCAAAGTTCCCATCTTATATACCTCCTTCCAAATTACGTAGATATAATTTGGAAGCCCGCAATGAAGCATGTCAGTTTAAGTATCTACTTGTAGGAGGGGGGGGGGGGGGGTAACAACATACATAAAACGATGTCCGTTTAAGTATCTACTTACAGGAAGGGGGGGGGGGGTAACAACATACATATACAACTGAGTATTTCCGAGTAAATCCGACGGAACTCATGAGAAGAAAAAAAACGTTCGGAGGTAAAATTACCATTGTGTCTTCGAAGTTCAAAGTTCTCTTGGACATTAGTGGTCACTTTAAGGGCAGATAATACCAGTACGATTGCATGCAATATATTTCAACTTGTCTACAGGCTCCTGTGACGTTTCGGGGAATTCCACCGATAGCTGTGTATGACCCACTCGTGTGAGTACAGCTTTGTACGTCATACACCACCATTTACTCACATGTGTGTCATACACCACAATTTACTCACAAATATGGATCATGTACCCCCCTTTACTCAGAGATATGGGTCAAATACCCCCTTTACTCGCACATGTTGGTCATACACAAACCTTTACTCAGACAGGTGGGTCATACACCACCATTTACTCACATATGTGGATAATCTACCCCTTTATCCACACATGTGGGTCAAATACCCCCTTTCCCCACACATGTGGGTCATATACCCCCTTTACTGACACATGTGGGTCATATACCCCCTTTACTGACACATGTGGGTAATATATACCCCAATCACTCACATATATGGGTCATACACCCCTTTACTGACACATGTGGATCATTTACCCCAGTTACTCGCACATATGGGTCATATATACCCCAATCACTCACACATATGGGTCATACACCCCTTTACTCACACGTGTGGATCATTTACCCCCTTTACTGACACATGTGGGTCATACAAAGCTCTAGTACACAATAACCTGGGAAGTTCCCGTGTCGTCCATCGATATAATATAAATATCTGTTGAGGGAAACTTCCCAGGTGACCAAGCCTTGAAATAGCGTGTCTGTCATTTGCAGAATGAGGTCCCCAGAGGGTGAATTTGGTGATGCTAGTCCGCTATGCGGGGTAGCATCACTAAATTCACCCTCCGGGGACCTCATTCTGCAAATGACAGACACGCTATTTCAAGGCTTGCAGGTGACTATGAACCACACAGTCGATAGATTGTGCACTATAATTTATTTACCACGTGGCTGCGATGCTGGGTCCCCCGGGGAGGCCTGGCGTGCGGGATCGTGTCAATTTACTAGACAGACTGACATATCACAATGTATGGTTTTAATCCAAATCCACGGAGGATGGCTCATATGGTCGGATATTCCAATAAATAATTAATGTCTGCGAATAAGCTGCGTTGATATCGATCCAGTGTGCATATCGGGTGACATATAATGGATCGAATAATCAGCTATCGTAAATTAAAGGTACAAACTCGGTCTCAGTGACTTAAAGGTTAACCCCGGCATCGATGATGTCGATCCAGTGTGCATATCAGGTGACATATAAGGGGCCGAATAATCAGCTATCGTAAATTAAAGGTGAAAACTCGGTCTCAATGTCTTAAAGGGATGCACAAGGCCTTCGCAGTGGGTGAAATATATGTCCGTGAAAACATCACACCCAAGAAGACCAGTAAGAAATATGGATGATATGTTATATTTATTATTGATAACGCTGTATAAAATGACAACATTTTGCATGTTCAAACCATTGTTATGTAAGCATTACTGTTACAGTACCATGGCATGCAGTAAATATATCAACAAACATTGTCGCAAGACAGAGTTCAATCCTCTCTCTACGCTGGCCTGACCACTGCCACGACGTATATATACGTCATTAAATCTAACAGTTTATATTTAAAAGTTTCGTCGGTTATATACAATTCATACTGATTTGATCAAATTGATCTATAGCCAATTTCCGAATGAATAAAGACAGTTATCTTTCTCAGAATAATGCAGAATGAATTGTAACCGATAAAAGCCTTGAAGAAAAAAAATACATTGTCGATGTCGATGTCAATTCAAATGAATTGTTTTTGTCCCCCGAAAAAATTATTTTGGGGGGGGACGGACTATAGAAACGGGCTCCGTCCGTCCGTCCATTCGTCCGCCCGTCACACTTTTGAGTACCTTCATGGTGTAATCATCTCATCCTACAGATTTCACCCCAGAGATTTGAAACTTCAGAATATTGTTGCCCATGTATTGAAGATGTGCAACATGTATTTATCACATAATTTGGCCATAAAAGCAGTTTCATAATTATCGGTAATAGACACGTTTAATATCAGCGCGTGCGATGACGTCACGGCGTTCTTCAAATCACTTGCGATCGCTGTAGTTTATGATTGTTGTTTTCGATGAATATTTCGCGTTGCTTCGGGTTTATTTGATCATGTGATAAAAGGTATCTCACACTCGTCCTATTTTATACGTAATTTATCAACCTCGTCCTCTAAATTCTATTTGAGCCTCGGTAAACCTCGGCTCAAATCGAATTTAGTGAACTCGGTTGATAAATTCCGTATAAAATAGAAACTCATGTGAGATCCTCTATATATAGATGACGGAAAAAAATATTGACGGAGTTATTAACCATTTTCGACTTCGAATTTCAACATTTTTTATAATCTTCTGAATGAGGGTACCTTCGTGGTGTAATCAACTCCTCCTACAGTTTTGATCGTAGATATTTGAAACTTCAGAGTATTGTTACCCACATATTGGAGATTTGCAACATGTATATAGATGACGGAATTTTTTATTTTTTTTAAGGAGTTATTAACCCTTTTCTACTTAAAAAATTTCGGGGGACACTGTGGTCAGCTGCCCTTTTATTAAATCTGTTTTGTGGAATACTTTTAATCATTGGACCGTTTGTAATGTAGACCTTCGTGAATTGATCAGAATTTGTTCAACTGTAACAGTAATGTTTGCTGCCTTTTATTATGTTTTTCACATTAACCCAATGTGAAGGCAGTGCATGGTTCCATCTTCTTCTTAGTGACGATGGTTATACAAAAAATTCTGATTTTTTTCTTCAAATTTACCCACTGCGATTGTCTTGTGTCCATTTAATTTAAAAAGGCGAGCTCGGTCTGAATACATTAAAGGGTGTCCTATATTTAGATGGAGACATGAATTGGTTATCATGTATACACGTACTATCATATACGGCGTTAGAAATGTTATTCTAACTGGACTCCAAGTGGGGATTTATATAGGTCCATTTGTGTGAAAGTCACCACACTCGATTTGTATTTTTTATCCATATATGGGAGACGTTTGGTTACCCGGAACAAGGGGTGCAAATTAAATTGTCCACATTTATGAATTTTGTATGTTGTCCGATTATATATAGGAGGAGCAGTTGGAAATTTGAAAGTTTGTGCACCCCCCCCCCCCTCCGACGACAGTGACGACCCCACCCACATTCCTGGCGGGTATATCGATGCAGCATGAATTTACGATCGTTAAGTTTCGATGGAAGTGACAGACATCTTACACGATATGGCAGCTCGTGGAACGCATTATTCGATACTAATTGGTAAGGCATTGAATGTTTATACAGCTTACGTATTCCACAATAAACAACTCTAACACAGTCTTCGCGTCTACGTTAGAAAAATAGCCCCAGGTAGAAATTTGTTTCCGTTTATCCTTCAACAATAGCAGGATTTTCCTCGAGTTTTCTCGGGAACAAAAGTAATGTGTGGTCGACCCATGCCATACACGATAACACATACATGTACAGTGCGGCGAATTAGGCTTAGCTTTTCAAAGCTGTCGCGCGAAAGATAAACACGGATCACAATATAATACGGAATATCCAAATTATATATAACCACCTGCCCTCTTTTGGGGTACAAGGAGAATTCCTTCAACTTCTGCACCCACCCTGTAAGAAATTCACATTTAAAATAGGCTAAAATTCACCTTTAAAATAGGCTAAAATTGGAAATGCTCTTGTTTTTGTCCTCGATATATATTAAGTTTCATTAAAGGGACCCAAGGCACTCACAGTGGGTAAATATGCAAAAAATATAAA
Source organism: Siphonodentalium dalli (assembly GCA_032622095.1). Lineage (NCBI taxonomy): Eukaryota > Metazoa > Mollusca > Scaphopoda > Gadilida > Siphonodentaliidae > Siphonodentalium > Siphonodentalium dalli. The sequence continues at coordinate 290,858,579 of CP136064.1, forward strand.
AGTCTGTTAAAATATCACCGCTATATAAGAAGAAAATGGAGAAATAGATAAACTTTGTTCTGATACTGTAAAATATAAAGTAATGTTTACACAGCAATGGCTGTAAAATATATAGTAATGTTTACACAGCAATGGTGTCACCATTTGTGTTACTGTAGAGCTATCAATAATTAATATAAGACAATATTTAAATATATTTTTTGTGGTGATGTTGTCACAGACTTTTTTTTATTTTTGCACCTTCACCCACCCCGAAGGCCTTGTGTCCCTTTAAATTTAAATTGTTAACTTTAATTGTGCGGATATAAAATCAAAACAGATCAAGATTATAGGGCGACAAAATCAATGAATTATTACAGAAACTCAATGCCTTGAAGGTTCATGTGACATAAAGCATACTATAGTATACAATTTATAAAACTCTCCATGTAAAATAACTATATTATCAATCAATCAATCAATCAATTTATTATACTTTTACACCAAATATGGTCAAGTGTATACATAAATAATAAAGAAACATAATTTATAACAATGTAGTGAAAGGACATGTATTCATACGGTCATTTGACACAATATGTCGCACATAATATTGTAGTTACATGTAGTTGCATCGAGTTTGGTTTTATTCATCTTATTGGGAATTTGCATTCGTCTAATCGCGTATTCTGTCTAGCAGTTGGTCACTAGGTTGCCATTTTCCCTTTTTGGCAAGTCCGTGGTAGACAAAATGGGAAATTGCTTTTAGTACGTTCGGTTGTGAGCATGTCATTATTTGTTTAAATTGGGCTATTCCATCTGACTCTTGGATGTCTTTCGGTAGTTGTTTAAAGAGAGATTGACGTTCGTTTGATAGTGATGAGCAACTTATAATGAAGTGGAATTCGTCGTCTAGCTCGTTGCAATTTTCGCAAATGCGGTATTGTTCGTCGATGTTGAGATACCGGCCTCGTTCGATTCCGAGGGAATGACAGCTGATCCGCAATCTCGTGAGTGATTCCCTGTGTTTCGTTATTCTGCATGCATTATCAACAAGTACATGTAAAAACAGATCGATTTTTTCATTATTATAACTGATCATAACTCTCCAATAACGATATTTCGCATTTTGAAACTATTATTGTGTAAACATTACTGTTACAGTGATATCACCGATCAAAGTCAAATTAGATAACAAAGTTTAATCAAAAGTTGACGTCAAAAAACTAAAAAAATATTCTGAAAATCATATTTAAACTAAAATATTTTAATGTCCTACGCGATCAGCGATGTTTGCTGACAAATCACTATAACAGTTTTGTTTACATAACAATGGTATCAACGCACGAAAAGTCGTTATTGGAGAGTTATAAATAATGAATATAAGAACAAAGTTTATCTATTTCTGCATGTTCTTCTTGTTGGTGATTTCTTGTCTGAGTGATCAGATATCGATTTTTTTTAAATCTGTTATTTTTCACCCCCTGGAATATTTGGCGGCCTAGCAAATATATTCGACGAGCCGGCAGACATACTATCGATACCAAATTGCGTTGAAAAAAAATGTTATACATGTATAGTAACACGTTTTGGAAAATTTTATACTATATTTTTTTTAGTAATTAGTCTATTCTGATAACTAAAGCGTGTTTTGAAGAAATTTTGTTGGAATCTGATGATACGGGGGGGGGGGCATCGAATCGGATTGAGTTCCATTAAATGTCCAACAAGTTCAATTATACGGTAAAGTTGTCAACGAATTTCTTGCATAATGTGCGTTACTCTGATGTGACAGACTCAGTAAAAGACAAATCTTGTTTGTTAGTGTGTTCGGGATGGGCAGAGTTAACTGATATGCGTGGGAGTAACGTTGCTGATACATTGTCAGTATTGACGTCAAAAACGGTATGTCTTCGTTTGGCACAACTTGGATAATTGTATCAACGTCGTGGCGACGCGCAAGGTTTCTGTTAACCCTCGCTTGCCATACAATTGGAACTCAATTGAAAATGAATAAATAATTAAGTAATAAAAAACAAATGTTATGCCTTCATATAATTGTTTTAAAACAAACGTTTCCTTACATATTGTGTCGCCACTGACCCATCTTTAACATTTGTTTGTCCATCATTATGGCACACTTGGATAACAGGTTTGTTTTTTGTTTCTGGTTTGAATAAATATTCAACAGGATTGTTAGATAAAAATAATAAAATGGAAGGGGTGTCTTGTGTCGACAGGTCAGAATTCGTCAATGCCAAAACTTTAATCGCGTGTGAATATGGGATAAACATCTCCACTCAAGAGTTCACCTGGCAGCCATAAAATGCCACTTTAAAATGATTCAATTCCATTCAGGCTATTTCTGACGGACGAGAGCTGCCCAAGCCACAGTAATAATACTCGCATAAAAACTCGAGTTGGCCATGAAGCGGTGTCAGTTAAAAAAAACAATCGAGGGAGTTTGAGGAAACAGCTGTCAGAAGCTAAGATTCGCGTGTCAGCCAATCAGCGCTCAGATCACATAATTTAGGATATTATTGGCCCGCGGCTCCGCGGCGTTTCTAGATCACCAGGATAATTTGATGACGGAGTGCTACTGTTTGGGGCTCTAGAAACTGTCTTGACATGTTTTGTCTGTACTGAAGCACAAAAGACGGCCATGTTTCAGAATCAAAGTGTTTAGCGGCTTTGAAGAATTCTCACTATTTGTGGCAGTAAACAAGTGGATATACTTCCGATCGCAAGTTCGCGATGTTTACATGATTATTAGTGTACATTCTTTGTTGTTTTGAGGACATAATGGCCGACACGAAGATGCGGTTCGTTGTGTTTTCTGCTGTGTTTTTATTGGTAGTGACTTTGTGTGGAAGCGAAACTTACACCCGTGTCATTGAAACTCCACCATCAATGAGATATACTTCGTCAAAATGTGAACCCATCACGATTCCTCTATGTAAGGATATTATATACAATGAAACAATAATGCCGAATATTTTGAATCACCAGAAACAAGACGATGCCGGTTTGGAAGTGCACCAGTTTTACCCACTTGTGAAGGTTGGTTGTAGCCCTCAGCTAAAACTGTTTTTATGCACCATCTATGTCCCTGTTTGTACCTTGTTGGATAAAGCTATTCCTCCATGTAGATCTCTGTGTCTCCAAGCACGTGATGGTTGTGAGTCACTGATGAACAAATTCGGGTTCTGGTGGCCGGAGAGCTTGAACTGCGAGAAGTTTCCTGTCGCGGGATTGTGTGTGGGAGAGAATACTACTGAGCATGCATCAGATCCAGATAAACATACGGCTCGTCCCCCGGGTCGTGGAAAATACCCAGGGGGTGGCGGTGATCGTCCAATAGGCCAGGATCATAGGATTAACACAATTCACGGAAATCATGTTTTCGAAGGCATCAACAATAAATTTGATGATTGGTACAACAACAAAAGTTGGCCATTCAATTCTGGTGGAAGGAGAACCAATCGTAGGTTCATATGTCCTGATGTGATGAAAGTAACGAAAGGATTCGACTATCGACTACGTGTTGGAAATACTCTGGTGCGTGATTGTGGAGCTCCGTGCAACGAAATGTTCTTCAAGCGTGACAAGAGAGATTTGGCTCACCTTTGGATTGGGATTTGGTCATGCATCTGTCTTGCGTCAACGCTCTTCACCGTTCTCACTTTCCTGATTGATATGCAGAGATTTCGTTACCCCGAGCGGCCTATTATCTTCCTTTCTGGGTGTTATTTCATGGTGGCTCTTGCATACGTCATAGGTTTTGTGCTTCAAGAAGATGTTTCGTGCAATGCTCCTTTCGAACCGCAGGACAAGAGCGTATTGAAAAGCAGCATGATTTCAACGATAACGCAGGGCACTAAGAAGGAAGGATGTACGATTCTCTTCATGATGCTGTATTTCTTCAGCATGGCAAGTTCAATTTGGTGGGTTATTTTAACTTTGACCTGGTTTCTTGCTGCCGGAATGAAGTGGGGTCACGAGGCCATCGAAGCTAACTCCCAGTATTTCCATCTCGCTGCATGGGCGGTACCTGCCATCAAAACAATCGCAATTCTTGCCATGGGTCAAGTCGACGGAGACGTTCTTAGCGGGGTTTGTTTCACTGGAATTTTCGATGTGGATGCTTTGAGAGGATTTGTTCTCGCGCCCCTTGTTGTGTATCTCATAATCGGCACATCCTTCCTGCTCGCTGGGTTCGTATCGCTATTCAGAATCAGAACAATTATGAAACACGACGGAACAAAAACAGACAAACTAGAAAAACTCATGGTGCGGATCGGAATATTCTCCGTCCTGTACACTGTACCAGCTACCATTGTTATTGCGTGCTATTTTTATGAACAATCATTCAGGAACAGTTGGATGGTTTCATGGCAAGAAAAAATTTGCAAGATTTATCCACCCTATTCTGACAATTGTCCTCCAGAAGAAGCTGAGAAGCCAATGCCAGACTTTAATGTGTTCATGATAAAATATCTAATGACTGTTATCGTTGGAATAACTTCGGGCGTGTGGATTTGGACTGGAAAAACGCTGAATTCTTGGAATAGATTCTATTGCAAGATATTCTCGCCAAGGAAGAATGAGTCAGTGGTGTGAGGACATTGTGGCTCCAGACTGAGGATATACCACAAACGCCAGCCAGATCAGGCAGGGTCACATGACCCTGAACATCTAGTGCTGTATCATGTTGTTTGTCGATTGGGCAGCAACAAGGTGACTGAGTCGGTGCGTAGCATGGCGCCTCGCTGTACACGTCACTGTGCATGACATGTCGCTGTACGCATGGCTTGTGATGAAAGGACAGAGAAATACCAGTAAGAGTCTGATATGAGAATTGTTAACCCTTTCTTTACTAAATGGAGCCGATAACAGTATACAGTAATGCCCAGCAGAATTATGGGTAATTTTTCAGGATTTAGTCGGAAATATGGCTTGTTGCCATTCATCGAAAAGCTCTCGTCGAGAGCTTTCCGATGAATGGCAACAAGCCATATTTCCGACTAAATCCTGAAAAGTTACCCATAATTCTGCTGTGTTTAAGGAGTCTATTACTTAGGGCATTACAGTAGCTGTACTCCTTACTGTACTCCTTACTCTTGAGTGCCTAATAAACATACATGTACGATTATTAAAATCGAGGTAAAATTCCCACCTGTACGATCGTTATTTGGTCCTGTACGTATATTAAATTAACCAAAAGAAATAATTCACCAATCTTAAATTGTGTTATTCATAGATAAATGAACTCTGATTGTTGACAGTGATCAGCACACTGTAGATTCACAGACCTGGCTATCAATCAAAACTATTTCTGTCACATGGCATCAGTAAACCAGTCAGATGGTGCGTTTTGTTGGGATGTATGATACTAATAGTTCCAGTCTGTACGTTTATTCCGCCCTGTACTATTTATATTCAGTTACGCGACATTTTCCAACCTGTACTATTATTCCACCCTGTACTTTTATTAGGCACTCAAGAGTAATCTGTTGATTCTCCAATTTTTTCCAGTGCAGTGAAGGGTTGTGTAAAACTAGTTTGAAAGTACCGGTATAACCCATCTGAATCTAGTATATTTGTAGTACATGTTATTGTTCCGGTACGATACTTTCGGTCTGAGAAATGGAGAAATTGACTTGCGGGGCCTCATACATGTACACCACAGTGTTAAAACCTTCATTTCCTGAACGGAGTCTCCCATTCATGCACTTGTAGTACTGTATTAATATTGGAATAGTATTTTATAAACTGAATTTTGCAAATAACATTATAAAATATGACACAAAAAGCCAAAAGAATACAGGGTACATGTATGTCAAAATGAAATTAAAAAACTAAATTTCAAGCCAACATGTACATGTATTGTACACCTACTGGTACACCTACGGTATGTACATGTACCTTAATCTTTTATCTACCATACTGGATGAACGGCACCTAAAGAAACCGAGGACATCTCTCAAGTAACCTACATGTACTGTAATGCCCTAAATAATCGACTCCTTAACCACAGAAGAATTATGGGTAATTTTTCAGGATTTAGTCGGAAATATGGCTTGTTTCCATTCATCGGAAAGCTCTCACAGAAAGCTTTCCGATGAATGGCAACAAGCCATATTTCCGACTAAATCCTGAAAAATTATCCCTATTAATTCTGCTGTGGTTAAGGAGTCAATTATTTAGGACATTACTGTACATGACGTACGTACTAGTACTGCTAGATACAATAATCTTGGAAGAAGCAAGCCTTGAAATAGTGTCGTGTCATTTGCAGAATGAGGTCCCTTGAGGGTGAATTTAGTGGGCTAGCATCACAAAATTCACCCTCTGGGGACCTCATTCTGCTTACACCTCAGCAGAATGAGGTTCCCAGAGGGTGAATTTGGTGATGCTAGCCCGCTATGCGGGGTAGCATCACTAAATTCACCCTCTGGGGACCTCATTCTGTAAATGACAGACGCCCTATTTCAAGGCTTGGGAAGAAGCATCTGGATCAGATGTTACTAGAAACATACCGTGTACATGTACCGGTACGTGTATATCCGGTTTCTTTTCATGATATTTAGAATGTTTGAGTTCACCCGGGTTTCGTGTAGACGTGTTCTGTGCTTTGTTTGGTGAAGTTTGTCCAGTGTGCATACCATATTAAATAAAGTACACATAGTTTTGAGTTCATCATTCAAGCAATGCATAAAATGGGACTCTTTCCACCTTTCCCGAGAAAACGATAAAGCATGAATTCTGTTATCCGTTCCATGACTGAAGCATCCTGAAATTTTGCGAAAACCCTGTGCCAATAGGGATCCTCGCATACATGTATATACGGCAAGATAATACATTGGCCATTCAATATTTACATGTACCGGTACATTGTACCTTGACCATGTACGGTAAGCCAGTTCATTCTCTTACAAGTAGGAGACTCGCATACCGGTATATAAGAGAATGCACTGGCACAGGGTCTTTAATGCTGCACCAGTGCAGCTCCCATCATTATAGGGTTAAAAAGTACATTGTATGTCGGAAATAATTTGTTACTGTATCATTGAGAAAAATGAATCAAATTCTTTTCTAACTTTTATATTCAATTTAATTGCTATTGGACTTTGATTTACATGAAGCAAATTTTTCACAGTAAATTTACATGTGTCAGTAATTCTTTTGAATGACAATATACATGTACATGGAAATGAGAACAGGTACCACTTGTTTCATTTACATTTAACTATAGTAGAGGCCTACTCCTTTGAGGAGTACCCTACATTCTTTCTATGAATATCTAGAGTAATATTCACCAAAGAAGTTTTATTTATACATTGGCGGTGCCATGCATGTGATAATATACACTTTGAGTTGATGTAAATACATGTATTTGTTGAGACACATTTACAATATTTTAAAATGTTGTGTAAAAGTATTTTAAATGTGTATATAAAGAATTCATACCATCACTTTTAACTAGCCATCCACCTATCATGTATCACCCTGTTGAGCGACGGGTGAAGAAACTGCATCATACCAGTATATTAAAGGCGAAAAAAAATATATACATGTACAGCTATGCTTTAATTAATCGACCCCTTTAATGAGGTACCTGTGTTTCTGGTGACATCCAAGAAACAAAATGGGGGGGGGGGGGGGGGGTGGGTCACCCGGTGGGTTTTACATGTAATTTAATTTTTTCATTTTATTTTCAACTTTGCTCAAAATAAACATGAATACCCCCCAGAATGCTTCTCCTTGTTTTTAATGTACTATAAAATAATAAAACTAAGTACATATAAATATTAGAACATTGTGTAATTTATTGTTTTAAAACTTTTATTGAATAAAACATCCAAAAATAAGTTTGATTCGGCTTATTGAAGTTTGGTATAATTTCCAGTTTAACAGTACACGTGATGTGTCCGTTGCCATTGAACTACTGGTACATGACATGTACATGTATATGCAAACCGGGTGTATTAATCAATTATTTACTTTCCTACAATTATATGGATATGTATTTGACAAATAGAGCATTGTCACCGCCAACTCATTTACAAAGTACTGATATGTTAGCTCCTGATGAGTCATAAATGTTCTTATCGTCCACCAATTGAACGAGTTTGAATTGTTTAATGTCATGTGGGTAGTTACCGTAGTTTACATATTTCATTTGACTCATTTTGTACTTATGGTATGATTATGATAATCCGATCCTACATGTACATGTAGCACTACATGTACCGCTATTCTCAAAGTAATTGACCAGAAAAACGGGGTGATACCCCGGTCATGACCGCGGTGATACCGGTAATAAACGGTAGCGGTATCGAGACGGTCATGGCGTGGAGTTGCGGTATTGGGCGATAAAGATACCGTGGTCTTTTAGCGGGCACCGCATTAATTTTGTTGAATACCGCGGTGATTTTCATGGAACTCTTTTAGGGGAGGTATTTACTCACACATACTTGTTCGCGTTAACAAGCGGTATCAGTACCGCGGTATTGGAGGATACCGCGGTATAGTACCGCCATATTAACGGGGTGACACCACGTTATTGGTGGTCAATTACTTTAAGTATAGCGGTACTTAGTATATGTAGTTGACTCTTAAAATGTACCGTCAATTGATTGTTAATAACTGACCATATTAAATCTGATACCGATGGCCTGATCCAAGCATCATACCAGTATATTAAAGGCGAAAAAAAATATATGCATGTACAGCTATGCTTTAATTAATCGACTCCTTTCATGAGGTACCTGTGTTTCTGGTGACATCCAAGAAACAAAATGGGGGGGGGGGGGGGGTCACCGTAGTTTACAGATTTCATTTGACTCATTTTGTACTTATGGTATGATTATGATAATCCGATCCTACTTGTACATGTAGCACTACATGTACTTAGTATACAGGCTTCAAGATTCGACGAGAATCACCGAATCGAATCGATTCCCGTAATGATTCTCACAAAACTTTACAATTTGCAGTGCTTTATGACTAACCTGATTCAGCATTTGATTCTCGTAAAATTAAATGTATTTTGAGCCCTGGTATACCGGTATGTAGTTGACTCTTAAAATTGATTGTTAATAACTGACCATATTAAATCTGATACCGATGGCCTGATCCATGCATCTGTGAGACCCCTCCATGTACAGTATTTCACCATTAGTTTATATTAAACTGGGAAGGAAAAGAAAAAGTTTTTTATTTAACATTATAAACTTTGAACCCAGTGCATGTACTGAGTTACCTGTATATGTACCACTCAAATGTCTCAAATAATGTGCTTTGTTCTTGGCAAAGACATTGTGGGATGTACAGGTACCAAAACGACCTCTTTAAATGTACAGTTGAATGATACAGTAAATGCTCTAATTAATCGACTCCTTAACCATATCAGAATTATGGGTAATTTTTCAGGATTTAGTCGGAAATATGGCTTGTTGCCATTCATCAGAAAGCTCTCACTGAGAGCTTTCAGATGAATGGCAACAAGCCATATTTCCGACTAAATCCTGAAAAATTACCCATAATTCTGCTATGGTTAAGGAGTCGATTACTTAAAGCAATACTGTATGTAAGTCTCTATCTCAGTACACATGTGTGATGCAGTTTCTTCTCCTTCGAGGAATGTTTGAACTACATGTACATGTATGATGTATTAGTAAGTACATGTATCTGTATGATTGGTTGAAGTTCTGGAAGAAAATATTACATTCGTTTACCATCAAATACAGTGTACATTTGGATCATTCTATTCCATACCCTATTAACGTATTGTAGTCTCATATCTCAGCCCATTCTTGAACAGGATAGCAGTGCATTGTGCAGACATTTAATATGGCACTCATTCTGTGACTTCTGGGATGTTTTGAAGCATAAGGCATGCATGGATGCAGAAATTTATTTTCAGTAAACATTACTGTTACAGTGTCGTTACCAACCAAAGTCCAATTACACATGTAGATATTAAAGTTTATTAAAAACTTGAAGGTAAAATTACAAATGGTCAAAGCATTGAAAAATATTCTGAAAATCATATTCTGACTAAAATTAAATATTTGAATTTATAACAAATTTAGGGATGTTTGTTGAAAAATCACTAACAGTTTTGTTTACATAACAAATGCTTCAACACCATGCAAAATTTCTTTATTGGGGGAACTACATGTATAAATAATGAATATAAGAACTAAGTTCATCGATTTCTCCATGTTCTACTTAATTTTTACAGACATCAACCCTTTACCCAACAAACCGGCCAAAACCGGGCAAATAAAGCTTCAACAGCCTAAAATATCTTCGGTCTGTCTCAATAGAACCATACAAATATGGATATCATTGGAACCGGCTCCTTGACCACATTGTGATAGTGCCAATGCATTCTCTTATATATGCGAGTCGACCTTAGGTCGCCTCGCATATATAAGAGAATGCATTGGCCTAACAATTTTTTATCATTTTTTTAAAACAAATGTTTCTTACATTTTTTTCTTACATTCTTTAACAATTTTATAATTTTTAATGTGTTAAGCCAATGCATTCTCTTATATGTGCGAGGCGACCTATGGTCGACTCGCATATATAAGAGAATGCATTGGCACAGGGCCGTTCTGTTGGGTAAAGGGTTAATATTTTTAGCACAATTACGGTTGCCCACTGAGTAACTTGGGTCCCTTTCATTAATAATACCATCCATATTCTTACAAATCAACATACCCAGTAGCTTTCTTTCAAGGCAACACATGTAAAGATTCACTGTCTGATCTGATTTTGACACCACACCATTTCAATCTCTTTAATATGGTATCATGTGATATTGACTTAAAAAAAACAAATAAATTTACTTTGCTCCGACTTTGATCACAGGACCGTAACATCTGATAAAAGAAATCTCTTAAAAGAAAATCCATTTCATTTTGTACCGCACATAATACAATGTGCTGGTACTAGTACTGTGTGTACATTGTATATGCTTGTTTTGAATAATTAGAATAGTTTTAATATCATACATGTACACATATGCACCTACACGTACGCTGTAGTCCAAGTTTACTTTGACGTTAACAGCTAAAATTGGTTGGGATAATGCTGTGTTACATGTACGGTCCAAGCACAGTGTACATGTACATGTACATGCAAATATCTTTCTATAGCAGACATTGCCCCAGATTCAGCGGTGGGTATTTTGGTCAAATTTAATCGATGTTATATCGGAAAGAGTGACATCTTGCATTCATGATGGATGTATTATATTAATCTACAGTAATGCCCAAATTAATCGACTCCATAACCACAGTAGAATTATGGGTAATTTTTCAGGATTTAGTCGGAAATATGGCTTGTTGCCATTCATCGGAAAGCTTTCAGTGAGAACTTTCATGTTAAATTGAGCACCGATTCATCGAATATGCCTCGAAATTAGGAGTACCCTCAGTTTGTTTACATTTAATTCACACTGTCACTTCACAAGGTGAAATGAGTTCATATTCTTGTAAAACTTGTGATAAAATATATTTTTCACATTACATTGCTACAGTACTTTCAATTGACAACTCTTAACTTCTGGAGTTAAGAACAAATATAATTTTATATGGAATAAACTGATTTGCTGTGACAATTGTGACATTTTATAACATTTATTAGGTATTTTAGGTGAGAGGGCCAACAATCAAACCTGCAAATAGCGTTTCTGTCATATGCAGAATGAGGTCCCCAGAGGGTGAATTTAGTGATGCTATCCCGCAAAGCGGGCTAGCATCACCAAATTCACCCTCTGGAGACCTCATTCTGCTTAGGCTTCATCTTCTGGGAAGTATCTATAGCATCAAATTAAGATTGTTTTTAGTTACATTTCCCTTCTAGGAAGTTTCTATATCCCCTAATTTGCAGATGATAAAATTCATACGGTAATTGAGGTGCCCAATGGGTGAACATCACCAACTTCAACTGGGGAACTTCAATCTGATCCCTAGGTCTGCCATATCAGTTGAGGGCCTAAGCAGAATGAGGTCCCCAGAGGGTGAATTTAGAGATACAATGTAGCATCACTAAATTACCCTCTGGGGACCTCATTCTGCATATGACAGACACACTATTTGCAGGCTTGCCAACAATTCTAAACCCTGATATAGAAAGACCTGGGACTACATGTATGACGTAATAACACCATTATTCCAACTGATTTAACTTGGGTTAACATAAATTGAAAATTGGACTAGGCCAAAAAAAAAAACCTCTTTGTTTCCGATACCCTGTCTGGCTGAGATTTTCTTGCCTGCCTCAATTTTTTTTTCAATTTTCTCCAGAAAGCTAGTCTCTAGTTACGTGTTAGAGTGTCAATGTGAATATTTATCGTTTTTCTTAATCCCAAAAGCCCAAAAAAAGTTGGTTATTAAGCTCAACGCAACGTAGAGCTCTTACTGCAGAGTGAATGAATTTAAGGGACAGCATGTTTTTATCAAATGTTGGCTCAATACACAATACACATTGATCTACCATATTCCATGGGACCGTGACTACACTATTATATCGCTCACAGCTGAAAGGTTTTTAAAAAAAAAAATTGTAAAGAAAAAAAAAACAACCCTGCCTGCCTGTCTGGAAAATTATCCCAAAGTTATCGGAAACAGAGAAGTTTATTGTTTTGGCCCTACCGGTACATTATAATTTACACCATATAAAGAGATCTGCTCTCTAAAATTTAAATGCAGTTGGATGAAATCACTGGTGTCAGATCAGACAGATGTTCTTTAATTAAAATTAAACTTAATATGTTTTCATTTTGATTTCATTAAATTGAGTCAGTTTCACACATCATTAAATAGTCAGTCATTGGTTATCACTACATCTGTAAGTAACTATTTAATTAAAATTATTTTCAATATTCCAGTTTCTTGTTCAAAGACTTGCTTTCCCCGGGGTTCAAGTTACAATAATGCTCTAAATAATCGACTCCTTAACCACAGCAGAATTATGGGAAATTTTTCAGGATTTAGTCTGAGATATGGCTTGTTGCCATTCATCTGAAAGCTCTGTGAGAGCTTTCCGATGAATGGCAACAAGCCATATTTCCGACTAAATTCTGAAAAATTACCCATAATTCTGCTGTGGTTAAGGAGTGGATTATTTAGGGCATTACTGTAGATCATGCCATGAATCTCTACTCCAGCTACATGTATGCCTATAGAGATCGTATTCCACCAGTACAAAACATGGGAAGTACATAACATGGGAATGTTTTGATGTTCTGACCTGTTCTGACTGGTAACTTTATAACATTGAACAAACAAGGCAGAGATTATATTTCTTTTAATATTTGTTCCTCAATAATCTGCTTCACAATATGGGTTATCCCAGCTCCAGATTGCATGTTTTTGAGCCAATATCAAATAAACATTGAATCACTTACCCTGAATGTGATGCAAAATCGCTCACAAAGTCACTTAAATCATGCAATTTTGAGCTGGGACCTTCACATACAGTGAACTACATTATTAAGGAAAAGATAAATAACTAAGAAATATGTTACTTGCACTGTTTTTCAATGTTAGGCCAAAAATAAAAAATACCTGTGTTTAGGGGTTTCCCTACCTACCCTAGAAAACGGTGCCTAGCCAAAACATTTTATTGGACTGTAGACACAGATTTGTTTTTCTCTCAGTGGGAAGGGCATCAAAAGGTATCGTACCAATTTTCAAACCTCTCCTATAAAATAGATTTAGAAGTTTTATTAGTCTAGTGCTCTGACTAATTCAAGATTAACCATATTTAGTATTGAACCTTTCAATTATTCGCAATTGTGAAGCTTTCCAGATTGAATTGTCAATGACCCAATGGAATTCAGAATTAAAAAAATTGAAGAAAACAAAATCCCTACCTACATGTACATGTACCTACCCTAAGTATTGTGGACCATGTAACCCTAACACAGGTATTTTTTTTGGCCTTATAATCTTCCCTGTCACAACATAAACAAATCCCAAGGTTTTGTACACGTGACGGGTCCCCTGAACAAAAATTTATTCCCCGATAGTGAAGACGATGATGTGCATTGTGCACCCATTGGGCCACCTCGATTGTTCATTGTGTCGTCTGCCAATTTGGGTACATTAAAACACAAAATTCCAAAGAAGTTTATATATAAAGAAACTAAAAAAGTTGTTAATTTGATAATAAAGATAATTTCCAGAGAAAATGAGGCCTTAGCAGATTTATGTCCCATGCAGTGGGTGAATTTAGTGATGTTAGCCCGCTGTCCGTTGTAGCGTCACTAAATTCAACCTTTGGTGTGCATATTCTGCAAATGTCCGGCGCCATATTCCCAGTACCTTTGTTTGTGAGGCATATGGCTGCATTCTTGACCTCTAGTCTTCCCATTCGCATGTATACACATGCCAAAGCAGCCAGATAGTGTATATTTCCTCCACAAATTGGTTTTCATGTAAAATATCTGATATCCCGCGGTTTCCATGACAACACCTGGTGGTATAATTGGCTAATTTTGCGATGCGCTGAATGTTCCCTTGTAAATTGAATATTTATATGCCAATCTTTGCTTCGTTAGAGCCTGATATTCTCCTAACACATGGTTCATTTATGAGATCGAAAGCGCCAACTGTATTACTGCATGCGTGGTGCATCATCCAATCTGGTGCATATGTTGCCAGGCGATCATGATCATCCTGTGAGATATTATGGGAAATTTGAAATGTTCTATGTTAATTGAATACTGGTGCATTCTGGGTACCATGCCTTCCGGGTAATATGTTGGAAGAAAACATGTTTCTGAGATATGGCGATCCAATCCACTGTTAGGCCAGATACCGGGGGCTATAACGGTATTAGTTTGAAGATGCATAATCCGATTTAACATAAATTACTATTTCTTCGGCTTCGGGTGTAAAACATATTAGATTTGAGCTGAGGAACCCACCCATCAAAGCCCAGAGTTTTCAGATTTCGAGTTTTGAAATCTTATTTTTCACCACCTCGAAAATGCCGACCGACATAATCTTAATTCCATGTATTGCATTGAACAAAGTGTTGATATATAACTGAAGCGATATTTATGTAAATGTTGTTTTTGGAATGTGATGACATAGGGACCATCGAATATGATTGTGCACTTTAAAATTTAGGGAGAATTTCAAGAATCACCAGCAGAGATTGTCAAGCTACAGGCGAAATGATCTCCCATTTAAAAATTGTCGTCTGCGATATAATAACCAACATAATCTTTCTCACTCTTTGAGTTAGCTTTTCGAAAGTGAAAAATTTCCCCATGTTTTCATAAATCGATGGTAAGCATGTTAAAATCAGAGCTGGTCTTGTCAAAACTCCATCATTGAATTTGGTGCACATGCGGATGTTGCCAGATGATATCACCTGTGGGTTATTTTATGGACGAATTATGTCTGGCACTGGTACATTCTCCGGAGGGCCTGGGTATTCTGATTTCCGATTAGCTGTTGAAAAATTGCAGCCAATACGCACACGATTAGATAGCGAAAGATAATTAATCAGGGATCATGGTTAGATAGCGATTGATATTAAATTACAGTAACACGTGGTACGCGAGGTTATAGGATTGAGGCCAGGATTATTGACGAAATAACGGAGATATGTGACCCGCCATATCAAATCCAGTCGTAAGTCGGGATTTTTTTTACCCTGTGCCAATGCATTCTCTTATATATGCGAGTCGACCATATAGGTCGCCTCGCATATATAAGAGAATGCATTGGCCTTACAATTTTAATACCTTTTTCTTGTATTCTTTAACAATTTTATAATTTCACCCATACAGAGCCCCAGACAAACATGAGCAGACGACACACATTTGAAGAAACATTTATTAGGCCAATGCATTCTCTTATATATGCGAGGCATCGCATATATAAGAGAATGCATTGGCACAGGGTAAAAAAATCCCGACTTACGACTGGATTTGATATGGCGGGTCATATATTTTAAAGAGAGAAAGAGTCTCACTTGGTTGAAATGTTGCATGTAGTAAAATCAAGTTTACAAGGAGCGTCAGTCAAAATGTTCAAGCGAGGAGTTTGTCCACTGTCATTTGAAAAGTGCCATCTGAAGATATCCGAACCAATATCACGTTCTTGGAGAGTTTTCATACATAGTAATTGTTTAAACCGGTTCTTGGCATGGCATGATGCAACTGCAAGGGAGAGTTCCGTATCCTGCTATGCTGGCCTGACCACTGCCACCATGTATACATAATGTGAGGAAATCACAAATTTTAGCTCAACTTGACACAACTCGGCATACCCTATAGAGACCACATCCCTCATCCGATCGTCACCAAACTTCATATGGCTGTTCGGAGTGGCCATCATTTTTTTCTGAATTTTGTTTAAAAATATGGCTGCCAGCGGTCATATTGGATTTCATATTTGAATTCGCCACACACACTGAAGCTCACATTTATTAGAGAAGTGATTTTTAAACATACAGGCTTATAGGATCAACTTTAGATGGGAGCTAAAAACAAATATGGATGTTCGATTAAAAACATGGCCACCGGCAGCCACCTTGGACTTTACTCTTTGCATGGCTAAATCCCACTGCGCACCATAAAGGGCATATCCCTTATCAGATCGTCACCAAAATTCACACGGGACTTCCGGGTGACCACTAAATGTGAGCCATCCGCCCCCCCCCCACATTTAATTAACCCTTTACCCAACAAACCGGCCAAATAAAGCTGCAACAGCCTAAATTATCTTGGGTCTGTCTCAATAAAACCATACACATATGGATATCATTGGAACCGGCTCATTGACCACATTGTGATGGTTACAGTTATGCCCTGTACCAATGCTATATGTTATTAATTGGTTGTTTCCATATTGGCCGAGGTCTGTCGTATTGGCCTGAGGCCGCAGGCCGAATGCCAATACGACAGACCGAGGCCTCATAACTCGGTCAATATGGAAACAACCAATTAATAAGTATTTTATTAATTAGCGATGACGAATTGTGTTGTACGAGGTTCGACATGATCAAAGCTAGTACGGGATGCCAATTATTACCGGAGAGTTTCGCGTATGACGTCATTTACGTTACCTTGACTTATTGGCCGCGTTTTCTACTTATTGGCCGACTTTTTGTTACTTATTGGCCGCGTTTTCTACTTATTGGCCGACCTTGTGTTACTTATGACGCGGGCAGCGTTATACTTATTGCGGCCGATAACGCGTAGCTAATTAATAAATTCTCTTATATATGCGAGTCGACCATAGGTCGCCTCGCATATATAAGAGAATGCATTGGCCTAAAAATTCTTTGACTATTTTATCATTTTTAATATGTGTTAAGCCAATGCATTCTCTTATATATGCGAGGCGACCTATGGTCGACTCGCATATATAAGAGAATGCATTGGCACAGGGCCGTTCTGTTGGGTAAAAAATCCAACGATCGTATCTGATAAAGAGCGTCCGCGCTCTCGTTTCCCATAAAGCAGTTGATAATAAAGAGCGTTCTCATCTGATATTTTGTATCGTTTTCAAAGTAAAACTGACGGATGACTTTGTGGATTGTCCCGACCTATAGTGCTATATAAATTATGGTTGAATGCAACTATTTTTTTATTTTAATTTGCCTGGAAAACTGAGAATTGGCTTAGGAATTTTTCACTTATTTGGTGTCAAATCTGACCTTGCATCTTTAAATTTCAGCTAATAAAATAACTATCTATCTAAATTTATGGTTGTCCATTCTTGATATGTCCATGGTTATCTGTCTGGGATTGAAAAGACACGAAATTTCAGGCCTCGATCCCGCAAATGGAAAATGTCGGTATACGTTTTTAAAACGAGTCTTCGAAACTGTTCATAATGTATATGTATAATATTTAAACCCTCCAACATCACACTGCATGGCTGGGGATATAATCGAATACCTCCGAATCTCACACGTGACGAAATTGGGGAGTAATTTCATGGTACACAGACTGAATTCTCAAAATAACAGACATCAAAGACAGACCTGGGTGATATATGGATGTATTTAACTTATGGGTGTAATACGATCAGTCAGTTAGAATTTCCGCCTGGTTAAACCGTATGTTTTCTGGCAGTATTGTATGTTTACACGATAATGGCCAAGCTCAAACATACAACCATAAAACCCACCCGATATCTACACTATCTACCCGAGGGCAGTACATGAATAAGGTCATGTAGTGATTATAAAACTCATCCCATTGTATCGGGATTATTTCAAGCTTCTTTGATTTATGCATAAGGGCGTGTTGTTAAAACGAATAAAAATATAATTTAAAACATATATAAATTAAAGACGGGGGCGCCACTGTAACAAACGCATCAATAGCGATGAGTTTGTGAAAGTGGCGCGCTCGTTTCTAATTTAGATTTTTTTTAAAGTGATGTGAAACATTCCGGTAGGGTGACCAAATATAAATGGAAAATAATCTTGTTCAAAGTATTTTTTTTTGCAAATATTATATCCAAATTGACAACACACACCGTAATTTCGCACTCCACGTGTATAATGTGTCACTGTTTCTTGGTTTTCAGTGGGCGATGGGGTTCTATTTATAGAATGGTTATTATTGGGACACATTAAAAGTTGTATTGCGACCCCGACGCCGAGCCCGGTAAAAGGTGTAGTTGGGAATTTCAATTTCGTTTATTGGCGTTTACATTATGTCAATAATGTTGATTTTTGGTTTGTGATAAGCTATGCCAATTACAAATAACAGAAATGAAAAAGATTCTATAATTACAATCATGGGTATATAATATATGATCTTGTTCTTATATGTTAATTAAATGCAGTGACTCTCGATGGCGAAATCGTTTTCGTTAGTTTATCGCCAATAGATGCGTCCCGAATCGAGTAGTAAATTTTAACAATTGAGCGTAATTCGGACGATGTCTTCTATGTGGATCGGTAAGATCGATTTGCTTCAGATTTTCGGCCATGTTGTAGAACGTTACATTCCTCCAGTTGGGATATAGCCTGGATACTAACTGATCAGTTTTACCTTACCCGAACACGTACATAATATGTCTTTAAATTAGAGTTCGATATGTGATGTAAAAGGGGGAGTGGTAAACTGTCACTCTTGCCCTCCGCCAAGGGGGCCATTAGAATAGTAAATAATGTCTCGCATATCAGCCGAAGCAGCAGTGTTATATAACTTATATTATCCTAAGAAAAAATATAGTAGCCTTAAGATCTTAACCCCTTGTTGTGTGTACCCACTGCCTAGCGTATGGTTCACGTAGTGTCGACGTCCGGATTGACCACTCGCTGTCCGTCCGTCCGCCCGCCCGTCGGTGCGTCTGTCCGTATTGGAGAGTGCTTTAACCGAACCAGAAACATACGTCATAAATCAAGTCTCTAACCCAAAACGGTTTTTATTTGATTTTAAAATTGTTTAAAACATACACGTTTGCCTGACTGGATAACCTAGTACAATAGCTATATAAATTGACACTGCACGTTCAAAAGTCAGTAATCGTAACAAAAAAATCACATTTCTAACTGAAATTTACAAGGAAATTAGGTATCGATTTTTGACTTCAAACATACCTCAACCAGTTAATAGATGTTCGTTAAATGCACAGCATAATGGGTTTCACTCGTACATGTAAGTACAGTAACTCCTGCAACAAAATTTGAATATCTAGCTCATTCAATGCAAGAGTTCCATTCCATATAGCAGCTATCAGAACGTGACGGTATAGGTGCTACATTTGTGGCGTATGTTCCTGAACTTCTGAAGTGACGGTTTAGAGATTACATTAGTGACGTAGGTTCCCGAACTCCTGAAGTGACGGTTTAGAGATTTAATTGGTGACGTAGGTTCCTGACCATCTGAAGCGACGGTTTAGAGATTACATTAGTGACGTAGGTTCCCGAACTCCTGAAGTGACGGTTTAGAGGTTTCATTGGTGACGTAGGTTCCTGACCATCTGAACCGACGGTTCAGAGATTACATTAGTGACGCAGGTTCCTGAACCGACTGTTTTGAGATTACATTAGTGACGTAGGTTCCCGAACTCCTGAAGTGACGGTTTAGAGATTTCATTGGTGACGTAGGTTCCTGACCATCTGAAGCGACGGTTTAGAGATTACATTAGTGACGCAGGTTCCTGAACTCCTGAAGCGACAGTTTAGAAATTACATTAGTGGCGTAGGTTCCTGAACTCCTGAAGTGACGGTTTATAGATTACATTAGTGACGTAGGTTCCCGAAGTGACGGTTTAGAGATTACATTAGTGACGTAGGTTCCTGAACTCCTGAAGCGACGGTTTAGAGATTACATTAGTGGCGTAGGTTCCTGAACTCCTGAAGCGACGGTTTAGAAATTACATTAGTGACGTGGGTTCCTGAAGTGACGGTTTAGAGATTACATTAGTGACATAGTTTCCTGAAGTGACGGTTTAGAGATAAAATTTTGCCTTTGATAGCGTCAGGCGTCCCTGTGTATACGTTCACTCAATTATGACCCAGCTGAGTTTGTGTGATTTATTCAGTTTGGTAGCCATTTTCATTACCGCTTCTTATGCAATGGAGTTAGGATAGCAGCTGGTTGACTATGCAATGGATTTATGTTGTGATATCAGCTGGTTGACTCGGTAACTCGTTAAAACACAGGAGAAGCACCTGCGTTCTGACAACCGACGTCACTAAGTCAAGTGTGTAAACTAATCACCCGATTATTACACGAAGTAATATAAATTAACGGCCCAGTCTATAGGTTTATGACAGATTACATTTGATTCAATCCTCAGTAACTGCCGACAAGTTGGAACGCTTGGTGCATGTATACCAGCTGAAAAATTTCAACCGGAACACCCCAACAGAGTTCCTCTAACCACGTCCCTCTGGGCTGATATGTATGAGGGTGCATTCTATAAGAGCCGTGAAATTACAAGTGTCAGCAATAGTCATATTGCAGTTGTTGAACAATTTGGCCAATGTTGTGGGTGAGACACCCCACCAACCAGGCACCAGGGACGAAGCTATAGACGATTCTATGGGGGGGGGGGGGGGGGTGGGGGGGGGGCGTGAAATTTCCAACTGGTACCTGAAGCTTTACAACAGTTTTAGAATTTTCCACCACGATCTACACCGCCCCTATTATAAGGTTGGGAAATTTCCAACTCATAGTAATTTCAGATTTTTTTGTTTTATTAAATATATAAACGGTTGTTACTGCTGGTCTAAAAACAACATATTCCACACTAATTATTGGTTAAAAAATAAAATGGTGAAAACAATTTCAAACTATATATGGTGTAAAATTTCCAAACAAATGTTTTGTGATGCATAACATTTCCAAGTTGTAATAATACATGAATATGTATATATGTGACCCGCCATATCAAATCCAGTCGTAAGTCGGGATTTTTTTACCCTGTGCCAATGCATTCTCGTATGATCTCTTATGGTCGACTCGCATATATAAGAGAATGCTTTGGCCTAACAATTTTTTATAATTTTTTTAAAATAAATGTTTCTTACAATTTTTAGGACATAAAGAAAAAATTATTAAAATTGTTAAATATTGTTAGGCCAATGCATTCTCTTATATATGCGAGGCGACCTATGGTCGATTCGCATATATAAGAGAATGCATTGGCACAGGGGAAAAAATCCCGACTTACGACTGGATTTGATATGGCGGGTCACATATGCGGATGCGTTCTATACAAAACCAATTGTGTGTGAGACGCCCCGCCCTTCTGTCTAACGTCACTGAAATTGCATGTGTCAGCAATGGCAGTATGGTCGGTATAGTTGGTGAAAAGAACTTCGATTGAACTATAAACAATCGATTGAGCTGGCATTCCGTTATATACAGCCAGCCATAAATTCCGGCAGGCAGACACTTCCCCTCGTGGAATTAATTCCACTGAATCCCGTAGCGAGCCTCACACAAATAGAAAGGATCTATTCATGAGTGTCGTCTGCTCATGTCTGTGAGGGGTACCATGCGGGTGGCATTCCGTTATAAACAGCAGCTATAAATCCGACAGGCAGACGCTTCGCGTGGAAGCAATTCCACTGAAAGTATTAAGACAATTCTCAAGACTGCTACTCGAGAACAATAGCCGTGAATCAGAACGGATCAATGTTACGAGGAATCTGAGCAGAATTCTATTGTGTAATGCTTCTGTGGGGGGATAAATTGTTTTATCTTAACATGTTGCATGTCGGGGGAAATTCTTCTATTGGATTCCTGTCTAATCTCACTATCAAAATATTCAATATTGGGGCCGAAAATGAGATTACTGGGTATTTTATTTGTCTGCGATATCACCGCACAATAAAAGCTATGTTCAGATGTCGGAGATCTCTAACCCATGGGTATACGGGCACATATATAACTTATAACTCTATAATAAATTATATACGCCGAAAGTAGACGAAATTGCTTCGTAAGTTTCATATACGATAAAGTCAGTATACTCAATGGATCAAAGAGTCTTAATAAGTCGGGAAATATGGCCATTGTATGGCAGTAAAAAAATTCATAATGATATCATGGATATATATATAGAGCATATTATAACTCCTCGTCCGTCGTCCGTCCGTTCGCCACCGTGCATTATATAGCCATCTCAAAACTGCATAATCTCCTTTCGCGAATAGAGAAAACACATGTATGAATGAAAGCGCTGCATATAACATGTCATTATTCCTGAGTCGTTGTAATATAATAATCTACTAAATATGTTCAACTAAAAACAACAACAACAACAACAGCAACGACAAGAGCAGCGGTTACTGCTGCTACAACAGCAAGTTGTCAGCAACAGTAAAGACAACATGCATGTATAAAATGAACTCATTTTCTTGGTTGGACAGATTCTATTTACATGCACGCATTAGTAGTTGACCTTGTATCGCCCGGACAAGCTGACAGGCAGTCATGTCATGTCATGCATGCGTGCATGCAACAACGGGTACACGCACTTTAATCTCGGCGACATCTGACAAACTCAATAATCTGTCCTGTATACTGATGAAAAGCTACCGAAATCATCATATCATCACTGTCAAAATTTATAGAACCACAGATCCTTAGCTGTTTGTTATCGTTACTGTCACGTCAAAAGATGATGATTGTCTCCGGAGCGATACCCCGATCACCCGGAACAGGCGATTGTTTATCTGCATACCAGTCATGAATCTCCCCATTCTCTCCATTATGAAAGGATGCGCTTGATACTTCATCCAGAGTAAACATTCTCTCGAAGGGGTTTACGCCGTGACATGTGAATGGCTCCCGTAATTTGACCTCTGCACCAGGTGCAGATGGTATTAAATGGCGTTCAATCGTGGCAGCTAGTGACCCTGACACCGATATCTGTTAGCGAGACAGGTCTGAAGAATGATTGATGGTTAGTACTCCCGTGGTGCGAGCATCCCGGAGGACTGAATTGGTCAACTTCGCGTTGTTCCGTTAATCAGCGCATACAAAGGATCCACATAACGTTAATATGGCCATCAATGGCTCGGCCATTTCCGCTTTAGAGTGGAAATAACCTCTGCCATAAATAGACACCGTATCTGCCTGACTATTTAAGTCGCCTGTTTAATCATGTGCATACTACCGGAAATTCGTCTGTTGAACTTGAGCTATTTGTTTTTGCTATATATTTACTATTTATTACTATTTATCACTATTTATCACTATTATTGCTATGTATTGCACAAGGGTGTATTCCGGTACTTATTACTTATTCGGGAAAGTTCGGGGCCGGTGGCAAAAATATGACCATATATATTTAATAGTTGCAACATGCATGGGCCCACTTTTTAGGTCGAAATGTTTTGGGGGCGAGTCGCGAAGTGGGTTGGGTTGGAATTAAATAGTATTATTATTACTTGTGTCTTTGATACACGTATTCTGTTCTACATGTATATGTTAGTTTATTCCCGACAAGGAAGTCATTATATATTACACCTCGTTTCTGACTGTTATATACACACTAGGTTCAAAGTCTAGGTTTGATTAAATATCTCTCATCTTTTCAGACGTTAAGGTCCGAAATGAATCCATTGATTGGACTTATTTTTGGGAAACTTAATTAATGACCAGATTCTCAGACTATATGGTCAAAACTCATCCATTGAGATGAAATATAATTATATATTGACAAATAAGTTTTCTTTAACCCCATGTGTAGTTACTGCAACATGTTACTCCAATGTTTGGTTAATTTAACTATAACCCAATGTTTTGTTATTTTTTTCTCACCCAACTAGTTTAGTTAAAGATACAGAAACCGAATTAACGCTCCTAAAGTATTATTTCTTTGGCATCGGGGATAAAAATATCTGATTCGAGTCGAGGAACCCACCAATCGATTTTTGTTTGTGCAACGAAGTTGGACAATAATTAAACTTTAATGAACAAATAAATCATTTTGCATTGTCTGTTGTTTGTGTCATGCGCGGCTTTTCGAAATAATTTTATTTCACCTGAATCAATGTAAATTCATTTTGTTGGCGCGATGCGAAGTTGGCGGGAAGCAAGCGCCTATTCACCACTAGTGCATGACATATAAGGAAATATGTAATGGCCTTTTTAATGATATAATAGGAGTTTCATGTGATATAATCTGACAGAGGCTGTATTAAAGTTGTTTGTTGTTGTTGAATATACTGGTCATTAATCTACACAGACTTCACTGGAATTCCTGCGTGGCAGATTTACCTTCTTTGCCGTTGTTGGTGATGTTAATGTTGTTGTTGTTATAACCGATGAGATGGAGGACTGATCCTATAATGTTGAAGATCTTGGTCTTCAGATAAATATTATACATCGAGACGGACTTCGTTCACTAGCACTCCCGGCAGACGTATATTTCCTTCGCAGACCACATAATTATAAACAGATAATAGAGAAAGAGCGCGGGTATATGATATACTGTATGGGTGAGGAATGTGAAGAGAATCATGCATGGGTTTCCGCATATTATTTATATATTCACATGAGGTATCGCTTCTTTGGGGGATCTAAAACAGCGAAACTTTAATAGAAGACAAAACGCGCTCCCAACTCTGGGGGTATCACCGTTTTTTAACTGGTACTCGGGATTCATACCCCTCTGTTAACTGGTACTCTGGATTCATGCCCCTCTGTTATCTGGTACTCAGTATGCATACCCTTCTGTTAACTGGTACTCTGGATGCATACCCCTTTGTTAACTGGTACTCGGGATGCATACCCCTTTGTTAACTGGTACTCTGGATTCATGCCCCTCTGTTATCTGGTACTCAGTATTCATACCTCTCTGTTAACTGGTACTCGGGATTCATAGCCCTCTGTTTACTAGTACTCTGGATTCATACCCCCCTTTTAACTTGTACTCTGGATTCATACCCCTCTGTTAACTGGTACTCTGGATTCATACCCCTCTGTTAACTGGTACTCAGGTTTCAGACCCCTCTGTTAACTGGTACTCTGGATTCATACCCCTCTGTTAACTGGTACACATGATTCATAACCCTCTGTTAACTGGTACTCATGATTCATACCCCTCTGTTAACTGGTACTCAGGATTCGCACCCCTCTGTTAACTGGTACTCTGGATTCATACCCCTCTGTTAACTGGTACTCTGGATTCATACCTCTCTGTTAACTGGTACTCAGGATTCATACCCTTCTGTTAACTGGTACTCATGATTCATACCCCTCTGTTAACTGGTACTTAGGATTCGCACCCATCTGTTAACTGGTACTCGGGATGCATACCCATATGTTAACTGGTACTCGGGATTCACACGCCTCTGTTAACTGGTACTCGGGACTCATACCCCTCTGTTAACTGGTACTCAGGTTTCGCACCCCTCTGTTAACTGGTACTCGGGATTCATACCCCGCTGTTAACTGGTACTCGGGATGCACACCCCTCTGTTAACTGGTCCTCGATCGTGACTTGGCAGTCATCAATACTACAAGAATGTAAGACTCGGCAGTCATATATACTACAAGAATGAAAGACTCGACAGTCATAAATACTACAAGAATGTAAGACTCGGCAGTCATAAATACTACAATAAT
The DNA here is from genome assembly GCA_032622095.1 of Siphonodentalium dalli. NCBI lineage: Eukaryota > Metazoa > Mollusca > Scaphopoda > Gadilida > Siphonodentaliidae > Siphonodentalium > Siphonodentalium dalli. Next base: position 290,884,647 of record CP136064.1, read on the forward strand.
GTAAGACTCGGCAGTCATATATACTACAAGAATGTAAGACTCGGTAGTCATACTACAGCAATGTTTGAGTGGTCCATTAAATTATTCATTTTTTCTTCTTAAATCAAAATGGTTAAAAGATTAAAATTTGCGTGAAGCGCAGAAATGGGCACAAAGGGGAGCCTTCTTCAGCTAGTGTCTAAGAATTTAAAGGAAGAAGATTACGCGGAATGCCACCCTCGCATGTTGTAGTGTGGAATCCTCTCCATTAGCCTTATAGTACGCGGAATGCCACCCTCGCATGTTGTAGTGTGGAATCCTCTCCATTAGCCTTATAATACACGATTAGATTACGCGGAATGCCACCCTTGCATGTTGTAGTGTGGAATCCTCTCCATTAGCCTTATAGTACGCGGAATGCCACCCTCGCATGTTGTAGTGTGGAATCCTCTCCATTAGCCTTATATTACACGATTAGTTTACGCGGAATGCCACCCTCGCATGTTGTAGTGTGGAATCCTCTCCAATCGCCTTATAGTACGCGGAATGCCACCCTCGCATGTTGTAGTGTGGAATCCTCTCCATTAGCCTTATAGTACGTGGAATGCCACCTTCGCATGTTGTAGTGTGGAATCCTCTCCATTAGCCTTATAGTACGCGGAATGCCACCCTCGCATGTTGTAGTGTGGAATCCTCTCCAATCGCCTTATAGTACGCGGAATGCCACCCTCGCATGTTGTAGTGTGGAATCCTCTCCATTAGCCTTATAATACACGATTAGATTACGCGGAATGCCACCCTTGCATGTTGTAGTGTGGAATCCTCTCCATTAGCCTTATAGTACGCGGAATGCCACCCTCGCATGTTGTAGTGTGGAATCCTCTCCATTAGCCTTATAATACACGATTAGATTACGCGGAATGCCACCCTTGCATGTTGTAGTGTGGAATCCTCTCCATTAGCCTTATATAGTACGCGGAATGCCACCCTCGCATGTTCTAGTGTGGAATCCTCTCCATTAGCCTTATAGTACGTGGAATGCCACCCTCGCATGTTGTAGTGTGGAATCCTCTCCATTAGCCTTATAGTACGCGGAATGCCACCCTCGCGTGTTGTAGTGTGGAATCCTCTCCATTAGCCTTGTAGTACGCGGAATGCCACCCTCGCATGTTCTAGTGTGGAATCCTCTCCATTAGCCTTATAGTACGCGGAATGCCACCCTCGCATGTTGTAGTGTGGAATCCTCTCCATTAGCCTTATAGTACGCGGAATGCCACCCTCGCATGTTGTAGTGTGGAATCCTCTCCATTAGCCTTATAGTACGCGGAATGCCACCCTCGCATGTTCTAGTGTGGAATCCTCTCCATTAGCCTTATAGTACGCGGAATGCCACCCTCGCATGTTGTAGTGTGGAATCCTCTCCATTAGCCTTATAGTACGCAGAATGCCACCCTCGCATGTTCTAGTGTGGAATCCTCTCCATTAGCCTTATAGTACGCGGAATGCCACCCTCGCATGTTGTAGTGTGGAATCCTCTCCATTAGAAGATTACGCGGAATGCCACCCTCGTATGTTGTAATGTGGAATCCTCTCCATTAGCCTTATATTACACGATTACGCGGAATGCCACCCTCGCATGTTGTAGTGTGGAATCCTCTCCATTAGCCTTATAGTACGCGGAATGCCACCCTCGCATGTTGTAGTGTGGAATCCTCTCCATTAGCCTTATAGTACGCGGAATGCCACCCTCGCATGTTCTAGTGTGGAATCCTCTCCATTAGCCTTATAGTACGCGGAATGCCACCCTCGCATGTTGTAGTGTGGAATCCTCTCCATTAGCCTTATAGTACGCAGAATGCCACCCTCGCATGTTCTAGTGTGGAATCCTCTCCATTAGCCTTATAGTACGCGGAATGCCACCCTCGCATGTTGTAGTGTGGAATCCTCTCCATTAGAAGATTACGCGGAATGCCACCCTCGTATGTTGTAATGTGGAATCCTCTCCATTAGCCTTATAGTACACGATTACGCGGAATGCCACCCTCGCATGTTGTAGTGTGGAATCCTATCCATTAGCCTTATATTACACGATTACGCGGAATGCCACCCTCGCATGTTGTAGTGTGGAATCCTCTCCATTAGCCTTATAGTACACGATTAGATTCACGGATGGTACTCATTATCTCAAGATGATTGCGTCTCGAGGCGCGCAGGCTTATAACGCCATGCTAATTTACACACGGATATTGCATGAGAATGCATGCCAACCCAAGATTCGGCAGTCATAAATACTACAAGAATGTAAGACTCGGCAGTCATATATACTACAAGAATGTAAGACTCGGCAGTCATATCTATAGGCCTACTACAAGAATGTAAAACTCGGCAGTCATATATACTACAAGAATGTAAGACTCGGCAGTCATATATACTACAAGAATGTAAAACTCGGCAGTCATATATACTACAAGAATGTAAAACTGTAAGATGTAAGATGTATCGATTGTTCCAATCCGTATGTAGTTCATATAATAAATGTCCACTCTGGCTACGCCCGTAGAGATCACGTTTCACCAATTCAAAACCTGCATTGGAACTTTTTGAAGATCTTACGGAAAATTTATAACAGTGTGAAAAATATAATGATTTATTTCACTGCAGAAGAAGGTCCAGTTTCGGGATTTGCTTGATAAAAGCGACTTTTGTGGGGTGATTTCACGATGAAAATTTAAATGTTTACCAGGGGAAATTTCACTATTGTAACGGAGGCAGAGCGAAATCGGCTCACAAAGGTTGCGAAAATTATGCAATCTCGAACTTGGACCTTCACATATAAACTGTGAAATACATTATTAAGTAACAGGTGTTATTAACGTATAAGAGATATGTTATAACTACGTTAAAATTATTTGTTCAATGTTAAAAGTTCCCTGTCAGAAACAGGCAATAATTTATCAAAAAGTTCCCAGGTTTTAAATTGGTGGAATCACGGTGGGGATCACGTATACGTGGTTTCGAGTTAATGAGTACCACGCATTCAAAATGGCCGAGGCAATCGCAAACGCGACCAGAAACGAGGAAAAAGGTAATAAACTAGGATAATTATATATTACATGGTATTTTGGCAGCTACGAGCATATGGGGTGTGACTAAACACCGCCCGGACCAGCCCGGACCAGCCCGGGCCAGCCCGGACCAGCCCGGACACCCCATATGGACTATATGAGTGATTTTAAGGGAAATATAAGTGAAGGGGTGTCATGGAAACCCACTCAGGGTCGCTATTAACCCTCAAAATGCCGGCATCGGCGAAAATGTTCACCGCCAAATGAAGCTAACAGCCCGGACCGCCCCTGCTGCGTCCAGGTGTGATTTTAGTATTCATATCTGTGCGAGGGTGTTAATGAAACCCAAATACGCACGGAGAGTGGTCAAGGTCAAACGGAAGTGCCGCTTATTAAGCCCTAAACTTCCCAGATTCAGCCAGAATTACAAAATTGTGCCCCCAATAAACAAACTCACAGCCCGGACCCCCTTAATGTCCTCGTACTTCTAATAACCCCTTACATATGTGTTGTGGAACTACCCTCGACTACACTCACGAAGATACAAGGGCGAGTCGCCCACGAATGCCTGGCAATTAACCCCCAAAATGCCGCCATCGCCGATTATGTTTACCGATAACGACGCTGACAGCCCGGACCATCCCGGTCCAGCCCGGACCCCCCCCATATGGACTATATGAGTGATTTTAAGGGCAATATAAGTGCAGGGGTGTCATGGAAATCCACTCAGGGTCGCTATTAACCCTCAAAATGCCGGCATCGGCGAAAATTTTCGCCGCGAAATGAAGCTAACAGCCCGGACCGCCCCTGCTGCGTCCAGGTGTGATTTTAGTATTCATATCTGTGCGAGGGTGTTAATGAAACCCAAATACGCGCGGAGAGTGGTCAAGGTCAAACGGAAGTGCCGCTTATTAACCCCTAAACTACCCAGATTCAGCCAGAATTACAAAATTGCGCCCCCAATAAACAAACTCACAGCCCGGACCCCCTTAATGTCCTCGTACTTCTAATAACCCCTTACATATGTGTTGTGGAACTACCCTCGACTACACTCACGAAGATACAAGGGCGAGTCGCCCACGAATTCCTGGCAATTAACCCCCAAAATGCCGCCATCGCCGATTATGTTTACCGATAACGACGCTGACAGCCCGGACCATCCCGGTCCAGTCCGGACCCCCCATATGGACTATATGAGTGATTTTAAGGGCAATATAAGTGCAGGGGTGTCATGGAAACACACTCAGGGTCGCTATTAACCCTCAAAATGCCGCCATCGGCGAAAATTTTCGCCGCGAAATGAAGCTAACAGCCCGGACCGCCCCTGCTGCGTCCAGGTGTGATTTTAGTATTCATATCTGTGCGAGGGTGTTAATGAAACCCAAATACGCACGGAGAGTGGTCAAGGTCAAACGGAAGTGCCGCTTATTAACCCCTAAACTGTCCAGATTCAGCCAGAATTACAAAATTGCGCCCCCAATAAACAAACTCACAGCCCGGACCCCCTTAATGTCCTCGTACTTCTAATAACCCCTTACATATGTGTTGTGGAACTACCCTCGACTACACTCACGAAGATACAAGGGCGAGTCGCCCACGAATGCCTGGCAATTAACCCCCAAAATGCCGCCATCGCCGATTATGTTTACCGATAGCGACGCTGACAGCCCGGACCAGCCCGGACCATCCCGGTCCAGCCCGGACCCCCATATGGACTATATGAGTGATTTTAAGGGCAATATAAGTGCAGGGGTGTCATGGAAATCCACTCAGAGTAGCTATTAACCCTCAAAATGCCGGCATCGGCGAAAATTTTCGCCGCGAAATGAAGCTAACAGCCCGGACCACCCTGCTGCGTCCAGGTGTGATTTTAGTATTCATATCTGTGCGAGGGTGTTAATGAAACCCAAATACGCACGAAGAGTGGTCAAGGTCAAACGGAAGTGCCGCTTATTAACCCCTAAACTTCCCAGATTCAGCCAGAATTACAAAATTGCGCCCCCAATAAACAAATTCACAGCCCGGACCCCCTTAATGTCCTCGTACTTCTAATAACCCCTTACATATGTGTTGTGGAACTACCCTCGACTACACTCACGAAGATACAAGGGCGAGTCGCCCACGAATTCCTGGCAATTAACCCCCAAAATGCCGCCATCGCCGATTATGTTTACCGATAACGACGCTGACAGCCCGGACCACCCCGGTCCAGCCCGGACCCCCCCATATGGACTATATGAGTGATTTTAAGGGCAATATAAGTGCAGGGGTGTCATGGAAACCCACTCAGGGTCGCTATTAACCCTCAAAATGCCGGCATCGGCGAAAATTTTAGATATGGATACTAAAATCACACCTGGACGCAGCAGGGGCGGTCCGGGCTGTTAGCTTAATTTCGCGGCGAACATTTTCGCCGATGCCGGCATTTTGAGGGTTAATAGCGACCCTGAATGTGTTTCCATGACACCCCTGCACTTACATTGGCCTTAAAATCACTCATATAGTCCATATGTGGGGTCCGGGCTGGACCGGGATGGTCCGGGCTGTCAGCGTCGGTATCGGTAAACATAATCGTCCCGGTGTGTTATTGTCCCTCCCCGTGGCCAATACAAAACTTCTAATAAGTTAAAAAAAAGCAATATTTTACTATATTTGGTCAAACTTGTGGACTGAAATGGTCATCAGTTGCAGAATTTTCCAACCTGAGGGGGAGTATGAGGTTTGAAATTTCCAACACTATAGGAAAGCTTCAGGTGAGGCCAGTCTAGATGCTAGGCATTGCGATTTTCTTGTATTGTTTTCAAAAGTTTCTCACACCGGGCCGAACAACAATGATCAGCCCGGTGTGGCCTGGTCTCTTACCCGTAGCCGTGTGCATTTGTCTGGTATTAGACCACTAGATGTTAGGATTTATGCAATGTTTTCAGGTTAAAATATCTGAATGTTCTCATACCGGGATTATAGAACCATGGTTTATGAATATATATAGGAGATAAGGTCTAAGCATTGAGGTGCAAGGGGGGTGGGGTGGAAATGAAATTATGCAAAACTTGTGTTTGCATTCTGATTCAAGGGGGGGGGGGTGCAGTTGGAATTTCCCAAGGTGTACACCCCACGAACGGAGACCCTCTAAAGCCACGTCCCCGTCGGCAGTCGACACTTAGACACGCCCTTACTCGAGATTATTTACAGCTCCACCCTTTGACTGATTGTTTGACAATTCTAAACCGCGATGAAGAAAAGACGGATTCGTCATCTCAAGTTTAGCCTCGATAAAGCTGGTTTTGCTGGACCGCCGAATTAGATGGTTTAGTTGCCGGTTTAAGCTTATAAAACGAAACAAAATATCGAAATTGACAAAAACTTATCCCCACACGCTTTATCGGTGTGAGTGCTTCTCGCTTATAAATTTCAAATCAAAATATCCTCGCTGTCATAATTATTGATTTTCGCAATCAATAAAACGAGGAGGTCGCATTAGGAAAGTACGATTAGTTATCTCGACGATACAGATATACTACTGCTAAACCACTGGTCTGGATGGACCAGGTTTAAACCAGAGATGCCGAATGTGTCACTTAGACCTGCGGTCTCGGGTTTATATGTATGGATGCCCTGGCCCAGCATGTATGGCTGCCCTGACCCAGCATGTATGGCTGCCCTGACACAGCATGTATGGATGCCCTGACCCAGCATGTATGTATGCCCTGACACAGCATGTATGGATGCCCTGACCCAGCATGTATGGCTGCCCTGACACAGCATGTATGGATGCCCTGACACAGCATGTATGGATGCCCTGACCCAGCATGTATGGCTGCCCTGACCCAGCATGAGATGTAAGCATGCCCTGACCAAGCATGAGTGATCATATCAGATGTATGGATGCCCTGACCGAACATGTATGGATGCCCTGACCCAGCATGTATGGATGACCTGACCGGGCATGAGTGTTCATAACATGTATGGATGTACTGAGACAGCATGTATGGGTGCCCTGACACAGCATATATGGATGCCCTGACCCAGCATGTATGGATGCCCCGAACCAGCATGTATGGCTGCCCCGACCCGGCATGTATGGATGTCCTGACCGGGCATGAGTGTTCATATCAGATGTATGGATGCCCTGACACAGCATATATGGATGCCCTGACACAGCATGTATGGATGCCCCGACCCAGCATGTATGGATGCCCTGACCCAGCATGTACGGATGCCCTGATCCAGAATGTATGAATGCCATGACCGAGCATGTATGGATGCCCTAACCCAGCATATATGGATGATCTGACACAGCATGTATGGATGCCCTGACACAGCATGTATGGATGCCCTGACACAGCACGTATGGATGCCCTGACACAGCATGTATGGATGCCCTGACCTAGAATGTATGGATGCCCTGACCCAGCATGTATGGATGCCCTGAACCAGCATGTATGGCTGCCCTGACCCAGCATGAGATGTAGGCATGCCCTGACCAAGCATGAGTGTACATATCGGATGTATGGATGCCCTGACACAGCATGTATGGTTGCCCTGACCCAGCATGAGATGTAAGCATGACCTGTCCAAGCATGAGTGTTCATATAAGATGTATGGATGCCCTGAACCAGCATGTATGAGTGACCTGACCGGGCATGTATGGATGCCCTGACCCAGCATGTATGGATGCCCTGACCCAGCATGTATGGATGCCCTGACACAGCATATATGGATGCCCTGACCCAGCATGTATGGATGCCCTGAACCAGCATGTATGGATGCCCTGAACCAGCATGTATGGCTGCCCTGACCCAGCATGAGATGTAAGCATGCCCTGACCAAGCATTATTGTTCATATCAGATGTATGGATGCCCTGACCCAACATGTATGGAAGCCCGGACCCAGCATATATGGATGCCCTGACACAGCATGAGATGTAAGCATGCCCTGACCAAGCATGAGTGTTCATATCAGATGTATGGATGCCCTGACACAGCATGTATGGATGCCCTGACACAGCATGTATGGATGCCCTGACCCAGCATGTAAGGCTGCCCTGACCCAGCATGAGATGTAAGCATGCCCTGACCAAGCATGAGTGTTCATATCAGATGTATGGATGCCCTTAACCAGCATGTATGGATGACCTGACCGGGCATGAATGTTCATATCAGATGTATGGATGCCCTGACACAGCATGTATGGATGCCCTGACCCAGCATGTATGGATGCCCTGAACCAGCATGTATGGATGCCCTGACCCAGCATGTATGGCTGCCCTGACCCAGCATGATATTTAAGCATGCCCTGACAAAGCATGAGTGTTCATATCAGATGTATGGATGCCCTGACCCAACATGTATGGATGCCCTGACCCAATATGTATGGATGACCTGACCGGACATCATATCAGATGTATGGATGCCATTAACCAGCATGTATGGATGACCTGACCGGGCATGAATGTTCATATCAGATGTATGGATGCCCTGACACAGCATGTATGGATGCCCTGACCCAGCATGTATGGATGCCCTGAACCAGCATGTATGGATGCCTTGACCCAGCATGTATGGCTGCCCTGACCCAGCATGATATGTAAGCATGCCCTGACCAAGCATGAGTGTTCATATCAGATGTATGGATGCCCTGACCCAACATGTATGGATGCCCTGACCCAACATGTATGGATGACCTGACCGGAGTTAAGTGTTCAAAACAGATGTATGGATGCCCTGACACAGCATGTATGGATGCCCTGAACCAGCATGTATGGATGACCTGACCGGGCATGAGTGTTCATAACAGATGTATGGATGCCCTGACGCAGCATGTATGGATGCCCTGACCCAGCATGTATGGATGACCTGACCGGGCATGAGTGTTCATAACATATGTATGGATGCCCTGACACAGCATGTATGGATGCCCTGAACCAGCATGTATGGATGACCTGACCGGGCATGAGTGTTCATAACCGATGTATGGATGCCCTGACACAGCATGTATGGATGCCCCGAACCAGCATGTATGGATGACCTGACCGGGCATGAGTGTTCATAACAGATGTATGGATGCCCTGACACAGCATGTATGGATGCCCTGAACCAGCATGTATGGATGACCTGACCGGGCATGAGTGTTCATAACAGATATATGGATGCCCTGACACAGCATGTATGGATGCCCTGAACCAGCATGTATGGATGACCTGACCGGGCATGAGTGTTCATAACAGATGTATGGATGCCCTGACCCAGCATGTATCGATGCCCTGACGCAGCGTGTATGGATGTCCTGACCCAGCATGAGATGTATGGATGTCCCGACCCAGCATGAGATGTATGGATGCCCTGACCCAGCACGTGTGTTCATAACAGATGTGTGGATGCACTGACACAGCATGTATGGATGCCCTGAACCAGCATGTATGGATGCCCTGACCGGCATGAGGTGTATGGATGACCTGACCGGGCATGAGTGTTCATGACAGATGTATAGATGCCCTGACCCAACATGTGTGGATGCCCTGACCCAGCATGTATGGATGACCTGACCGGGCATGAGTGTTCATGACAGATGTATGAATGCCCTGACCCAGCATGTATGGATGCCCTGAACCAGCATGTATGGGTGCCCTGACCCAGCATGTATGGATGCTCTGACCCAGCATGTATGGATGCCCTGACCCAGCATGTATGGATGACCGGGCATGAGTGTTCATAACAGATGTATGGATGCCCTGACACAGCATGTATGGATGCCCTGAACCAGCATGTATGGATGACCTGACCGGGCATGAGTGTTCATAACAGATGTATGGATGCCCTGACACAGCATGTATGGATGCCCTGAACCATCATGTCTGGATGCCCTGACACAGCATGTATGGATGCCCTGAACCAGCATGTATGGATGACCTGACCGGGCATGAGTGTTCATAACAGATGTATGGATGTCCTGACACAGCATGTATGGATGCCCTGAACCAGCATGTATGGATGACCTGACCGGGCAAGAGTGTTCATAACAGATGTATGGATGCCCTGATCCAGCATGTATGGATGCCCTGAACCAGCATGTATGGATGCCCTGACCCAGCATGTATGGCTGCCCTGACCCAGCATGATATGTAAGCATGCCCTGACCAAGCATGAGTGTTCATATCAGATGTATGGATGCCCTGACCCAACATGTATGGATGCCCTGACCCAACATGTATGGATGACCTGACCGGACATGAGTGTTCATAACAGATGTATGGATGCCCTGACACAGCATGTATGGATGCCCTGAACCAGCATGTATGGATGACCTGACCGGGCATGAGTGTTCATAACAGATGTATGGATGCCCTGACGCAGCATGTATGGATGCCCTGACCCAGCATGTATGGATGGCCTGACCGGGCATGAGTGTTCATAACAGATGTATGGATGCCCTGACACAGCATGTATGGATGCCCTGAACCAGCATGTATGGATGACCTGACCGGGCATGAGTGTTCATAACAGATGTATGGATGCCCTGACACAGCATGTATGGATGCCCTGACCCAGCATGTAAGGCTGCCCTGACCCAGCATGAGATGTAAGCATGCCCTGACCAAGCATGAGTGTTCATATCAGATGTATGGATGCCCTTAACCAGCATGTATGGATGACCTGACCGGGCATGAATGTTCATATCAGATGTATGGATGCCCTGACACAGCATGTATGGATGCCCTGACCCAGCATGTATGGATGCCCTGAACCAGCATGTATGGATGCCCTGACCCAGCATGTATGGCTGCCCTGACCCAGCATGATATGTAACCATGCCCTGACAAAGCATGAGTGTTCATATCAGATGTATGGATGCCCTGACCCAACATGTATGGATGCCCTGACCCAACATGTATGGATGACCTGACCGTACATAATATCAGATGTATGGATGCCCTTAACCAGCATGTAAGGATGACCTGACCGGGCATGAATGTTCATATCAGATGTATGGATGCCCTGACACAGCATGTATGGATGCCCTGACCCAGCATGTATGGATGTCCTGAACCAGCATGTATGGATGCCCTGACCCAGCATGAATGGTTGCCCTGACCCAGCATGATATGTAAGCATGCCCTGACCAAGCTTGAGTGTTCATATCAGATGTATGGATGCCCTGACCCAACATGTATGGATGCCCTGACCCAACATGTATGGATGACCTGACCGGAGTTAAGTGTTCAAAACAGATGTATGGATGCCCTGACACAGCATGTATGGATGCCCTGAACCAGCATGTATGGATGACCTGACCGGGCATGAGTGTTCATAACAGATGTATGGATGCCCTGACGCAGCATGTATGGATGCCCTGACCCAGCATGTATGGATGACCTGACCGGGCATGAGTGTTCATAACATATGTATGGATGCCCTGACACAGCATGTATGGATGCCCTTAACCAGCATGTATGGATGACCTGACCGGGCATGAGTGTTCATAACAGATGTATGGATGCCCTGACACAGCATGTATGGATGCCCCGAACCAGCATGTATGGATGACCTGACCGGGCATGAGTGTTCATAACAGATGTATGGATGCCCTGACACAGCATGTATGGATGCCCTGAACCAGCATGTATGGATGACCTGACCGGGCATGAGTGTTCATAACAGATGTATGGATGCCCTGACACAGCATGTATGGATGCCCTGAACCAGCATGTATGGATGACCTGACCGGGCATGAGTGTTCATAACAGATGTATGGATGCCCTGACCCAGCATGTATCGATGCCCTGACGCAGCGTGTATGGATGTCCTGACCCAGCATGAGATGTATGGATGTCCTGACCCAGCATGAGATGTATGGATGCCCTGACCCAGCACGAGTGTTCATAACAGATGTGTGGATGCACTGACACAGCATGTATGGATGCCCTGAACCAGCATGTATGGATGCCCTGACCCGGCATGAGGTGTATGGATGACCTGACAGGGCATGAGTGTTCATGACAGATGTATAGATGCCCTGACCCAACATGTGTGGATGCCCTGACCCAGCATGTATGGATGACCTGACCGGGCATGAGTGTTCATGACAGATGTATGAATGCCCTGACCCAGCATGTATGGATGCCCTGAACCAGCATGTATGGGTGCCCTGACCCAGCATGTATGGATGCTCTGACCCAGCATGTATGGATGCCCTGACCCAGCATGTATGGATGACCGGGCATGAGTGTTCATAACAGATGTATGGATGCCCTGACACAGCATGTATGGATGCCCTGAACCAGCATGTATGGATGACCTGACCGGGCATGAGTGTTCATAACAGATGTATGGATGCCCTGACACAGCATGTATGGATGCCCTGAACCAGCATGTATGGATGCCCTGACACAGCATGTATGGATGCCCTGAACCAGCATGTATGGATGACCTGACCGGGCATGAGTGTTCATAACAGATGTATGGATGTCCTGACACAGCATGTATGGATGCCCTGAACCAGCATGTATGGATGACCTGACCGGGCAAGAGTGTTCATAACAGATGTATGGATGCCCTGATCCAGCATGTATGGATGCCCTGAACCAGCATGTATGGATGCCCTGACCCAGCATGTATGGCTGCCCTGACCCAGCATGATATGTAAGCATGCCCTGACCAAGCATGAGTGTTCATATCAGATCTATGGATGCCCTGACCCAACATGTATGGATGCCCTAACCCAACATGTATGGATGACCTGACCGGACATGAGTGTTCATAACAGATGTATGGATGCCCTGACACAGCATGTATGGATGCCCTGAACCAGCATGTATGGATGACCTGACCGGGCATGAGTGTTCATAACAGATGTATGGATGCCCTGACGCAGCATGTATGGATGCCCTGACCCAGCATGTATGGATGACCTGACCGGGCATGAGTGTTCATAACAGATGTATGGATGCCCTGACACAGCATGTATGGATGCCCTGAACCAGCATGTATGGATGACCTGACCGGGCATGAGTGTTCATAACAGATGTATGGATGCCCTGACACAGCATGTATGGATGCCCTGAACCAGCATGTATGGATGACCTGACCCGGCATGAGTGTTCATAACAGATGTATGGATGCCCTGACACAGCATGTATGGATGCCCTGAACCAGCATGTATGGATGACCTGACCGGGCATGAGTGTTCATAACAGATGTATGGATGCCTGACCCAGCATTTATCGATGCCCTGACGCAGCATGAGATGTATGGATGTCCTGACCCAGCATGAGATGTATGGATGCCCCGACCCAGCACGAGTGTTCATAACAGATGTGTGGATGCCCTGACACAGCATGTATGGATGCCCTGACCCAGCATGTATGGATGACCTGACCGGGCATGAGTGTTCATAACAGATGTATGGATGCCCTGACACAGCATGTATGGATGCCCTGAACCAGCATGTATAGATGACCTGACCGGGCATGAGTGTTCATAACAGATGTATGGATGCCTGACCCAGCATGTATCGATGCCCTGACGCAGCATGAGATGTATGGATGTCCTGACCCAGCATGAGATGTATGGATGCCCGACCCAGCACGAGTGTTCATAACAGATGTGTGGATGCCCTGACGCAGCATGTATGGATGCCCTGACCCAGCATGTATGGATGACCTGACCGGGCATGAGTGTTCATAACAGATGTATGGATGCCCTGACACAGCATGTATGGATGCCCTGAACCAGCATGTATGGATGACCTGACCGGGCATGAGTGTTCATAACAGTTGTATGGATGCCCTGACACAGCATGAATGGATGCCCTGAACCAGCATGTATGGATGACCTGACCCGGCATGAGTGTTCATAACAGATGTATGGATGCCCTGACACAGCATGTATGGATGACCTGACCGGGCATGAGTGTTCATAACAGATGTATGGATGCCTGACCCAGCATGTATGGATGTCCTGACCCAGCATGAGATGTATGGATGTCCTGACCCAGCATGAGATGTATGGATGCCCCGACCCAGCACGAGTGTTCATAACAGATGTGTGGATGCCCTGACACAGCATGTATGGATGCCCTGAACCAGCATGTATGATGCCCTGACCCGGCATGAGGTGTATGGATGACCTGACCGGCATGAGTGTTCATGACAGATGTATAGATGCCCTGACTCAACATGTATGGATGCCCTGACCCAGCATGTATGGATGACCTGACCGGGCATGAGTGTTCATGACAGATGTATGAATGCCCTGACCCAGCATGTATGGATGCCCTGAACCAGCATGTATGGGTGCCCTGACCCAGCATGTATGGATGCTCTGATCCAGCATGTATGGATGCCCTGACCCAGCATGTATGGATGACCTGACCGGGCATGAGTGTTCATAACAGATGTATGGATGCCCTGACCCAGCATGTATGGATGCCCTGAACCAGCATGTATGGATGACCTGACGGGGCATGAGTGTTCATAACAGATGTATGGATGCCCTGACACAGCATGTATGGATGCCCTGAACCAGCATGTATGGATGCCCTGAACCAGCATGTATGGATGACCTGACCGGGCATGAGTGTGCATAACAGATGTATGGATGTCCTGACACAGCATGTATGGATGCCCTAAACCAGCATGTATGGATGACCTGACCGGGCATGAGTGTTCATAACAGATGTATGGATGTCCTGACACAGCATGTATGGATGCCCTGAACCAGCACGTTTGGATGACCTGACCGGGCGTGAGTGTTCTTAACAGATATATGGATGCCCCGACACAGCATGTATGTATGCCCTGAACCAGCATGTATGGATGACCTGACCGGGCATGAGTGTTCATAACAGATGTAGGGATGCCCTGACACAGCATGTATCGATGCCCTGACGCAGCTTGTATGGACGTACTGACCCAGCATGAGATGTATGGATGTCCTGACCCAACATGAGATGTATGGATGCCCTGACCCAGCATGTTTCGATGCCCTGACTCAGCATGTATGGATGCCCTGACCCAGCATGAGATGTATGGATGCCCTTACCCAGCACGAGTGTTCATAACAGATGTATGGATGCCCTGACACAGCATGTATGGATGCCCTGACCCGGCATGAGGTGTATGGATGACCTGACCAATCATGAGTGTTCATGACAGATGTATGGATGCCCTGACCCAACATGTATGGATACCCTGACCCAGCATGTGTGGATGCCCTGACCCAGCATATATGGATGCCCTGACACAGCATGTATGGATGCCCTGACCAAGCATGAGTGTTCATAACAGATGTATGGATGCCCTGATCCAGCATGTATGGGTGCCCTGACCCGGCATGAGGTGTATGGATGACCTGACCAAGCATGAGTGTTCATGGCAGATGTATGGATGCCCTGACCTAACATGTATGGATGCCCTGACCCAGCATGTATGGATGCCCTGACCCAGCATGTATGGATGCCATGACCCATCATGTATGGATGCCCTGACCCAGCATGTATGGGTCTCCTGACCCAGCATGTATGGATGACCTGACCCAGCCTGTATGGATGCCCTGACCCAGCATGTATGGATGCTCTGACTCAGCATGTATGGAAATCCCTGACCCAGCACGTATGGATGCCCTGACCCAGCATGCATGTATGCCCTGACCCAGCATGTATGGATGCCCTGACCCAGCATGTATGGATGCCCTGACCCAGCATGTATGTATACCCTGACCCAGCGTGTATGGATGCCCTGACCCAGCATGTATGGATGCCCTGACCCAGCATGTATGGATGCCCTGACCCAGCATGTATGGATGCCCCGACCCAGCATGTATGGATGCCCTGACCCAGCATGTGTGGATGACATGACCGGGCATGTATGGATGCTCTGACCCAGCATGTATGGATGCCCTGACCCAGCATGTATGGATGCCATGACCCAGCATGAGATGTCATCTTATCCCTCGGTCCTAATTATGCCTACATAATTTGAAGGATCTATATGTCCGTTTGACGTATGTATAAACATATATCCACCCACATAACTGTGCCGGGATATGACAACGTTGAGTATTTGTTCAGGTTTCAAACCGCCATGGGACTTTAATATATAATATGGTTTCTGTCCGCTGAGCTGAGCCCGTGTATAGTCATCAATTTCTTCAGTGTATGAGTGACATACATGTGTGACCCGCCATATCAAATCCAGTCGTAAGTCGGGATTTTTTTTACCCTGTGCCAATGCATTCTCTTATATATGCGAGTCGACCATAGGTCGCCTCGCATATATAAGAGAATGCATTGGCCTAACAATTTTTTACAATTTTAATAATGTTTTCTTGTATTCTTTAACAATTTTAAAATTTCACCCATACAGAGCCCCAGACAAACAAGAGCAGACGATACTCTTCTATATGCTTCTATATATGTGTGGGGCTCCCTGCAGGGTAATGAATGTTTTTAGTTTATGTCCTAAAAATTGTAAGAAACATTTATTTAAAAAAAATTATAAAAATTTGTTAGGCCAATGCATTCTCTTATATATGCGAGGCGACCTATAGTCGACTCGCATATATAAGAGAATGCATTGACACAGGGTAAAAAAAATCCTGACTTACGACTGGATTTGATATGGGGGGTCACATATATGTATACAGAGTAAAACAGATTCACGCTTGAAATGTTGAGTCAATAAACGTTTAACATTATCTTGAAAAGTAACACCTCTAATGAGAGAATCCTTCACTTCATTCGACCAAACGATCCGAACTACTGGGTTCATTGACACGAAGTTTGATACCATTCCTTATTTAGTCTTATGTCGTGGAATTATGTGTGTAGTAAAATCTCCATCCAGTTGCATTGACTGCCACAACCAGAAAAGTCGAACAAATATCTTAATTGCAACTCGCAGGTATGTGGAAAACTGACTCATCTTAATTGCAACTCGGATGCATGTGGAAAATTGGCGATTCTTAATTGCAACTCGCAGGTATGTGGAAAACTAACGCATCCTAATTGCAGCTTGCAGGTATGTGGAAAACAGACGCATCTCTTATACCCTCTCTGTAATTCTTGAATTCGTATGCCCTCTCTGTGATATCTGGAACACAGAAAAGGATTGTTTATATCTGGAACAAGTTCATAGAATAATTATATCAGTATCATCCACAGAGTATCAGTTTCAGATTTGTGCATATGTTAGGCAAATTATTCATATATATGAGAAAGAGATGGGGTCCAAGAATAACCCCTTTGGATTCCCACAGAAAATATCTCGCTAGATACATAACCCTCACATTATCAGTGCAACCCTTCGACATCCATAATGTTAAAATTTGTTAAGCATTATTTTATTATTTATTTTATCAAAAACCTTTAGGTCTAGAAAAACTCCATTTGTAGTTTCCTTTTGTCAAATGCCCCAGTTATTCAAATAAAATAAGTAGCTCATCAAAATCGTGAATAATTTAAATATATCCTGAGATGTGAATAATTTAAATATATACAGAGATGTGAATAATTTAAATATATCCTGAGATGCGAATAATTTAAATATATCCTGAGATGTGAATAATTTAAATAAGTATCATGAAATGCGAATAATTTAAATATCTCTGGATATGTGAATAACTAAAATATATCTGTAAATGTGAATAATTTAAATATATCCGGAGATGTGAATAATTTAAATATATCCGGAGTTGTGAATAATTTAAATATATCCGGATATGTGAATAATTTAAATACATCCGGAGTTGTGTTTAATTTAAATATATCTGGAGATGTGAATAATTTAAATATATCCAGAGATGTGAATAATTTAAATATATCCTGAGATGTGAATAATTTAAATATATCTTGAGATGTGAATAATTTAAATATATCCGGTGATGTGAATAATTTAAATATATCCTGAGATGTGAATAATTTAAATATATCCGGAGATGTGAATAATTTAAATATATCCGGAGATGTGAATAATTTAAATATATCCGGAGATGTGAATAATTTAAATATATCCGGATATGTGAATAATTTAAATATATCCGGAGTTGTGTTTAATTTAAATACATCCGGAGATGTGAATAATTTAAATACATCCGGAGTTGTGAATAATTTAAATAGATCCGGAGTTGTGAATAATTTAAATACATCCGGAGTTGTGAATAATTTAAATATATCCGGATATGTGATTAATTTATACATATCCGGAGATGTGAATAATTTAAATATATCCGAAGTTGTGAATAATTTAAATATATCCGGATATGTGAATAATTTAAATATATCCGGAGTTGTGAATAATTTAAATATATCCGGATATGTGAATAATTTATATATATCCGGAGTTGTGAATAATTTAAATACATCCGGAGCTGTGTTTAATTTAAATATATACAGAGATGTGAATAATTTAAATACATCCGGAGTTGTGAATAATTTAAATATATCCTGAGATGTGAATAATTTAATTATATCCGGAGATGTGAATAATTTAAATATATCCGGATATGTGAATAATTTATATCATCCGGAGTTGTGAATAATTTAAATATATCCGGATATGTGAATAATTTATACATATCCGGAGTTGTGAATAATTTAAATATATCCGGATATGTGAATAATTTAGATATATCCGGAGTTGTGAATAATTTAAATATATCCGGATATGTGAATAATTTAAATATATCCGGAGTTGTGAATAATTTAAATATATCCGGATATGTGAATAATTTAAATAGGTATCATGAAATGCGAATAATTTAATTAGGTATCATGAAATGCGAATAATTTAAATAGGTATCATGAAATGCGAATAATTTAAATCTATCTGGAGATGTGAATAACTAAAATATATACGGAGATGTTAAATATATCCAGAGATGTGAATAATTAAAGTATAGTTGTAGATGTGAATAATTTAGATATATCCGGATATGCGAATAATTTTAATATATCCTGAGATGTGTCTAATTTAAATATATCCGGAGTTGTGAATAATTTAAATATATCCAGAGATGTGAATAATTTAAATACATCTGGAGTTGTGTTTAATTTAAATATATCTGGAGATGCGAAACATTCCGCTACATTTTTGCTTGTAGATGAAAAGTTCATTCAATGAATGTTCAGCGTGTATAAACATGATAAAACGTATCTGTTTTGTTGAATGTAAGAAACGTGTCTTTTAAAGATTTCAAAACCACCACAATTCTAAACAATTGTTACTGCAGTCGATAATATACAACTATAGTCCTATACTTACTGCCAGCCTCAATCTCTTCCTAACATGTTTTATACAGTTTCAGTGGTATTCAATGTAAATATGAATCGAAGACACGTGCCCGCAAACGCTTCTATAAATTACTATTGTTTTTATTTTGAATTTTCTGGTATAAAAAATACAACCTTTTGGGACAGTTTTACGGACTATTTTTATAACGGGAAACTTCAGGTAAACTTCAGGTAATCTCGCGGAAACGGTCGAAGCGTATATAGCATGTGGTATTTCGCCATTGGTCTGTGTTTTATTCACAAAAAAACTATTTTGTATTCTTGAAATCGGATGACCTGACCCGGCTTAGTTATAAGAGTGTGGTTGAACAATTCTGTCAACATGAAAATTATTATATTTTGTCTTGAAGGTTTCTTAACTCCCACTTTTATTATGATAAGGAAATCAATATTAATTTTGTTAACCACAATCGGGTTTTATAAACTACTAAGGTATTCCCCGTGACAAATATGATATGCAGGAACATATCGTCACCGCTGATAACAGATAACCATATAAAGAAAGGCCACAAACGGTGAGCGGGGTTTGTACGGAATTTGACTTTGGTGTTTTCTGATGACGGACGCCGCTGAAAACACATTCGTCTTCGGAGAAATATCGCCTTGATAACCTTTGTTGGGAAACGCGTTATATCTCATATCATCTTGATAACCTTTGGGAAACGCGTTATATCTCATATCGTTTTGATAACCTTTGGGAAACGCGTTATATATCATATCGTCTTGATAACCTTTGGGAAACGCGTTATATCTCATATCGTCTTGATAACCTTTGTTGGGAAACGCGTTATATCTCATATCGTCTTGATAACCTTTGGGAAACGCGTTATATCTCATATCGTCTTGATAACCTTTGGGAAACGCGTTATATCTCATATCGTCTTGATAAACTTTGGGAAACGCGTTATATCTCACATCGTCTTGATAACCTTCGGGGAAACGCGTTATATATCATATCGTCTTGATAACCTTCGGGGGAACGCGTTATATCTCATATCGTCTTGATAACCTTCGGGGAAACGCGTTATATCTCATATCGTCTTGAATCGATTTGCCTGAAGTTATTCGTGTTGTATTCTAAAATGTGCCAACGGACATTATCAAAATTTTGACGTAATCGGACATGAGGGGGATATATTTATAGACGCGCGAAAATCGTGACAGAGTTACATACATGTGGACGCACACAGACAAACACTTATGTAGATTTTACAATTGTGTCTCAGAAGAGATACACTATATCTATATAGCGTGTTCTTGTCAAATTAAGCACAATACGGGCTTATTTTTAATTTTGCGAAATAAGCTCATATTGGCATCATTTGAAATCTCAAATACGCTCTATATGAGCCTAAACTATGTTTATGCAAACAGCCCCAACTGATATATGGGACTATTGTGTATAATATTTGAGGATGCCACCCCTACCCATTGGAAAAAGGAGTTCAGCTTTTAAAAAGACATGGAGTCCAGTATCCAGTTGTGGTGGTTTGGGATGGTAGCCTTCCGTATCTGTTGCGTCGAATGCACCAAAGGTGTCTGTCAAAAACACAATTGTTACTGTAGTCGTTATCATACAACTATATAGTCCTATACTATATATATAATATGTGTCAGAAGCACAATTGTTACTGCAGTCGATACCACAACAACTATAGTCATATACATACTTCCAGCCTCGATTCCTTTAGATGTCCTCATAACGGGGATGCATCCGTCAGAAGTTACATCTAAATGAAGTCCTCGACCATCGTATGAGTCCCAGTACCAGCTATCGAATGATAACTTGTCGTTTCCATATCCAAAGTATGCGCTGCCCAGATACTCAGCGGAGTCTGTGGGGACGAAGAAGTGAAATCGTCCATAGAAGTTGCCAAATTTGTCAAATGCAAAAACAATTTACATTTGGTAAATCATATTTTCATTTGGCAAACGTTTTGGTGAGTCACTTTTCAATACGCACTGTTACTAACTCGTGGCCATATTGGATCCACCAGGTCCGACTCTGTTATTTCAGAGATTCGTCCAGTCCCGGTTCCGTGGTTTTAGTGCTACATGTCAAATTTCTGGAGTAGCATTTCCATGTATGGAGCTTTTGAATATTCATGACTCCCATATATGGAAATGCTACTCCGGAACTTTTACCTTTATCACTAAAACCACGAAACCACACAGATCAGGTGGATGATGGATCGAATATGGCCGCGAGTTAGTAATAGGGCGTGTTCCACAAGAAAGTTGAAAAAATATTGGTCACTCACAAAATACCATTCATTGAACGAAACTGTTATAATTAGTGGTGTTTCATAAGGTTATGAAAGGTTAACACCTCTATCAAGACGCAATTAATCTTACAGCATTTGCATCGACCGAGATTACTCTATATTGTGTAATGTGGTGGTGTTTACATAGCTAATCATATTTGTTTTCGTTCAAACAGCGAATATCGAAATATACTTAGTGTCAATGTTGCCGAAATTTATAGCATTTGGCAACTACTAAAAGATTTGGCAAAAAATTATTTTCATTTGCAAAACATTTGGCATAAGTACATTTCTGGCCAGCGTGGACTCTGCATATGGTGAAATGAAGAGCGTTTGTAAACACACATGTGTGGAACGTTGAATGCAGATAATAACTTGGGTTTGGTTGATACTGTTTTGGATAGAGTCCCACCTCTTCTATAACGGACTTGACGCCTAGAATCGTGGGCGAAAATTATCTTGTTACTATGTCTTCGGATTAGGGCAAATGGAAGCTTTGCGTATATGAACATAACATATAGGGAAGCCTTTCCAAAGACATGATGGTATCACACATGCATATATCATAGGTCTGTTAAATGTCAAAGCAATGAGATTTATAAGTAAACAAAGCCTTGTTTTCCTGATAATTTCGATTTGTCGTGCTACCAAACAATGCATGTAAACAATATAATAAATGATCGAAACATAACTATACCCTTTTCTATCACGATTAATGACATGACATTTTGAAAACAGATTAATAGCATACATGTCAGATGATTAGTCACATTCAGTGATTTAACCCTTTACCCAACAGAACGGCCCTGTGCCAATGCATTCTCTTATATATGCGAGTCGACCATAGGTCGCCTCGCATATATAAGAGAATGCATTGGCTTAACACATTAAAAATTATAAAATTGTTAAAGAATGTAAGAAAAAATGGTAAAAAGTGTTAAAAAAAGATTTTTTTAGGCCAATGCATTCTCTTATATATGCGAGGCGACCTATGGTCGACTCGCATATATAAGATAATGCATTGGCACAGGGCATAACTGTAACTATCACAATTTGGTTAAGGAGCCGGTTCCAATGATATCCATATTTGTATGGTTCTATTGAGACAGACCGAAGATATTTTAGGCTGTTGAAGCTTTATTTGGCCGGTTTTGGCCGTTTTGTTGGGTAAAGGGTTAATTAAGTGAATGCCCGACTCCACGTGAACATGTAGTAAGTCTTATGGATGAAAGTCCGTTATAGAGGTGCAAGTTCCGTGCAACGAGGCGGGACTCCAAAAACAGCATCAACCCAACCGATATCCCAAGCTGTTGTTGACCGAGAAGACTTGTATATTATATGTGGAGCGTTGAAAGCACCCGACATCTTTATATTTAAAGGATACTAGTTGGTTACCTTGGTATAGGTCCAATATCAGCCCGCGGTAACCAAATATCAGCCTTATATCGAAAGTGGAAAGCTGATATGAGGCTACAGAGGGCTGATATCAGACCTGTAATATCAAACCATCCAGGTTATACCAGGAATGAAATATCAAACCAACCAGGTAATACCAGGAATGAAATATCAACCAACCAGATAATACCAGGCATGTAATATCAAACCAACAGGTAATACCAGGCACGTAATATCAAACTAACCTGGTAATACCCTATTTATTAATTAGATCGCCTCTCAGTAACAGTTGAAGATTGGCAACGCTTTCAAATGCATATTGTTCCACGTCAGAAGCCGGTCCCACCCATGATATGGGACCAACCCCATGAAATTGTGTTATAACAGAACACATATTGAGTAAATTTGAAAGTGGGAGCCTCTTTACTTGCTCTGTTTTTTTCAAGTTTATAAGCTTGAATATGTATATTACTTAGCAACGTGAAATTCGTTACTTATTCCTTATTCGCAAAATATCTGACATTGTGGCAAATGACCCCAAATTCGTAAGTGGCCAGGTGGGCGGAACATTTTGGACCGAAATTTGGTTGGGTCGAGTTCGTAAAAGTGGTCCGAAAAAGTGTCGAACATGTGCTCGGTCCGAATTTTTTTTATAAAATGTGGCAAATGACCACGGGACCATACTCAGTTAAAATAAAAAAAATTTGGGCCGAGAAAAATTTGGATCGATGTGCCTCGAAATTAGGTAAAGTCTAAAAAACGAAGGTGAAATGGCCCCAATGAGTCAAAATTCTCAACTGGCCAGGTGGGCGGAACATTTTGGGCCGAAATTATTTTGGGTCGAGTTCGTAAAAGTGGTCCGAAAAAGTGTCGAACCTGTGCTCGGTCCGAATTTGTTTTTAGAAAATGAGGCAAATGACCACGGGAACATGCTCAGTTAAAACTAAAACTAAAAATTCGGCCCAATTTTTTGTTATTTTTACTGAGTATGTTCCCGTGGTCATTTGCCACATTTTCCCAAAAAAATCGGACCGAGCACAGGTTCGACACTATTTCGGACCACTTTTACGAACTCGACCCAAAAAATGTTCCGCCCAAAATGTTCCGCCCACCTGGCCACTTATGAATTTATTGTCTTTTGCCACAATTTCTTATATTTTGCGAAAAAGGAATAAGGAAAAAGTAAAGAAATTCACGTTGCTATATTATTTTAGAAGTCATACTTTGTCTTTAAACATGGATTTGGAAATAATGACAATGCCCATCACCCGGAACATGTATTCCGGCACCGCCCACCACCCGGTCCATGTATTTTCTCACCATCCGGACGATGTATTCTGGACGCCCACCATCCGGACCATGTATTTAGGCACCACCCACCACCGCGGACCATGTATTCTCCCACCATCCTGACGATGTATTCTTGACGCCCACCACCAGACCATGTATTCTGGTTTTTTGTTCGCGACACCCCCCTCGGATCGCCGGATCATAACAATCATTACGAGTCCATTAATTGAGTTATGCAGTTCGTCTCATTGGCTCAGTCTTATTTATCTGTATATTTATGAACTCGCTCGATGTGCACACCCCATCGAAGGGTCGTTGTCTGTGCCCAATATTATTAGAATCATTCCGTACCTGGAATACATTGTTCCATCATTGGATGTCCACCATGGGATGAACGACATCGAGAGTCATTCTGCCATATACGATAAAACGTCCGCTGAAAATACATACAATTCAACTGCTATAATATTCTTTATTTTAAGGCCTACGCGCACGTTTTTTTACTAAAAATGTTTGATAATTTAGTCAAAAACAATCTCTGGAATGCCATTTTGAAATTTGGTACATCTGGTTAATAACACGCCAAATTTAATAAACATATATCAGGTGCATTGAAAAATCACGTTTCTACTGTTATGACAATGAAAACATTAAAAGTTCACTTATTTCAGGTGGCAAAGAGCTTCTACAAAATATAACTTTTTTTTACGAGTGCTGTTTATATATCCCTGACATACCTGGATATCATAGAGAGAACTTTTAAACTCTACTGATGTCACCTGAATTTTTGTATGCATACACTGTCAAATAATACTGTCGGTTTGGCGGTGTCGGGCCCCATACCGTGTCATCAGTTGTACGGGGAACCACCGTTGTTTTATGCGCCCTGAAAATGGTCTAATTTAAAAAAAATTGTGATTCAAAATTCATGCCGTAAAAATTCAATAGTATATTTATCGTGACCAAATTATATACGGCAGTGACTCCATACAGTATGACGAGTCTGACTCTGCTGATATTTAATATGTATTATTAATTATTTAATTGTATTCAGTTCAATGATCCGGTATATTTATTCTGTGCAACGGAGAATCGTCTTATCTGGTGTCCGTAATTAAATTACGTCCCGGTGTCTTTATCACTCACAAATTTTCTTTTGTCATTTTGCTTATTTCATTGCGGGCACTATACAAACTATTGTTTTTTTTTTGGAAAATGCGACCTGTACAGTTGTGAATTAATGTTAAGACGGTCTGACTTCGGTTTGTTTGTGAACCGGGCAAGTTCTAAATGACTGAAAACCGGCTTAATCATTGATATTTTCCACTAAACTGTGACAACTGTGCGGTCTTTTTCGAAGTTCGAAGAAACGAAGTGATCGGCTGTGACCTGACTTCATTCTATCAAAACACTGACACATTTATCGACACAGGAGGATACAGGTATAATTAACAAGAGCATCGATGTCAACCACTGGTGACAATAATATCAACAACAACAACAACAGCGTTGCAGCTGATATAATGTTGAAAGTGTTGTTTTTAACTTGAACTGATAAAACCAGTTGACAGTGTTCTGATTGTTTCAAAGCACATACATGTATATTTACACGAGCGGATATACTTTACGCACCAGAGTAATTCACAACAGCTTCAATGTCAACAACAACAGCAACAACAACAACAACAACAACAACACCGTAAACAATTAACTGACTCCGCGCAGTGACGGATAATCACATATCTACAATTCCAACTTACAAGTACAACTATTACAATTACTCGGACCGATTAATCCCGTGTTCATCAATTTTCATTAAGATGTGTTGATATGAGACATTGTCGTCATTCGGCATTCGCCATGTTATTACGACAATTTACGGACCGGGAGTGCACTATTGGTTGGATGTTCTTATCAAACTACCTTTGGCTGACTCACTGATATGGATACTAAGTGTCATGATACCAGTATACACAGTTTGATGCATCATGCTGTCAAATTTCATCGAAAAATGTGCGACTATAGGAGAACATCGTCGCCAAGTAATCGCACACAGTTATTACGGGATCTGCTGTTGTCTTGAAGGTTTAAATCCCAACTAGCTGTTATTGATATATTGTCGTGGTGTACGGATGTACGGATTCACATGTTAAAACAAAAACTGTGTTTACAAGTGACTGGACAATTTCACGCATTACATGTTACTAAAAAGTATGGCATTAAGATGTTTTACTTTTACATGTACATATATTTGAGTTTTAACTGTGATAGATGTTGCTTTGTTCTTTTATGTCTTAAAATGGCATGCCGATTCATGTTTTAGAATAGTCGACATTTGTATTACTCAAAAATGAATAGTGATGGGTTGGCTTTTCAGCTATTACTAGTATCGTTATACAGTTGTCAGTGAAAAGTGAACACATCACGCGTGCGCAGCCTTTAACCGGATTAAATTCCACGAGGCAGATAACAAGTTTGATCCTCTGCAAACTGCAAAGTTTCATAAGTATTGTCTATCACTTTATGCATTGAGGATTTACATTTCATCAAACCTATGATCTTAATAGAAGAACTGAGATGTATTTTTCTGTTACGAGTAATACTAGTTTCGACCATTCTAAAATATTTGAATCGTCATGCCTATCGGGAAATTATATTATTACCATGGGAACTTGGCTAATTATACGGTAAATTAGCAAATAAAGAGCAAAAAGTTGGTGTTGACCCGTGAAAAATACCATTGGTCCTACCTTTATTAGTTACGGTCTTGATATTACTTAAACGGTGTTGAACCGTAAAAAATACAACGGTCTGACAGTAACTTAAACGGTTTTGTACCGTGGAACATGCTACATACTGACCGTTGTTTAACCGCCCAAGGTTGGCAGCGATGTTGCGCGGTATGACACCGTTAAAGCGACAGGCATTTTTCTAACAGTGTATGCGTGAAGCGATATGAAGACAGCTGAGGCAGATATCATTGTATATTTAAAGATCACCATTTCCATGTTAACCAATGATCAACCTCTCTTCGTTAATTGCATATATGTGACCCGCCATATCAAATCCAGTCGTAAGTCGGGATTGTTTTTACCCTGTGCCAATGCATTCTCTTATATATGCGAGTCGACCATAGGTCGCCTCGGATATATAAGACAATGCATTGGCCTAACAATTTTTTACAATTTCAATAATTGTTTCTTGTATTTTTTAACAATTTTATAATTTCACCCATACAGAGCCCCAGACAAACATGAGCAGACGACACTCTTCTATATGCTTCTAAATATGTGTGGGGCTCCCTGCAGGGTAATGAATGTTTTTTATTTTATGTCCTAAAAATTGTAAGAAACATTTGTTTAAAAAAAATGATAAAAAATTGTTAGGCCAATGCATTCTCTTATATATGCGAGGCGACCTATGGTCGACTCGCATATATAAGAGAATGCATTGGCACAGGGTAAAAAAAATCCCGACTTACGATTGGATTTGATATGGCGGGTCACATATAGCTGATACTGTCTATTCGATCTGATGACCTATGTATCTCTTATCCGTGTCTGTACATTGTTTATATTACACGCAACGTTAACGGTGATACATGTACACCCAATACTTTTATGCTGGCATATATCATGTTTAAAATTATCTAGCAGCCACGTTTTATCGATCCATGATTGTTTCATGTAATATCCAGCACCAAACCCAAACAATGCCATTCGAGCGATTTTGCAGTTGGACCACGAACTCTTGGACTCATTTAACATTTGGATGCGCATATTAACTTATTGCATGTCATATTCATTATTTATTTTACGGCACGGCTGGGGGTATGATTAACCAATACGCGATGGTAATCGGCACTTCACTCATTTAATTTGTTCGGGGGGGGGGTGGATACTGGTATATTTATTTACATATGTTCTACAATATGAATGTTATGTTATAAGTATATATATATATATGTTTTACAATATGAATGTTAAGCTATTTGTTCGCGGATGGATACTGGTATATTTATTTACATGTGTTCTACAATATGAATGTTAAGCTATTTGTTCACAGGTGGAATGTTGTATATTTATTTACATATGTTCTACAATATGGATGTGATGCTATTTTTCCTTTCTTGATAATTATTTTAGTTCAAATTTTCTGGTATAAATCAATCTGGGACATTTTATGGCTCGCGGAAACATTCGGAGAGTAGAAAGGGGTTGAACTCTATCTCTGATATCGCCTTAAAGTTGCACGGGTCTATGTTCTAAAAATAGTAACGAACAAATGCCCAAATTGACTCGCATTATATACGAATACATCAACTTCAGAAATGGAATGTTCTAGCCAGCGAGGACACTAATTTGCCTCTTTTTTTCCCCTTGTGATCCTTGCTATAGTTAACCGTTGCAGTGTCTTGCTATTTACAAATATGCTTATTAATGTCTGCTAAATTTCTTTTAAATTTCGACACAAGTCGTTGCTTGCTCTTCACATATCAGACACATATCAAATTAATATCTGCAATGTGTAAACTTAATTGAAAGCTGAGATTTTTGTTTGTAATTAGGGGCTCACGGTGTTGTTTGTAATTAGGGGCTCACAGTGTTGTTTGTAATTAGGGGCTCACAGTGTTGTAGTCAAAAACGAATCTCCCGATCTCCTTTGTTCCATTTTCATGTTTCCATCTGTCGCTTCCTCCGACTCGGTGATGTATGAAGTCGTATACTAAATGGAACGAACCCTGCAAAAAATATATAGGTTAACGTACCCTGCAAAAATATATATACTAACGTGCCCTGCAATAATAATATATAGGATAATATAACCCGCAATAACAATATATAGACTAACGTTCCCTGCAAAAAATATATAAACTAACGTTCCCTGCAAAAAATATATAGGATAACATAACCCGCAATAACACTATATATAGGATAACATAACCCACAATAACAATATATAGGACAACATAACCCGCAACAACAATATATAGGCTAACATAACCCGCAATAACAATATATAGGTTAACGTGACCCGAATAACAATATATATATAGGATAACACAACCCGCAATAACAATATATAGACTAACGTAACCCGCATTAACAATATATAGGATAACATAACCCGCAATAACAATACATAGACTGGCGTGACCGGCATTAACAATATATAGGTTAACGTGACCCGAATAACAATATATAGGATATTGTAATTCAATTGAGTATTTGTCACTAAAAACAAGCATTCTGATTGGCCGAGAGTGGCTAACTTTCGTTTTCGATTCACCGACATCGGTAGTCTTGATTGACAGCCGTCTTGTTCCAATAGACGTCTGATAACAGCTGCGGCCATCTTGATTTAAGATTAAGCTCCGCCCCTCGACATCGACCCGCGCTTTGTTAGGATGACATTAACTAACACGAACACTGACTTCCGGGTTGATAGCACGTTTTTCGAAAACAATGGATCTAAATTAAAAATCAAGATTAAATCTACTTGAAAATGAAATGACACAAGGCTAAATCATAAAATTTAACCTCATTGAGTAAAAGCACAAGGAAAGAGAGTCTGCGCGCTCCGCATATCGAGATAAATCGATCGAATTGATAGATCATTATTATTAGATGCACGATATTGGGCAATAAACTGAGTTACTGACGGATCACAAAATCTACATATGTAGGGCCATTAATGCCTTATTCTATATCTGATGACTGTTGGACATGAAGATTAAGCAAGTTTTTATCACTTTATTTCACCAATCAACTTCAATCAATACTTTCTCATATGTTCTGTCCATCTATTTGTTTACTTGTTGTTTGTCTGTTTTATCTAAATTACTCTACCTGTGAACTTAAGTGTGAAGGTGACTTGATTGTCAATAAACTTATCTTTATCTTATCTTTACATATATGATAGGCCAATAGATATATATATATGTGTTGATTCGGTACCATATTTAACGTACAAGTCATATTTATAGCTCTATTAGTTGGGTTGTATGTGCGGCGTTGGAAGGTATTATGCTAAATATGTTGATGTTCTTGGTTGGTTCTTTCGGTTCATGTTATTTCACGGTGTCTGTATCGTCCAGATGATCAATTTGATTATTGTCATCACAGTCTTGAAATAATGCATATTTCTATTGAGACGTATTTGCTTTTATTGCACAAATTATCAAATAATCAAAACAAATATAAATTTGGTCATAAAATTAATTATGAGCATTGAGCAGAGCCTGGTTGAAATGCTACGGTGTGGCGAATCATACTCGTCTGCGAGCTACTGTCAGAACTGATGCCATATATGCATGGTTCTATTAATGGTTTGTATTTTGATGAGGTAAACTGCTCGTAACCTCCATTGTAGACAATTTCACATCATCTATTCATAAACAAATTAGAAATTTGGCATAAGGAACTGTAGTAAACAAATGTCTGTCCGAATGACTGGATCATTGACGACTCGGGCAGACATAGACTCGGGCAGACATATATGGGGTAATCCAATGTTAATAATGTAATGAGGCAGCATGTCCTACACAACCTTTATTATTAAACATTATAAAGTTAACATATTAAAATTTGAAGAAATATGGTCGAAATGCAAATGAAAGAAATAATGTTGAATGAGGCCAGAAAAAAAGATGCTTTGTTTCCGTACACATCGACCGACCCTAACAATAACCCTCCGACCCTAAAGTGTTTATTGATATTTTGAGAAAAAGTCAAAATTTTCTAATTTGTTTTTTTTACTGTGTTTTTACGACTAAAGCTCATAAATATTGATGATTATTAGTGTACAAAACACATGGCTTCTAATAACATATCCCTGTGAAAAGTGACGTGAAGTGTGTGATGGGTTGTGGATTGATGGGCATGAATTTTGCAATTTTAATTTTATAAGAGTGGATCTCATGCCTGGCTGCTTTACCTATATGCCTTGTTTGGGACTTATGGAACATACTCTTGGGTTCCAAATAAACATGCATGCATATTTGTTATTTTATTTGGAAATCTGCCCTGCATAGTGGTTATTTGGGTCTGCAAGTTTATTAATTTTGAGGCTATGCAAATTGAAATCAGCACAAACTCAAGATTTCTATATGATTCTGATACCAAATTGATGAGCTTATAACTTTATGAATGTACAT
Source organism: Siphonodentalium dalli (assembly GCA_032622095.1). Classification (NCBI taxonomy): domain Eukaryota; kingdom Metazoa; phylum Mollusca; class Scaphopoda; order Gadilida; family Siphonodentaliidae; genus Siphonodentalium; species Siphonodentalium dalli. The sequence goes on from CP136064.1 coordinate 290,916,081, forward strand.
ATTCAAGTATATTGCATACATGTGAACATTTAAACATTGAATAAACACCACATGACACATATTATGTTGATTCCTATGTGTGATTGCTTGGCCTATATGACATGTACTATACAAATAATTGTTTAACTATAGTTGATGTTTTGCTTAGTTTCCCCTGTGGTATTATTTGGGTCTGCACTGTTATTAACTTTCAATGGAATCCCCCCCTGCACTTTTATTTGGAGCCCGAGAGTACAGATAGGAACACTATCAACAGACATGGTGGGTGTGTATCTGTACAGTAATGCCCTAAGTAATCGACTCTTTAACTACAGCAGAGTTATGGGTAACTTTTCAGGATTTAGTACTTAGGGCATTACTGTATATATACATGTATAGAGGTATTACCACATATGTTAGGGGTACAGCTACTGTTTCCAAAAACCAGGCATGCTAGGTTGGGTGTACTGGCTACCTCCAGACAATGGGATATAGTCGTCACAATAACAGTACAGTATTATAGTGGTGTCATGGGTAAAATTATAAAAAGTTAGTGACATCAATTTCATACCAAGTTTATAGCCAACTTTAGGAAAATGTGGTATGTGAATAATAAAAAACATACTTAAGCATGAAGTACCGGTAAGTTTGATCTTTCATCAATCATAATGTATATTTCCACTGTGTTTATCAAGCAATACTTTTCCCACAAGTTGGCATTTTATGTCACTTCAGTCGAGGTGATTCAATATTTCTGCAGCTGGATAACAAATATCAAAATAAAATAAAAATATTCCCTACCTACCTACAGCCCTCTTAATTCAGATTGTTTGGCTTCGGCAATCCGCTACGGCAACAGTATGCCGTGGCCTAGTTTGCTTCAGCAAATTGCTTTGGCATTGAATGCTGATTGCCGTAGCCAATTATGAAGGCTGTTCCTACCCTAATTGTTTCGCACCATTATCGGAAACATACACTCTTTTTTTTTTGCCTGACAAATATATTTGTGTTTAAATAATTAAAAAAATGTCAATATAATTTAATATATAGATAATAAAATAAAATAAAATATATTGAATTAATTAAAATTAAATTAACAATTTAACATGATGACCAGTTAACACAATTAGTGACAATAATCATTATTTAGGATCCATTGAATGAGACTGGACTTGTCTTCAGTTGTTCAGTGATCAACAATTAGCAGAAAAAATTTAATCTTTAAAAAATAATTTAAAATAGTAATTTTGTGTTCTTAAATACGTTCCACATACCGCAGAAAAGAGGAAATTTTTCACACACATAGTGTTACTAAAATAATCTTTAAGAACATCCATATTAAGGTTGATTTAATGAACTTTATGAACTATGGGGGGGGGGGGGTAAAATAATATAAATTGCAACAAAAATGGTAAATAAAATAAATTTCAGATGATTTGAGTGAATAGCATATACCACTCAAGTAAACAAACATTCGTCACAATCAGAGATGGACATGTATGTCCTTTTATAGCAATAAACACATTTTCAACCGTTGAACTTGGCCACCGGGGTTGCTGGGTGCACGGAAATCTTCCGAAATTGGTTGGCCCATAATGTTTGATAAGTGCAATCTAAGTAATTCTAGCTGAAAATGTGTTTTAACATATGTAAGTCATATCCATATATAGTTGACCGTACTTACTCTATAGTATTATTCAATAAACTTGACAGTTTGGGCTATAATTCGTTAACAATTGCAACAACTTGCTCATAAAAATTTAAAATGGCGAAGTTTGTTTACCACGTTGGATAGGTCAAGGGTCATTGGCGAAAGGTCGATGTCACTAGCTGTTCCCTGACTCCTAAAGTGTATGCTTGGAGTCAGGAATGCCCTGGTTACGACATCGGCCGCTTCAGTGTGCATCAAATCTGAATGTAGCACGGTCAAATTTCATCGGCGCAGAACGAGTAGCGAAACGAGCACACCCGCGCGTTGTTGTCTATAGATACCGTTCATCGGCCGCTTCAGCGTGCATCAAATCTGAATGTGGCACGGTACAATTTCATCGGCGCAGAACGGAGTAGAGAAACGAGCCAACCCACCCACAGGAAATGGTTACGGAGCAGTGTTCCGAGTAACGCAATGAACAAACCCAATGATTTGTGCACGGTGACAACGGCGAAATGAAAGTCTCGATTCGTGTCATGAAAATGACTAAATGATACTTTTTATACCGTTTTTTTGCAAATTCCTTGCTAGATTGAATTACAATGGAGATAAACGTACCCTGTTTCGTTGTACATTCTGGGATTCGAGCATGAAAACAGTTTGTGAACTCGCCGGCAAGCCGGCTCGTTCACAAACTGTTTTCATGCTCGAATCCCAGAATGTACAACTCAACAGGGTATGTTTATCTCCTAAACATACCCCACAATAACAATATATAGACTAACGTAACCCGCATTAACACTATATAGACTGACGTGACCCGCATTAACAATATATAGGCTAATATAACCCACAATAACAATATATAGGCTAACATGACCCGCAATAACAATATATAAGATAACATAACCAGCAATAACAATATATAGGCTAACATGACCCGCAATAACAATATATAGGCTAACGTAACCCGCAATAACAATATATAGGATAACACAACCCGCAATAACAATATATAGGATAACACAACTCGCAATAACAATATATAGGCTAACGTAACCCGCAATAACAATATATACATGTACGATAACGTGACCCGCAATAACACTATATATAGAGGATATATATACGTTTTGGTTGGATATGAGAATTATTTCATGAGTAATGACAAAAAAAAAAATTGCAAAGTTTCATAAGTATTGTCTATCACTTTATGCATTGAGGATTTACGTTTCATCAAACCTATGATCTTAATAGAAGAACTGAGATGCATTTATAAGTTACAAAAAGTCGGCCAATAAGTAGAAAACGCGGCCAATAACTAACAAAAAGTCGGCCAATAAGTAGAAAACGCGGCCAATAAGTCAAGGTGACGCAACTGACGTCATACGTAATTAGCTCGATCGGCAAAGAATATTGGGTCGAGTGGAAATTCATTTTTTTTTGTCATCACGAATGAGATAACCAAAAAGTGTAGATGTTCTGTTTATTAAAATTAATGCTCCGCTCAGTTGGTCCATGGCTCAACTCGAAAGAAGAGTAAAAAGTGCAAAGGTGTATAGCCAAGCACAGCGATGGTGATGAGCTGATGAGCTTGTGCATATAAAAATAGTTCAATTTTTCAGACATTGGTTGAGGGATAAAGGGGCTAACATCATAGTTTAATTGATCACCTGAGCACTCAGGGACTTTTAGCACAGCGATGTTAACTCATCTAGTACCGAAGCACTTTTATTATTAGCGCTGATGGATACGAGTGAGATATCGATATCTCACAAGACGGATAATGTTTCTGTCTGATGCAAAAGTACTGCTATTTGATAGCTTAGTATATAATAAATAGCTTAACGTGACTCATAATAACAATATATATAGGCTGACGAAACCCGCGAATAAACCTCGCTGTCACAGATGTTCCCTGTATAGTAGTTCTACGTTGTTGTAGTTATATATTTAGAATTTAATACACCTGACTGACACCTCTATAGTTTGTCGTCGAAAATGGTTATATTCAGCAGCGAGCCGCAATATTCATAAGTAGTGAACCATTGAGTTTAGTAAATTACTAAAATAATAAAGTTGGCATAATGCGAATACGGACAATATAACACACAGTAATTATGTATAATATCCGGTGTTGGCGATGTACGGTGATATTCCTTGTGCGGTAACTACGCAAAATGAAGAATGGTCCATTAAATCAGCTTGTTCTCCCGAAATACCAGACAGTATCTGCTTATAATAGAATTTGATTTAGGGAGATAATCTGCTAATAATCGCTTCATTTTGAGTCGATAGTGTGCTTGAAATGAGAGCCACAAGTTTTGCAGAATTCTATTCGCACCCGCACCCCAGTGCTCAGGCATGTTAGCGTATTCATGAACCATGATTCTATATACCCGGTATGAGAACATTCAGATTGTTTATATGTAAGAAAATATTGTTTCTTAAATTAACTAGCAGTTTTTGACTGGTCACGGGGGAGGGACCAGGACACATGCTTTCCATGGGTTGGAAATTTCCAACCTGACAACCCCCCCACCAAGGTTGGAAAATTTCCAACTGATGGCCATTCCAGTCCAAAATGTTTACCAAAAATGCAAATATTGGCCCAAAAACAATAAATCGCCCAATAAATCGTTTGAAAATCAACTACAAGAACAATTTCAACCTATTGTTGGGGTCAAATTTCCAACTAATGTTGTGTCAGGTATGAAATGTCCAACTGTTGAACATTTTGAGCAAATTTAGGGGTGAGACATCAACCCCCCCCCCCCACCGCCTCCATGTCGCCACGTCCCTGCCCGCGCCGTAAAACGGAATAACGGATATGAGTCCATTATCTGCTTATTTCAGAATCAAATAATCACACTATGAATCTATTTCACATTACAGGTCGATTGTGTGTGTATTTGCGCGAGGATATGTTGCACAGAGAAATCATTGATTAAATGACTTACATCCCTCTCTTCAACTTGGTGGTTCCTACTGTTCAGCGATTCACCGAATTCAGTGACAGTGATCTCATATTGATGGTCCCAGCAGCATGGCTGTTTTACCGCAAGAACAGTCGTAATCCACAAAAGTATTATGAACATGGCCGATTCTCTCACCTTATCAAAACGAAGTTTCGATAGACCAAGTGTCAGGTGGGTGGTGTATGATAAGCATGTGCATTGTATTGTCTGTCTGTGACAACGAATTGACAGTTATTTTTACATTCAGATATTGGCATGTAGATTGATCAAACATCGTACAAATACACTCTTAAAACAATAGGTACACTGGAGTACCTACGTAGGTACTAAGCTTTGTCCCACGGGGAGTACCTAATTGTTGGTACTCTATAGTACTTACCAAATATTTAGGTATTCTGGAGTACCTATATATTTATGTTCTCTGGAGTACCTATATTTAGGTTCAGCGGAGTACCTAACCATGCATATAATACCCACCCCGTATTTATGTCACCGATGTCATGATGCACACTATATGAAGTGCCAAGAAATACACGCACACACGCTTTCTTGACACGCCAATTATACTATCTGAAGTACCAAATATCAAGACAGGTACTCTGAAATATCTGGTACTATGCATAGTACCCAGCTAGTTGGTACTGCAGAGAACCAAATATATAGGTGCTATGTGGAGAAAATTCAAGGTTTAATATCTCGATTTCAGTATTTCCCTGAACTGTTCCCTGCATGTGGAGTAAAATTTGTCTGGATGTCTAAAATAATCAGCCAATTGTGTGTAATAGTATTAAAGTAAAATATTGTAAATCAAACATATTAAACAGGTATGGGTGAAACACCATTCGATCTATAATAGCCCGATAAATAAAAAACTACCTTGCGATAAATCGCAAACCTTTTCGAATCGCAAACTACTTTGCAATAAATATATGCGATTTAGTGCAAAGGGTTTCGATTGATCACACAGGTTTGCGATTAATCTCAATGGTTTGTGATTTATCGCAAAGATATATTTTTATTTATTGGCACTAATGGGCTTGAACCGTATAAATCTAAATATAACCACCAATCGATCTATAATAGCACGGTTGGGCTAAAATAGATCGATCGGTCTTTCACAGCCAGCATGCATATGAGATAAGGGAGCAAACTTTTGCGATAAATCACAAAACAACTTTGCGAAAAATCACAAACACCTTTGCGATAACTCGCAAACCTTTACGATAAATCTCAAACATCTTTTCCATAACTCTCAGACCATGTACTGGGTAATTATATTTTGCGATTTATAGCAAAGATGTTTGAGATTTTCGCACGTAATGGTTTTTTGGCGCTAATGGGCTTCTGTAAACATTATAAATCAGACATCTTAAACAGGTCTGGGTCGGGATATCCCGTGGAGTAAAATTTGTCGGATTGGCTGAAATAATCGTCCAAATTTCTTAATTTGTGTGTAATTAAAGTAAACATAATAAATCAGACATCTTAAACAGGTCTGAGTGAACAACCTATTAATCTATAATTGCCCGGTCGGGCTAAAATAGACCGATCGGTAATTCACAGCCAGCATGCATGTGTGTAGTCGAAAATTTACGGGATACTAAAGATATCCCGTCGAAATTTCCCCCATGCCTGGCAACGGAGCTTTTGCTTCAAGTCCGGAAAGGAAGAATATGACGCAAGATACGACCAAACCGCGATATTCTCCGGGTAATACATGTACTAATGCGTCACCCTGACATACCTTTCACCTACCTTTTCCCAAAAAGAGACATTTATCGAGCATTTTTGGCGAGCAAGTGAACATTTTTCAAATTTCGGGTGTGTTCCATCCGACTTCTGGTAACAGCGCGCTCGGTATCATGTGCAAATAAGTTCTGTCAATGACAATGTAGCGCGAAACTATTTAGATGTCTTATTAATTTGTACGTTCAGTTTCTCGTCTAATAACATTGTTTATCTTATTTTTTCACCGGGATTCAATGTACTACGAAAACCACAGTGATCTCTTGGACGTAAACTATACAGAAATAGAACAGAAACATACCTGATCTCTTGGACGCAAAGATACAGAAATAGAACAGAATCATGCCTATATATACAAATTAAAAATAAACATACGTACCTGTTTTTCATCGTCGCACTGCCTCATGAAGCGCCCTGTCGTGCTCCCTCACGATGCTACCTCCAGTTTCTCATCTAATAACATTATAAATATAGGGATTTTTCCACCCTGTTTTAGGGAATGGGTCCTGGGTCTTTACCATGGGGAAAAAAAATGCGTCATAGATGTTTACAATTGGTAATATCTATTTTGGCATGTACTTGTGTACATGTATGTATATAGCTATGATCTAATTGACTCCCCCCCCCCTTAATGATGTTGACCACCGATTTTACCGCGTTACTCGACCGCGTTGATGCTATTAACCATGATCAATCCTACCATGGCCGACCTTCGTACCTTTTTAAAGTCAGCATTATAATCGCCACAGAGTGTATATTTCTGGCATGGCTTGACGCTGCATCGATGATGCAATTGCGAATGTCGGTCAGTGACCAACTTCGAATGTTGATCAAACCATAAACAAATTATTAATTGATATATTGTTTTGTGTGTAGCTAACACGATGCATGGCGCTCACAAAAAGCTGAAGCTGGACTCGATGTAAGGTGGCCATGTTAAAAATTAATACACTGGTCGCAAAATATTATTACTAATTACTAATGAACGGCGGTATGGTATAACCGGTGTCATTAACGCCCTACAACCTTGTTAAATGGGAAAATTAATTAGAGCATAGCTGTAGTACGTTACAGTGAACAAAGTCAACTTCTAATAAAAGCTTGTGACGGATTCAGTGATAATGTGTGTCCCATAATTGGATCCGTGTCTCCGAGATTATTATGAGATTCCATACATATATCACAACAACAACACAACAACACACAGCGTCAATGTCGTTTCGATCAAAAGAATAGCAGACTCGATAACTGGGCGACATGTTATGCCGTATAAGAAAAATATCAATCGTGGTGATACCACTTGACTGTGGCTGAATGGCGGGGTACAACTGCGGTCATTAACGGACTAGTACAACCAGTTCATACATACGTCACAACACTATAAATCAGTAGGCATATCAGTTCGTCGCAGACTCCGTAGAAACATTCAAAACAATGTTCAGCAGATTCCGAAACTGGTAGACATGGCAACACATATGTTTCGATGAAATATGATGTATCATGAGACGAGTGACTGATCTGTGTCAGCACGTCAGTTCGCGATAATTAATTCCGAAGAAGACAATATCGACACACCAATTCTGACTAAACTTTCTCAGTTTCTGCGTTGTTGTTGTTGATATTGTCATGTACTAATCACTAGTGGTTGACATCAAAGCTTTGGGGAATTATTCTCGTGTCAGTACCAAGTGTAACACCAACAGCATTGGACTGTACAGCTGTTGTTGGATGTTGTGAACAGTGACAGTCGAATTAACAACTCGAAAATATCAACATCGACCGGTTTTTGTAGTTTAACAGCTTCTCCGATTCACATTCAGACCCAAATCAAACAGTGTTGACATTATTCCAGAACATCTACAGTACAAGAAGTAACCTATTTGATCAAATTTGGCCAAAATAAATTCATTTTTCATTTCATTTTTCACGCCTTCCGGCGTTGTAACTTAGCAACCGCAAATTGATTCATTTTAGGCCACACCAAACCTTCAAAAGTTACCTGTAAGTCGAGGCCGAAATCGCCTTTAAATAAAAGATGCAAGTGGGTGTTGTGTCGTGTTCCTCCGTTGTAATAAGGTACTTTTAAACTTGAACGATATATCTATGACAGCGAGTCGATGAGCGGCCATTTTTTCACTTTAATTTGATCATTTGCACACGACACTCGATCGACATCGACACACGTGACGGTCTCACCCAATCATATTGGAGCCAACGATTAGGTTCTCTGTGGAACCTATAATCTACAGGTACTACAGCGTTAAACAGGTTCTAAAGGCATATATTATCAAACTGTTAGGAGCTATAGGTTCTATGGAGTACCTAAATCAATTGCTTTATTTAAGAGTGTAGGTTCATATCAGACCGAAATATTCACATAGGTTCATATTGGACTTATTTGAATATGAAATAACCCCATGGTGGACTTATACCCACTTTCCCCGTTGGATGGAGCGGACCACAGTGAAAACACACTATAAAGGGCGTACATATGGTAAGTCGTGAGAAGGTTTATTCGTGTTATTTTCCAGCCTGTTCTCGTGAAGATAACCACAATAATGGCTTATTTCATATTCAAATAGTCCCATATAGGGTTGTTTTAATAATTTATGGCTTGAACAGACATCGGACGGACCAAAAGCCGACATTTCCATATGAACAAAGATGAATAACTCTAGAATGGAAATCCCGAACAAAACTATTGAATCCTCAATTAAATGTCTAATTGTAGTGAACATCCATATACAATTTCATTGAGTCCCCACCGTGTGAATAGGATCTCTATATACAGCCCTCATAATATAAAATATATACAGCCCTCAATATCCCATTATTAGGCATATATATCAATTATAATATAAAATATATACAGCCCTCAAGATCACATTATTAGGCATATATATATCAGTTATAATATAAAATATATACAGCCCTCAATATCACATTATTGGGCATATATATCATTTATAATATAAAATATATACAGCCCTCAAGATCACGTTAGCCATATATATCAATTATAATATAAAATATATACAGCCCTCAAGATCATATTATTAGGCCTATATATCAATTAAAATATAAATATATACAGCCCTCAAGATCACATTATTAGGCATATATATCAGTTATAATATGAAATATATACAGCCCTCAAGATCACATTATTAGGCATATATATATATATCAATTATAATATAAAATATATACAGCCCCTCAAGATCATATTATTAGACATATATATCAATTATAATATAAAATATATACAGCCCTCAAGATCACATTATTAGGCATATATATCAATTATAATATAAAATATATACAGCCCTCAAGATCATATTATTAGACAGATATATATCAATTATATTATACTGGTTTCGTGGATGCACCAACTCAGAATTCGGTTAAAAGAACTAATCCTTCAAATTATTACAAGAAATACGGCTTATTATATACTGCAGGTGCCTCATTCACCACACCAGAAAGCCTCTAACTGCAGACAAAAAACTACTAATCGGATTAAATACACGCCCGATACTTCACAATACGACCTGTATTCTACATTCCAACTGAGTCATACTTCGTCAGCAAAGTTAGCTGTTATATTATGCATAGTGTTCCCGCAATAAGGTATTCAAGAGTGGCCCAGCCATTGTTCATACCTAAATATCGAAAGCAATTAACGCGGTCATAAAAGTTACGTACTGCAACAATGAGACATTCGCGGAGATACATCCGCGAAAACCCGAAATGTGACGTCCTGCGAGATATCCCCATCGCCCCATAGTTCCATTGACACGGCCAGGTGAGCCTTACTACAATTTCCTAAAATAACTCGCATCGTGTGAAACCCGAAATGTGTTGTCCTGCGAGATATCCCCATCGCTCCATTGGCACGGCCAGGTCAGTGAAGCAGTAAACACACAGGTCGTAATAACTCAATATGATAAATGATCTGGTCCTTTGTATTCTATTGTTTGAAGAATGTCAGACTATTATCTCATATAAATTATCTCATATAAAAAATCACTAAAAACCTGTCGAAGTAAAAGGGTACGAGATATACAAAACATAATTTGATCAACGCTTATAGAGCGACCAGTAAACCAAACGCATACATACATTACTATATACATACTCGGACACACCCTCATACATGTGTGTTTTCCACCTTTCTCCTGGCTTAATTCTTGCTTCGATGATAACACGATTGCACTAGATCAAGCGAATTAATAGGCGGCAATAATCGAGGTGCGTGAACCAATACGGATAACCGCTATATAGTATACAATACAATATAAAATATTCATATATGAACTCAGGGGACATCAGGAAGACGGCCTATATTGGCCATGTCGCCCCCAGTGCAATAATAATTTAGATGTTATTTGTGATTATTTGTATATTGACATGATTTATTGCACAAATAAAATATTCATTCATTCATTCTAAGAATTCTTTTCAAGAGAATATCTCAGAAGTTCGTGAGTAATCTACAACCGTTTGTTTCAAAGAGCAATCTGTGAGTTTCGTCGTTTATATTGCCACAACAAAGAAACGTAATATACACGCATGCAGAGTATATGCCGCAGTTTTTTCTTCTTCACGAACAGTGATTAAACATTAAACACACTGTTGCTGTGAGTTGCGCGGAATACACGAGCTAGGTGCATGCACACATTAACATATCATATATTATTTCGGTCGCAAATAAGTAACTCCCATAATAAAACTGAAAGAAGCGAGTGTTATATAAGGCTGCATGTATTATCGGAAGTATGTCATAAGTATACGGGGTACTTGAAGATGGATTATCTCTCCCCCAACATGATTTATATAGAATCCTGGGTATGAAATAATTAATATGAACCGAAGACCCCCCTGTCCGGAAACGCGTTTGTCAATTATTATTGAATTTATTTGGATTTTTATTCGAATAAAATAACTCTGTGCCGTTCAATAATGGTCCCTATTATTCACGACCGTCTTTTAAATTTAATATTTTGCTACGTTCTACATGTAGGTCTTGTCTACTTGGTTCGCACTTAATACAATCAATTGGAGACAGTTTGTGGCTCGCATTCGTTCGGGGCATCACGCTAGAGGCCTCTATCGAAAAGCTCTAAATATAGTAACACATATATTCCCATACATTTTTACTATATTTATCCCATTATATTAAAATAATATCGATATAAAATCGATATTAATTGATAGAATCCTTTCCGGGCAGGGATTTCCGAAACTTTCAAAAATGTGTTATATAAATAGATAATCCATCTTTAAAGGCTGATGTCTGATCCCGAAATTCGACAAATTTAGTGTTTTGTCCCTCGCCACATTTCTCGATTCATGCTATAGCCGAAAGTTTCGGATCCGTACATATATATGGCACACGAATGCGCAACAATGCTCCGAGAATTGAACATGTACCAACTATATTTAGGGCATAATTATGGTTGAATTGGTGAAGTTCATATTCCGTTGATTAGGACAGTGACCAGCCGGGACGGCGACTCCATAAAATTGTGCCACTTCTCCCTATTTTTGTCACAGGGAGAAGTGACTTCTCTCTCAATAACAGTATGCATATGGCCCAACAGTATATTTACTGATTATAATGTATTTTACTCACGATATAATGCTTGTATAAATGGGCTCTTGAGTTGCCTAATACATATATACTGGTGATATTGAGGTGTAAATTTATCTTCATCCATTCTCGCTGATAACAGTCCACTTCTCCCTAATAACCAAACAGGTAGAAGTGATTTATCCCAATCTGAAACCCATAAGCTGGCCCATGATCTACACAATGTTGATTTAGACACCGAGAACTTCGATTATAATAGAGTTTCCAGGATCTCCAAAATCACGCCCAATCGACTCGCGACCTCTATGTAAGAAACACAAAATCACGCCCAATCGACTCGCGACCTCTATTTGAAAGAGACACAATTTTAGCAAGAGGGCAACAACTGTCTTCGTTTCTACTTATCTGAGCTGTCATTAACAAACTCTAATTTCTATTAGAAATGGTCCGTTTTGTTTTTTTGTTAATTTGTGACTGAATGCCTCACTCGAAACATATTAATTTACTATATAAAACTGCACGATGTCGCTGAAAACCTGGGACAATCAATATATAAGGCATAGCTATATCCCGAACCAGAGGCATGCATGGTGACATTTCTGAAGGTAACTCATATATTCTCTTGAAGGAAAATTGTTAACAAATAGATAACGAATTATAAATGGTAACAACATATTTACACTCATGAAAATAAAGTCATTTACAGTAGTGTTAAATACATCCTTATATAGTTCTGAACGCTGTCATGACACCACCGGCTTGGATTATTTGTACATTTCTTTTTGACAAACCACTGTATTTAATACTGTATAATGAACATGTATATTTTTATCTGATAAAATGTAATAAATTATCATTCATTCGGCACATCCACACATATTCGTACACTGAGTAGCACAGCACGTGACAATGTTTGTCCGAAACTCGAGAGCCTCGCAATGGAATTAATTATTTTTAGAACACCTGGCCAATGCGTACAAACGCTATTAAACGTAATAACATATTTTCGTCTTGAAGTTGATATGATTGCTTGGAGAATGAAAATTGCTATCTAGCTGTCGTCTGACATTGATTCTGCGACTCTTGTGCCTATCTATATGCGCGTATTCAATGTATCTTGTTTAATAGACTGCTTCCTGGTCCAACTGACTGGAAACTTAGTAACCCGACCCCCTCGAGCATGTATATTCAAGTTAGCAATTGTAGCTTACATGTATCTACATAAGCTAAGGTCATGGATATAACATGTATTTAACCCACAAGGGTTAATCAAATGAAGTCATAACTGTTGTACACGAGACGGGTATAATGGCGCCTCAACACTAATGTCACTCATCGTGGTACTAACAAGATATCAACTTATAAGAATTAACTGCTTCTCACTTTATGGCCTTTTCGAGTTTAAGGCGTGCAGCTGTGCATCTTGACCTCGTGACCTCTCATCATCGCGCATGTCTGACACACAATGCACATCAGTGTTCGCTGTGCCAAACCCGCGCAGACGTCAAACCTATTAATCGTCTGCTGACTCGCATATGAATGAGTCTGACTCGGGAGTCGACGTTGCTATATGAACTAACTAATGGAGGAAAGGTGCACATAGTTCAGTCGTTCCTTCGGTTTCTCAGTTAGTCAAATTCCACATCTTCCACTAAATGTGATTGTTATCAGGGCCATGTTTGTGGATCTCGGAGGGTGGGGGTGGACCTTCGATCTGGGTGTCCAACATCGTATTTACAACAGTTACCCCCACCCATGGATCATGCCACGAAATCTCTACTCTAGCTATGCTATGTGGGAATAGCCATAGTAGAGATTTATGACACGATAAACCCCGAGAATATAATCGAAATCCGATTAGATACCAAAGTTTAATAAAAACTTTACAGTAAACAGTGACACAAAGGTTAAAGCATTGAAAACTATACTGAAAATCATATTTAGAATACACCATGTGATCTTACTAGCGATGTTTGTTGACTAATCATTGTAACATTTTTGTTTACATAACAATGGTTTAAACACGCGATTTTTGTTTAATATTGAAGAACATTCAATAACTTATAATAAGCACAATCGTATCTATTTTTCCATGCTCGTCCCATGATGGTGATGTTTGTACAGACTTTTATAATTTTTACATATTTGTGACCCGCCATATCAAATCCAGTCGTAAGTCGGGATTTTTTTTGCCCTGTGCCAATGCATTCTCTTATATATGCGAGTCGACCATAGGTCGCCTCGCATATATAAGAGAATGCATTGGCCTAACAATTTTTTACAATTTTAATAATTTGTTCTTGTATTCTTTAACAATTTTGTAATTTCACATACAGAGCCCCAGACAAACATGAGCAGACGACACTCTTCTACATGCTTCTATATATGTGTGGGGCTCCCTGCGGGGTAATGGATGTTTTTTATTTTATGTCCTAAAAAATGTAAGAAACATTTATTTTAAAAAAAATGATAAAAAATTGTTAGGCCAATGCATTCTCTTATATATGCGAGGCGACCTATGGTCGACTCGCATATATAAGAGAATGCATTGGCACAGGGTAAAAAAAATGCCGACTTACGACTGGATTTGATATGGCGGGTCCCGACTTACGACTGGATTTGATATGGCGGTCCCGACTTACGACTGGATTTGATATGGCGGGTCCCGACTTACGACTGGATTTGATATGGCGGGTCCCGACTTACGACTGGATTTGATATGGCGGGTCCCGACTTACGACTGGATTTGATATGGCGGGTCCCGACTTACGACTGGATTTGATATGGCGGGTCCCGACTTACGACTGGATTTGATATGGCGGGTCCCGACTTACGACTGGATTTGATATGGCGGGTCCCGACTTACGACTTGATTTGATATGGCGGTTCCCGACTTACGACTGGATTTGATATGGCGGGTCATATTTACCGACTGCGATTGCCTTGTCACAAAGTTGTGTCCGTTGAAATGTTTGTGAACTTCAATTCAATTCAAGGGCTGCGAATGGAGCATGCGCATGCGCAAATGAAGTTTAAAGATACGGGCGGTGTTGGCGGTGGGTATATATGCTGTTAAAATATTCACATCCGTCAAAAACTGCCATAAACAGAAAGAATAGTAAAATTTAGACAGACCTTGTTCTTATACCAATCAGAAATATGGCATAGTTTTTTAAACAGTATGTTATTGTCATTTTTTTCCCTTTATTATTTAAACAAAAGCAAAAAACGTTACGTTTCCTGGCTTTTGTTTAGATCCGGATATGGTAAGCATAGAGAGTGTTATTTGTTACTGTGTTCCTGATATGGACATAATAAAGAGCGTTTTATATCATTTGTGTGTGATTAACCAATATAATTGCGCTGTGTTATGTAAACAGAAGCACAACTTCTGTAACACGGGCAGGCTCTTGTTTACGCACACCATCGTATAGTCTTGACGACAATATACTATTTACGCGCTGATTATGTTTGGCATATGAACAAAACTATATATATTTTAATAATCCTTCTGTTGATGGCGATGTGAACAAATATGAATATTTCTGCAACGAACACCGCCCGTGCCTTTACACACATGTTCATTTCGCTGCGAGGGAGGTTTTTGTAAATGTGCCACTGTTTGTCCGTCGACCCGATAGTTGAACCCACAAACATTGGGCCCGGTGTGTGTTTACTCCCGTATTATTAAGCTGTCCCGTATTCAATTCATGGCGAGTACCTGTCTATTTACATTACATTAATTACCTAAAACATGCGGCTAAATACTCCGTATAAAACGCGAAACTTAACCCGACTTAGCGATGGGGTGACATTTAGGGATAAAGTTCAACCCTTCCAGCCTTAATTTATCCGCTCGGACGTAAGAGTCTTTATTGTGTTGAAATGTCACATTTATTTTCAGCGAGATGCCGCATATGGTCTCTTTTGAATGAGTATTAATTGTCCAGTAGGTACCCCCCCCCCCCACCCGCTAACTGAATTTGGCGGCGGGATGGGTATTGATAAACATCGTAAACTCTGCGATTTGCGTGGATTCGGCAGTATATATATATAGGAAGGTGGATTTGTATTTATATGGTGGAAACACATCGTACTATATCTACGATTTGCGTGTTCACTGGCCGACAGCAAAATGGTTGATGCGTATATACTTATATGGTGGGAACACATCGTATATACTTGTCTGTGATTTGTGGTGGGGATCGGCAGTATAATGGTGGATCTGTTTACATTCTGAGATTTGCGTAGAGTCGACAGTAGAATCGTGAACATCGTAAGTACTGTCTGTGACTTAATTGCATGGGGTGGGGTCGCCATTAGGATTGTGGTGAATTTGTACTCGTATTGTGGAAAACATCGTATATCCTGTCTGCGATTTGTGGTGTATAATGGTGGATTTGTATACATTCTGCGATTTGTGGTGGGGTCGAAAGCAGGATGGTGAATTTTATACTTCTGCGATTTGCGGTGGGGTCGACATTAGAATGGTGGATTTGTTTTCTTATATGGTGTAAAAACATCGTACTATCTGCGACTTGCGGTGGGGTCGACATTAGGATGGCGGATTTGTATACATCATTAATTCTGCGAATTGTACGGGGCCGGCAGTACAATGG
Source organism: Siphonodentalium dalli (assembly GCA_032622095.1). Lineage (NCBI taxonomy): Eukaryota > Metazoa > Mollusca > Scaphopoda > Gadilida > Siphonodentaliidae > Siphonodentalium > Siphonodentalium dalli. The sequence goes on from CP136064.1 coordinate 290,932,647, forward strand.
TGGAATTTATTCCATGAAGAAAAACATGCTCTCGCGAGACTGTATCGGATCACGTTCCCTCTAATCTCCAATTTCCAGATAAACATGCCCCATTGATAATGTGCGAATATAATATTCTCGCGATATGAAGAGCCAGAGCGGCGCTTTTGAAAACCGTGCTCATGGTATTGGCGATAACAAAGAACTCGTCGAGATATAACATGGCCCTGTAACCAGTCTCAGCCATATAGCATTAACAAACATTGCCATGTTTTCTTGTAAAGTTATCTGGAGCCGTCTGCAGTTTTGACCGAAAACACGCCGCATAATTCAAGTGAATATAGTTACAATCATTTATATTATTTATATTCATGGCAGTTTTAAACCATATTTTTCATTTTGATATTGGGACAAGAAACATATAATATACTGATCTCATGGGCCAGTTTTGTTGGAATATAATGTGTATATGGAATGCTATACTCCAAAATTGACTATACATTGATATCTTTATCCCGTATATTTTCGACTAATGGAATGCATGGTAGAAATGTCGCAGGGGGATGGGTGGTGGGTCGCGAACAAATTCCAGGATACAAGGTGCGATCTCAGATTTTACCAATGCCATGTAAAAAAAATTCAAATCCACGTTTAAAGAGAAATTATGACTAATAAAATAATTTTAATTGTTCAAGTGTATAAACTCGACCAACAGAGAGCATTATAATCAAAATAAGGGGCTCCTATATAGTTTCAATATTTACCCAATATTGTTCCTTTTATAACGCGATATCATGGGGTGGGTCCCGATTCTCACAAGGAACTAATTGTACTGAAAAACAGCAATTCCTTCAGTTCTCAACTTCTCACATTGTAGTTTTTTTTACCTTCAATTATCTCTGTGATGCCAAAATCAGCTCATTTAAATCTCCAATGTATGGTACAAATATTATGACGAACATAATTCTTTATTATTGTATGATGTTCATCCTTGTGTAGAGGGGACCTTGTATTTCTGCATAGGACCTATCCATATAATGAAAAGCTAAGTAATTGAACATAACATGCTAATTAGTACAAAACAAGTATTTATCTTTTTGAGGATATATAACAATTGATTTCGGGATTAGCGTTTCTCCCACAGTGCTCCACTGCCCCATCCAAACCCACACTGCCCTTATATATGCGCCGCCTGATACGTTACATCATGGTAGTATACATGATAATCATGCCTGTGTATTCTACCATGCAGTAAATCACGCGCTTATATACATGTATGTATGGCGCATTTATTAAAGGCCCACTTAACCCTTTACCCAACAAACCGGCCAAAACCGGCCAAATAAAGCTTCAACAGCCTAAAATATCTTCGGTCTGTCTCAATAGAACCATACAAATATGGATATCATTGGAACCGGCTCCTTGACCACATTGTGATAGTTACAGTTATGCCCTGTGCCAATGCATTCTCTTATATATGCGAGTCGACCATAGGTCGCCTCGCATATATAAGAGAATGCATTGGCCTAAAAAAAATCTCTTTTTACCATTTTTTCTTACATTCTTTAACAATTTTATAATTTTTAATGTGTTAAGCCAATGCATTCTCTTATATATGCGAGGCGACCTATGGTCGACTCGCATATATAAGAGAATGCATTGGCACAGGGCCCTTCTGTTTGGTAAAGGGTTAATTTTCGACTTACCAGCTCACATTATATACAACATTTTCCATATTATTTATATTATTGTATAGGTCTATGATGTGAGTATGGATGTATGTGTGTATCACGTGTGGTGGAAGGCAGGGTACTAGTAGGAATGTATGCGCTCTGGGCCATCTGGGATAAAGCGCTATATAAACATTATTATTATTATTATTATTATACCATTTTAAAGAGGAAGCCCACAAGACATTCTATTATCAAGTTATCTGGTCGAATAAACTTATTGTTTTTGTCGACACACCGACGTGTGTTCTGTGCTTAATTCGATCTGGCCTGTATTGTCAGTCTATGATTCTCAATGGAAGGGGAATAACTCTATCTCTTAGTTGTGCATTATGATGCATTCTGGGTGAAAACGACGGGGGAGTCTTTGGGTAAATCTAAGAATATCTATCAATTGGTGGACACTCCTACATGCGAAAGTTGTTCCGTATTCTGGTGGAATATATATTTTTGGTTCCTCTTCCAAATCGTATATAATATGGAATAATCATGTTGTGTATAATGTGATCTGGGCATTAAAAATTAAGTGGGCCTTAATGTGTAATGTGATTGGGGAGTGGTGTGACAGCAGTGAGCGGTTTTTTTCTTCTGTCTGTTGTCTGCATTTATTATACATGAACACCCCTCCAAATGAATAATAGACCGTTCAAAGATATACTTTAATAACTGAATGAGATAATCCATTTAGTATATAAAGGGTTAAATTGATATAAGATTTTGTTACTCTCTACCACCAAGAGAGGTTTATTTTTCGAAACATTGTGGCAATTCGGTGTCAACTTATTATATATGAGATATTCTCTCACGCTCTCGGGACTAACGTGCGTTCAATAAACATCACAATACAACAGCATCATTCATCTGCGTGAAATTGATACACAAATTACTGGTATCGCATTTCACTGAAAAATTCAAATCGCCTTTGTTTGAACAATCTAGACAAAGGACCTTGATATTTGGACACCAAACATAATTTCCCTTCTGTGTCCACGGACTCGTAGTTTAATCATTGATATCACGAACTTGAAGAAAGCAAACAAAGCCAGCAAGGCCATACAAATAAATACATAGATTATTATCAGATTTTTGTTTGTGGAATATTGAGAAGGAATGATTTAATTTTTTTATTATTCATTTTCTTTGCATCATTCGGGGACCAAGACAATGTAATGTAATGTAAATAAACTTGCTATTAACACGTAATAGATGTAAAGAAACAGTATTAAATTATAATGTTATTGTTGTCTACATGCATGTAGGTATCTATGTGAAGCAAGTTATATAAACATATACGAATGGCGATCACACGAGGAGGCAATAAACCAGAACGTTTTCGTGTGCCTGTCGTCTGCTCATTTTGCTGGACACCTCTCCGAATGAATGATGAACTATTCCAGCGTATACTGTTATAAGTGACTGGGACTATCCATTTAGTATACAAAGTAAGGATATCCCCTCATTATATAAGGGTTAGCCACATTAACATACTTGTTTTTCCGACAAAATTGTACATGTTGCGAAAAATGTATAAGTCGAAAAAGGGGGATAACAACCGGAAAAAAAATCCAACAGTCATAATGTAAACAAACCACGGGTCCACCGGCTTGCAGTTTAAAAAAAACAATAAAACAAAATTAAGTGTTCGTAAGTATTTGGTACAAATATGAACTACCAATATTTAGAGTATATTACTTGGTTGGTTTGATATTAGGTCCGATATCAGGCCGAGGTAACCTCATATCAGCCCGAGATCGAATGTCGAAGGTTGGCATGAGGTTATATACCGAGGGCTGATATCAAACGAACCAAGTAATATCCTATTTATTAATTAGGTCGCCTCTTATTAACTGACAACGCTTTCAAATAAAAACAAAACAATCAAACAAACCTTGTGAAACCTGATTGCCCCACGAAGTATATTTGAGAAAATAATTTTACCTACCTCAAAAACCTCCCGCGAAATGTAGGAATACAAGCTCGGACAAAATAATTATGCATGCTACGAAATATTTCTAAGTAGAACAAGGGGGTAACTCCACTAAAACAAAGTGGGACTGACCTCAAAAACGCAGGTGCATAGATTCCCATGGTATACTAAATATATGTGTCAAGTCAAAATTAATTGACTGAAAAATGTAGCAATACAAAATCGGATAAAGTTGCGTCCTCGGACGGACGGACAGCCAGACTGACGGAAGGACGAACGCACGAACAAGCTGATTCCTATATACCCCGATTTTGTTTGGGGGGGGGGGGTATAATAAATCTGAGGCGGGCCAAAATATCAGACAATGAGCTGATGCTAAACGAAATATTTATTTGATATGGCCTAATCTTGAGTTCTAATGATTCAGCGGAAGCAGCAGGATTTGAAATTTTAGTGAAATTGATCCCGCCATATAATACGTTATATTTGCTATAGGATCTGCGTGTAATGGACGCTCTTCTCTTTAATGATACCCCCTGGTTGTGATTTAGCACATAATGGTACTATGCACGGACGGTTGGGTTCGCTTTAGGGAAGATACCCGATAGCTTTTGAATGTTTACTTTCATTTTCTGGAGAGAAACGCGCACACAATGAGTGAATGGGAGCAGGAAGCGTTCCCGAAGTCATGACGCCATGTCAGACCAGCGTGGCGAGGGGAATGAACTCTGTCTGTCAGACCAGCGTAACGAGGGGACTGAACTCTGTCTGTCAGACCAGCGTAACGAGGGGACTGAACTCTGTCTGTCAGACCAGCGTGGCGAGGGGACTGAACTCTGTCTGTCAGACCAGCGTAACGAGGGGACTGAACTCTGTCTGTCAGACCAGCGTGGCGAGGGGACTGAACTCTGTCTGTCAGACCAGCGTAACGAGGGGCATGAACTCTGCCTGTCAGACCAGCATGGCGAGGGGACTGAACTCTGCCTGTCAGACCAGCGCAACGAGGGGCCCGAACTCTGCCTGTCAGACCAGCGTGGCGAGGGGACTGAACTCTGCCTGTCAGACCAGAGTAACGAGGGGGTTGATCCCTGCCTGTCATACCAGAGTAACGAGGGGACTGATCTCTGCCTGTCAGACCAGCGTAACGAGGGGACTGAACTATGTCTGTCAGACCAGCGTAACGAGGGGACTGAACTCTGCCTGTCAGACCAGCGTGGCGAGGGGACTGAACTCTGCATGTCAGACCAGCATGGCGAGGGGACTGAACTCTGCCTGTCAGACCAGCGCAACGAGGGGCCCGAACTCTGCCTGGCAGACCAGCGTGGCGAGGGGACTGAACTCTGCCTGTCAGACCAGAGTAACGAGGGGATTGATCCCTGCCTGTCAGACCAGAGTAACGAGGGGACTGATCTCTGCCTGTCAGACCAGCGTAACGAGGGGACTGAACTATGTCTGTCAGACCAGCGTAACGAGGGGACTGAACTCTGTCTGTCAGACCAGCGTGGCGAGGGGACTGAACTCTGTCTGTCAGACCAGCGTAACGAGGGGCCTGAACTCTGCCTGTCAGACCAGCATGGCGAGGGGACTGAACTCTGCCTGTCAGACCAGCGCAACGAGGGGCCCGAACTCTGCCTGTTAGACCAGCGTGGCGAGGGGACTGAACTCTGCCTGTCAGACCAGAGTAACGAGGGGACTGATCCCTGCCTGTCAGACAAGAGTAACGAGAGGGACTGATCGAGATCCCCTGTTACATAAATGTAGCGACGAGACTGAACTCTGCCAAACTCCATGCAGCGCCCTCTACATTATCACTACGATATAGCACTGTCATGCACGAGGATGGTACTTTGTGGACCGATACATCTATTTTTACATATCGTCACCTGTTTTCTTATTTTTAACACCAACAGTTTGCAATAATGGTAATTCTTTCGGTATTGATAAGAACAATATGAACTGAGCCAGACATAGACGATTTTAATCCTAAAACATAAGAACTAAGAACACGTAAGAAATCCTTACCAAATGTCCTTATGGCAGTGGTATCTTAGCGGAGCGATGGGAGATAACTCTACCTGGAGTTTGGAACTCTGCTTCAACTTGGCTTGAGATACGACAACAATGAGAAGCCACGCATGCATGTCTAATATCTACCAGAGCGCACCAGGCATTAATTCTTACTTTCTGACTGGGTACCAGTCTGTGATTTTCTATATTTATCACGGGTTTTCCATAAAAATGGCAGACTCGACCCCCCCCCCCCCCCACAAATAAAATGTCCTGTGTGCTTTGAGAAGAATTGCCCCTCTAAAACCACAGGAGCCTGGAATTTGGTCAAAAACCCTCTTGTATTGGCGGAACCAGCACCCGGGACCGCAGGGGGTGCTGGTTCCGCCAATATAAGAGGGTTTTTGACCAAATGCCAGGCTCCTGTGCTAAAACTAACTAACAGAACGGAGATTTAGAACTTCTCACTGGTTTTCATTGTAGTTTTTAATCTTCAATTGTCCATGTGATGCCAAAATCAGCTCATTTAAATCTTCTGGTGCTTTAAATGGTACGAATATTATGACGAACATATTTCTTTATTATTGTATACATGATGTTCATGATCACCATAGGGTAGATGGGACCTCAGATTTCTGGGACCTACCCAGATGTTATATAACTATCGTCTTGTTGGCGATATTTGGATGCTATATAACTCACCAAAATGGCACCACGTGCAGCTGGAGGTTTTATGGTGTCAGATCGGAGGAATCTTTAACCATTTATATACTATAAAGCATCATTAATGAGTAGTTACCTTATTAACCTTTTCTATACTAAAGCATCATTAATGAGAAGTTCCCATAGGAAATGTTCAGATATATAATAAGTTTAACCCTTTATATACCAAAGCATAATTAATGAGAGTTCCATTAGGACATGTTCAGATATATAATAAGTTTAACCCTTTCTATAGTAAAGCATCCGTAATGAGTAGTTCCCTTCAGATAATACGTTTAACCCTTTATATACTAAAGCATCATTGGTGAGTAGTTTCCTTAGGAAATGTTCAGATAATAAGTTCCTTTGTTGAACTTGTACTGTCTTGTATGGTCAGTCCTCAGTGCTTTTATTACATGAACATCCCTCCAAATGAATAATAGATGGTTCCAATGTATACTTTTATAATTGAGTGGGAGATCCATTTTGTATTGAAGGGGGTAATATCCATGGACAGATTTGACCGGGTGAGGAAGAACTTGTTGAGAATGAACGCCCGGTGATGATAAGCAGCTTACACACTTAATCTTCGTGATCAAACGGAGGGGTTGTGCCAACGAAAAGTTTTTACAGTACTCCACACATTAAAAAGTTTATTCTTGGATTTGTAGCTTATTTCGGTGAGTACATTGGCAAGGCGAATCGCCTTGATCTGCCTCTGTATACAACCCACCACCTCTCGTATCACTGGGGGCCTTTGATGTTCTTATCAACGTACGTACAGCCTTTGATGTTTCGCCAACAGTCTATCGCTAACTGCACAATATTATGTATTTGTAAACAATAAATGAATATCTCAGTTTCTGCTGGTCATAAAAAAACTTCAGAGAAAGACAAACACGGGTTGGAAAACGAAAACCAAATTTACCCGCTTGATTTGCGATTCTCACGAAGCGATGAGTTGCTTTGCGTTTTGTAAGGATCTCATGCCAAACCAGAGGTAGCCAATTATATGTGGACCGACTGGCATTAAAGGGGTACCTTACGTTGTTGCACATCGTTACCATAAAGCCATTGACACGTTTGGTTTCCGAATTGTTTGCTTGCTATAGAGGAGGGAAATTCTTAGATATGCATTAATTTGCATTTGTCCCATACGAAAAAGGAAATCGGTTCACTGCGAAGAACTAGATAGGTTCTTGACGAAAAACCGATCCAATTTTCTCAACGTACAAATTCCGATCAAATTTACTCAACGTACGCCTGGTGCTATATATATATGCACCATTGTCGGGTAAATTTTTTACCCAACGCGATTGAGAGTGCAGGGGGATTTGGTAGGGGATTTGGTAGGGGACACAGACACAGTTTAGGGGGAAACCTCAATATTTGGCATTTATTTTGTATCCGTTGTCATGGCAACCGATCAACTTTGTGTGATGTCTTCCCAATTTGTTTTCCAATCATATAAAATACTTATTGAAGTGCACATAGTCAGTTTTCCGCATGAGAATCATACCGGAGTCTATGGCGGGGCCATACTAATAGCTATACGCCCCTGCATATAAATAATGTATACACAGAAGTGTGTAATTTTAGAAGATCAAATTTGGCATATAATTAGACTCAGTGAGCGTGAACACAATCTGGTAATTTTAGAGACCAATTTTGTGTCAGGGACCTGTGGTCGTCAAGTCCCTGCCTCTAGTCGCCGCCGTCGTCTGCTCTATAATTAAGATAATCGCCGACATATGGCCATGCAAACACTGATGACTTGCACCCAGCGACCCGAGACATGTTTAACAGATCATGTATACACAGAAGTGTGTAGTTTTACAAGATCAAATGTGACCTACGTCAACGATCGGATTGAACCATGCCAAACAATAGTAACCAAATATACTTTGATCTCTTAGATATACAACATGTAACTTTTATATCCTTCCTATCTTCTCTTTGATGTATTGGCAATCATTTGAATAAAACTAAGGCTATAGTTTCGTATTGGCAAATATTTAACCATTCAAATCCGTCATATGTCACGATAAAAAACTCGTATTAACCGAATTCCTATACATGGGTGCTTTGATTGTTATGACTTCTTTAAATGAAGATATACACATATAGAATGAGTTTGGACCAATACTGATGTATGTGAATTAATTCGAACATGTGACACAATTGGAAACGGGTGGAAAAACATATGTAAACATAAATATTGTCTTAACATGTTATCAATGCGTCTGATGCATATTTCGAGGGATGTAGTTTCCATGCACAAAAACGAACTGTGTTCCAATTTTGATGATGTGGCAAATACCGGAAAGTCCATTTAGAGAACTTACCCATAACTGACAATGTCTGAAATAGTGACCTATATAGTGTGTCTAATTTTGTTATCGATATTTCCAACTCCGCACCTGGCATTGTGATTCGGATCAATGTACTGGTATAATACACGTACCGGTATGCATGTGTGGATGGGTTTGTCGATACGGCACGAGTGCCAAATAAGTGGGGAGATCATTTCTTAGGAGGATTAGGAGTCTGGAAGTGAGACCCGGGATAATTTAAAAGGGCTGTCAGCCCCCTCACACAACCCACTTTGACATTGGTGTAATGCCGCTGAAGAGCGTATGTATAAGTTTGTGAACTATATAAACCAAGGAACTAAATGGTTCTCGCGCAGGTAACCGAGGAACTAAAGGTTCTAGCACAGGCAACCTGGAACTAAATGGTTCTCGCGCAGGTAACCAAGGCATAAGGAACTAAATGCTTCTTGTACAGACAACAAGGAACAAAAGATTCTCGCACAGTCAACCGGGAACTAAATGGTTAGAAGCGACTGGTTCTTATTCCATTAAGAACCAAAATTAAAAGTTCGATACCAGATTATATATTTATTCAGAACCTAATTAAGAACAATATACATAAAATGAATGAATAGGAATCCTGTATATCGTTCGCACGTGTATTATTAAAACGCCAATGCAAATGAATAACATACCACTCCACTGATAAGTGGAAGAATCGACAAACGAAGTGTTAATTCACTCAACTATAAAACAACTGCACATTTTATGTGTTCTGCTCGAGACGGTTCTCACTACATGGAGTGGATTGTATGTGTTCTGCTCGAGACAGTTCTCACTACATGGAGTGGATTTCACTCTGATGTTTATTATATAGTTAGGGTGATATTTGTTGAAGGATGTGCCATATGCAAACATTAATGATATTCAACATCGAGCGTCTACGTACCATGCACGCGATGCCTGGCGTGATCTCACGTCTGGTTCATTTAAACTTAATCATATGTGCATTATACCGTAATTATAGGGGTCAATGAGAACAAAAACGTCCATCTCCAGCGCGAGGCGGGCGCTTCGAGATCGAATGTCCCGGTAATGTACAGATAATGGTTTCTGGCGGTGGATGGGGGTAAACTTGCCAATTTAGAATATAGCAGTTGGTTATTAAGCGAGATCAAGAAGGCTTGGTGCACGAACCGATTATCAGTTGTGAAACAGTCGAAACCCCACGTCGAAAGTGATTTCGATAACATGACTTGTGGTTATTGGAAACTCATATCTAAATCAGCCGAAAAAGACAAACAACAATCCCTTTAATAACACACATGTACTATTATCCCCCTAAAGATGCATAATCCGAATTAACGCTCCCAAATTACTATTTCGTTGGCTTCGTTGGTAAAACATATGTTATTCGAATCGAGCCCACCCACCAAAGCTCAGAGTGATCAGATATCGATTGAAATTTGTTATTACTTATTTTGGCCCAGAAAAAGTCTTCAAACCGACGGTCTCGATCGAACAGAATTGCGGATGAAGTTGGATAACTCTAAAATCAATTGGTATCAAGTGGCCAAATTTCGTGATACTCAAGTGATAATACGGCCATATTTCGTTGAACAACATGTTAACCCTTTACCCAACAGAAGGGCCCTGTGCCAATGCATTCTCTTATATATGCGAGTCGACCATAGGTCGCCTCGCATATATAAGAGAATGCATTGGCTTAACACATTACAAATTATAAAATTGTTAAAGAATGTAAGAAAAAATGGTAAAAAGTGTTAAAAAAAGATTCTTTTTAGGCCAATGCATTCTCTTATATATGCGAGGCGACCTATGGTCGACTCGCATATATAAGAGAATGCATTGGCACAGGGCATAACTGTAACTATCACAATGTGGTCAAGGAGCCGGTTCTAATGATATCCATATGTGTATGGTTCTATTGAGACAGACCGAATATATTTTAGGCTGTTGAAGCTTTATTTGGCCGGTTTTGGCCGGTTTGTTGGGTAAAGGGTTAATAAATAACACGTTTTTGGGAAATGTTATACCATAGTTGACAGTGGTTAGCATTATTTTGTTGCAATTAATCGATTCTGATAACTAAAGCACATTTTGAAGAAATGTTTTTGTTGTTGTAACTTGATGATATTGGGACCGTCTGATCGGATTGAGTACCTTTAATAATACACACCATTATCCCTTTAATAATACATACCGTTATCCCTTTAATAATACACACCATTATCCCTTTAATAATACACACCATTATCCCTTTAATAATACACACCATTATCCATTTAATAATACACACCATTATCCCTTTAATAATACACACCATTATCCCTTTAATGATACACACCATTATCCCTTTAATAATACACACCATTATCCCATTAATAATACACACCATTATCCCTTTAATAATACACACCATTATCCCTTTAATAATACACACTATTATCCCATTAATAATACACACCATTATCCCTTTAATAATACACACCATTATCCCTTTAATAATACACACCATTATCCCTTTAATAATACACACCGTTATCCCTTTAATAATACACATCATTATCCCTTTAATAATACACACCATTATCCCTTTAATAATACACACCATTATCCCTTTAATAATACACACCATTATCCCTTTAATAATACACACCATTGTCCCTTTAATAATACACACCATTATCCCTTTAATAATACACACCATTATCCCTTTAATAATACACACCATTATCCCTTTAATAATACACACCATTATCCCTTTAATAATACACACCATTATCCCTTTAATAATACACACCAATTATCCCTTTAATAATACACACCATTATCCCTTTAATAATACACACCATTATCTCTTTAATAATACACACAGTTATCCCTTTAATAATACACACCATTATCCATTTAGTAATAGACTCCATTATCCCTTTAATAATACACACCATTATCCCTTTAATAATACACACCATTATCCCTTTAATAATACACACCATTATCCCTTTAATAATACACACCATTATCCCTTTAATAATACACACCATTATCCCTTTAATAATACACACCATTATCCCTTTAATAATACACACCATTATCCCTTTAATAATACACACCATTATCCCTTTAATAATACACACCATTATCCCTTTAATAATACACACCATTATCCCTTTAATAATACACACCATTATCCATTTAATAATACACACCATTATCCCTTTAATAATACATACTGTTGTTGGACGTTTGAGTATAAGTTCAGTATGTTATATGCCACATCACGAAAATAGCAAGGATAACCACACGTAACTTGAAACATGACATCGCCAACGAAAGTCACTTGACTCACTTGCATGTGTTGTAGGACGTCCCGGCAAAAGAATGCCTCACATACATGCATGTGGTGGAGGACGTCCCGGCAAAAGAATGCCTCACATACATGCATGTGGTGTAGGACGTCCCGGCAAAAGAATGCCTCACATACATGCATGTGGTGTAGGACGTCCCGGCAAAAGAATGCCTCACATACATGCATGTGGTGTAGGACGTCCCGGCAAAAGAATGCCTCACATACATGCATGTGGTGTAGGACGTCCCGGCAAAAGAATGCCTCACATACATGCATGTGGTGTAGGACGTCCCGGCAAAAGAATGCCTCACATACATGCATGTGTTGTAGGACGTCCCGGCAAAAGAATGCCTCACATACATGCATGTGGTGTAGGATGTCCCGGCAAAAGAATGCCTCACATACATGCATGTGGTGTAGGACGTCCCGGCAAAAGAATGCCTCACATACATGCATGTGTTGTAGGACGTCCCGGCAAAAGAATGCTTCACATACATGCATGTGGTGTAGGACGTCCCGGCAAAAGAATGCCTCACATACATGCATGTGTTGTAGGACGTCCCGGCAAAAGAATGCCTCACATTCATGCATGTGGTGTAGGACGTCCCGGCAAAAGAATGCCTCACATACATGCATGTGGTGTAGGATGTCCCGGCAAAAGAATGCCTCACATACATGTGGTGTAGGATGTCCCGGCAAAAGAATGCCTCACATACATGTGGTGTAGGATGTCCCGGCAAAAGAATGCCTCACATACATGTGGTGTAGGATGTCCCGGCAAAAGAATGCCTCACATACATGTGGTGTAGGATGTCCCGGCAAAAGAATGCCTCACATACACGCATGTGGTGTAGGACGTCCCGGCAAAAGAATGCCTCACATACATGCATGTGTTGTAGGACGTCCCGGCAAAAGAATGCCTCACATACATGCATGTGTTGTAGGACGTCCCGGCAAAAGAATGCCTCACATACATGCATGTGGTGTAGGACGTCCCGGCAAAAGAATGCCTCACATACATGCATGTGGTGTATGTGTCCCGGCAAAAGAATGCCTCACATACATGCATGTGTTGTAGGACGTCCCGGCAAAAGAATGCCTCACATACATGCATGTGGTGAAGGATGTCCCGGCAAAAGAATGCCTCACATACATGCATGTGGTGTAGGATGTCCCGGCAAAAGAATGCCTCACATACATGCATGTGGTGTAGGACGTCCCGGCAAAAGAATGCCTCACATACATGCATGTGGTGTAGGACGTCCCGGCAAAAGAATGCCTCACATACATGCATGTGTTGTAGGACGTCCCGGCAAAAGAATGCCTCACATACATGCATGTGGTGCAGGATGTCCCGGCAAAAGAATGCCTCACATACATGCATGTGGTGTAGGATGTCCCGGCAAAAGAATGCCTCACATACATGTGGTGTAGGATGTCCCGGCAAAAGAATGCCTCACATACATGCATGTGGTGTATGTGTCCCGGCAAAAGAATGCCTCACATACATGCATGTGGTGAAGGACGTCCCGGCAAAAGAATGCCTCACATACATGCATGTGTTGTAGGACGTCCCGGCAAAAGAATGCCTCACATACATGCATGTGGTGTATGTGTCCCGGCAAAAGAATGCCTCACATACATGCATGTGGTGAAGGACGTCCCGGCAAAAGAATGCCTCACATACATGCATGTGGTGTAGGACGTCCCGGCAAAAGAATGCCTCACATACATGCATGTGGTGTAGGACGTCCCGGCAAAAGAATGCCTCACATACATGCATGTGGTGTAGGACGTCCCGGCAAAAGAATACCTCACATACATGCATGTGGTGTAGGACGCCCCGGCAAAAGAATGCCTCACATACATGCATGTGGTGTAGGACGTCCCGGCACATGGATGCCTGACTCACATGCATGTGGTGTATGTGTCCCGGCAAAAGAATGCCTCACATACATGCATGTGCTGTAGGACGTCCCGGCAAAAGAATGCCTCACATACATGTGGTGTAGGATGTCCCGGCAAAAGAATGCCTCACATACATGCATGTGGTGTATGTGTCCCGGCAAAAGAATGCCTCACATACATGCATGTGGTGAAGGACGTCCCGGCAAAAGAATGCCTCACATACATGCATGTGTTGTAGGACGTCCCGGCAAAAGAATGCCTCACATACATGCATGTGGTGTAGGACGTTCCGGCAAAAGAATGCCTCACATACATGCATGTCGTGAAGGACGTCCCGGCAAAAGAATGCCTCACATACATGCATGTGGTGTAGGACGTCCCGGCAAAAGAATACCTCACATACATGCATGTGGTGTAGGACGTCCCGGCAAAAGAATGCCTCACATACATGCATGTGGTGTAGGACGTCCCGGCAAAAGAATGCCTCACATACATGCATGTGGTGTAGGACGTCCCGGCAAAAGAATGCCTCACATACATGCATGTGGTGTAGGATGTCCCGGCAAAAGAATGCCTCACATACATGCATGTGGTGTAGGATGTCCCGGCACATGGATGCCTCACATACATGCATGTGGTGTAGGACGTCCCGGCAAAAGAATGCCTCACATACATGCATGTGGTGTAGGATGTCCCGGCAAAAGAATGCCTCACATACATGCATGTGGTGTAGGACGTCCCGGCAAAAGAATGCCTCACATACATGCATGTGGTGTAGGACGTCCCGGCAAAAGAATGCCTCACATACATGCATGTGTTGTAGGACGTCCCGGCAAAAGAATGCCTCACATACATGCATGTGGTGTAGGACGTCCCGGCAAAAGAATGCCTCACATACATGTGGTGTAGGATGTCCCGGCAAAAGAATGCCTCACATACATGTGGTGTATGTGTCCCGGCACATGGATGCCTGACTCACATGCATGTGGTGTATGTGTCCCGGCAAAAGAATGCCTCACATACATGCATGTGGTGTAGGACGTCCCGGCAAAAGAATGCCTCACATACATGCATGTGGTGTAGTACGTCCCGGCAAAAGAATGCCTCACATACATGCATGTGGTGGAGGACGTCCCGGCAAAAGAATGCCTCACATACATGTGGTGTAGGATGTCCCGGCAAAAGAATGCCTCACATACATGTGGTGTAGGTTTCCCGACACATGAATGCCTGACCCACATGCATTTGGAGTAGGAGTAGGACGTCCCGGCACATGGATGTCTGCATGACTCACATGCATGTGGTGTAGGACGTCCCGGCACATGGATGTCTGACTCACATGCTTGTGTTGTACGGAGAATGGCATTTGCCGTAGCAGAATCTGTTCATTTTGATGATTTGTGTTGGGTTATTTAGTGTTGTTTGTGGAATAAACATGCATATGTGATAATGGTGATTGAGCAATTTTGTCAACACGAAAAGACACATTTAAAATGGAACTATATTTTTTCTTGAAGGTGATACTTCCTCTTTGGCTGTTTTAGGGACATCACTATTAATTTGTTTTAACCTCAGCCGTTTCGATATCGTTTTTCCTTGCTAAAATGTGATTATGTGCTAAAATGGATCTCAATTTCGTTGCAATTCTATACGAAATTTATTAACCTTATCCACTAAATTCGATTCGCTAAGCTCGGCTCGAGTCGAATTTAGTGCACTCGGTTATTACAGTTCGTATAGAATTGCGACTCATTAGAGATTATCTATTTCTTAAAGGTACTCAATCCCATTCGATGGTCCCCTTATAATCAGATTCCAACAACAGCAATATTTTTAGAAATTCAGTTTTCAGAATCGAATAATTGCCCAAAAATAATGCTAACCAACTATAGTATAACATTGTCCGAAACGTGTTATTTATCACATGTTGTTCGACGAAATTTGGCCTTATTATCAACACAATTCCTCTTGATTTTAGAGTTATCCATCTTCATCCACAATTTGGTCAGAGACAGTTGGCTCGTCGACGTTTTACTGGGCCACTATTAAGTTTCGGTGTTGAACAATAATAGATAGCAAAAATCGATGTCTAATAACTCTGAGCTCCGACTCGAATCAAATATTTTTAGCACCGAAGCCAAAGAAATAGTAATTTGGGAGCGTTAATTCTGACACTGCATCATTAAATGAAAACATGTTGGGACCATATGTTGTGTATGAGAATGGTTGGTGTTGATTATATCTCGTTCGAATCCCTGGTCGGTCAAGCGGCAGATGATTCAATTATGGAATTGAAGTCATTCCTGCGATCGATAGATGGATGAGAGAAGGTTTTGTTGGCGACTGGACCACTATCTTTAGTATCTGATCAGCTAGCGCATCCGCATTATATCAATGTCTTCAGCCAGCGCGTCCGCATTATATCAATGTCAACCGCTTTTGTGCGCAATTGAATTCAGATTGATAGAATTAATTACTGGTTTGTAAATACTTTATCTAAGTCATGGTTCGTACATCGAGAAAATTATTCCAATTCCATTGCAGTGTGTTTCTATCTGTGGCTATAGTTTGTTTCTATCTGTGTTTATATCTGTGTTTCTATAGTTTGATATCACGCGTATTCAATGACCAATGACGGATGCTTTTATTAAGTTTACTGGGAATATTTCGCGGACAACGCTCAATCAAATTAGGAATTGTTGCGTCAAAATTTGAGACATTGTGGTTCCTTATTTTAGTCAATCAAACTGATGAGTGAGTACCCAGACACTCAGTGGCGTGGCTAGAGGTCCCCTGGGGTGTCCATCTGGACATTTTCAAATGTACCCACCCCCTTGAACGAGATCAAACTGTTCCATTGTGTACCCATCATCCCCATTGTGTGCCCATCATCCCCATTGTGTACCCATCATCCCCATTGTGTACCCATCACCCCCATTGTGTACATATCATCCCCATTGTGTGTACCCACCATCCCAATTGTGTACCCATCATTCCCATTGTGTACCCATCATCCCCATTGTGTACCCATCACCCCCATTGTGTACCAATCATCCCCATTGTGTACCCATCACCCCTGTGGTATACCCATCATCCCCAGTGTGTACCCATCAATCCCATCATCCCCATTGTGTACCCATCACCCCCATTGTGTACCAATCATCCACATTGTGTACCCATCAACCCTGTGGTATACCCATCATCCCCAGTGTGTACCCATCAACCCCACCATCCCATTGTGTACCGATCATCCCCACTGTGTACCCATCATCCCCACTGTGTACCCACCATCCCTATTGTGTACCAATCATTCCCATTGTGTACCCATCACCCCTGTGGTATACCCATCATCCCCAGTGTGTACTCATCAACCCCATCATCCCCATTGTGTACCCATCATCCCCATTGTGTACCCATCATCCCCACTGTGTACCCACCATCCCCATTGTGTACCCATCACCCCTATGGTATACCCATCATCCCCACTGTGTACCCACCATCACCATTGTGTACCCATCATCCCCATTGTGTACCCATCACCCCTATGGTATACCCACCATCCCCACTGTGTACCCACCATCCCCATTGTGTATCCACCACCCCCATTGTGTACCCACCATCCCCATTGTGTACCCATCACCCCCACTGTGTACCAATCACCCATATGGTATACCCATCATCCCCATTGTGTACCCATCATCACCATCATCCCATTGTGTACCCATCATCCCCATTGTGCACCCATCATCCCCATTGGTTTGGAACTTTCCAACTGGTACCTCAAGTTTTCCATTTGTTGGCAATTTCCAACCGGACACCTCGTGAGGTTGGACAATTTCCAACTCATGGCCATTTCAGACCAAAATTTGACAAAATGTATACAAATATGATACTGTTGGTATAAAAACAACAATCTCCAAATTAATTACTGGATGGAAAAACGAAAAGTCAGAACAATTTAAACCTACATTTATACGTGTGGTATCAAATTTCCAACTAAAGCAGTATCAGTATCAGGCATGAAATTTCCAAAAGTTGAACATTTTGACCAAAGTTGGGGTGGTTGTTGACAAGATCTCAGCGTCGCCTGCATGTGGTCATGGGTTAACTGCCTTAATGTGCAATCGGAGCATTAGTAAAAACTAGAAATGCGTAAAAAGGGGGTCAAACAGTTTTTAGTTGTTATTTCCTTGTTTTTATCTATTTAGGGTTTCAGTTATAATCTCTAAATGTTATTTTATCCGTGTGAATTCGATTTTGAAATTCGCAAACCACAATTTACTAGAGGCAATATAAAATTAAAATATTAAAATTAGAATGCTTCAAATACATTTAACTTGGAACACACAACCAGAGAAACGATATAAAGAAATTACACAAATAATATTCAGCAATATTAAGATGAAAATAAAAAATTAGTACATTACAGACTATGATATACATTGGAAGACAAAATAATTAAAAGTAAAATTAGATGTTAAAAATCATGTATAATAATTAAAATGTTGAATTGAACTTGAAAAATTAGTTAGAATTGGAATATTGAATTAGAATTATGACCCGTTTACCCCCCCCCCCCCCCCTCATACTCCCTGTCAGTTTCGTCGTTCATATATACACTGGGTTCAAACTGAACTACACTGTTTGCATTCTCTATATATATATATATGTAACCGTTGAATGTGTACTTTTTCTTAACAGCATCGCTTTGCCCTACCAGCATCATATAGCAATTCAGCAGGACGCACCAGCATCATATTGCAATTCAGCAGGCCCGCCAGCATCATATGAATACAGCAGCACCCACCAGCATCATATGAATACAGCAGGACACACAAACATCATAGTAAGTAAGCAGGACCCACCAGGATCATAGCAATTCAGCAGGACTCACCAGCAGCATGGCAATTCAGCAGGACACACCAGCATCATATCAATTCAGCAGGACCCACCAGCAGCATAGCAATTCAGCAGGAACCATCAGCATCATATCAATTCAGCAGGACCCACCAGCATCATATCAATTCAGCAGGACTCACCAGCATCATATAAATTCAGCAGGACCCACTAGCATTATATCAATTCAGCATGACACACCAACACCATAGCAATTCAGCAGGACTCACCAGCATCATATCAATTCAGCAGGACCCACCAGCATCATAGCAATTCAGCAGAACCCACCATCACCATAGCAATTCAGCATGACCCACCATCATCATATCAATTCAGCAGGACTCAACCAGCATCATATCAATTCATCAGGACCCACCAGCATCATATCAATTCAGCAGGACCCACCAGCATCATAGAAATTCAGCAGGACCCACCAGCATCATAGCAATTCCGCAGGACCCACCAGCATCATATCATTTCAGCAGGGCACACCAGCATCATAGGAATACAGCAGGACCCACCAACATTATAGCAATTCAGCAGGACCCACCAGCATCATATCAATTCAGCAGGACCCACCAGCATGATATCAATTCAGCCGGACCCACCAGCATCCTAGCAATTCACAGGACTCACCAGCATCATAATAATTCAGCAGGACCCACCAGCATCATACCAATTCAGCAGGACCCACCAGCATCATAACAATTCAGCAGGACCCACCAGCATCATAGCCATTTAGCAGGACCCACCATGCAGCATCATAATAATTCAACAGGTCCATTTAAACATGGATGGATATATGTCGATTTAACACGAGTCTTCTTATCTGGGCCTGCCTTCCTCCACCAAGTATATTATATAAGTCCGAAAACAAATGTGTTTTTGGTTCTCGGGCAATTTGTTTTTCATGTCAGTGAGGGAGGGAGGTTTTTATTTTTATTCTTATTTTTTTTTCTGCACATAGTAAACATGGACAACGATACCTTCCTCTGTCTAGTAATATTCAGAACATGTAGAGGGAACTGTTATTCATATAAACTTATTTAATCTGATATAAAAATGACATTTGACAGGGTGTTCCATTAACATTATAAAATGTGTCTGACATTTCACTCGTATTGTCATAAACTGATAACTCTCCATTCTAATATGTGATCCAGAAGTGCCTTTGTGCCAATTGTCTTGAGTTACAATTAGTAATTTATTACAACACAATTACTGAGTGTAACAAGAGCATGAGGATCAGCTAATCGCTTTCTTAAATGTAGTCAACTTCATTATGTTATGTGTCCACAAGTCACTGTCCACACATTACACAGATATGTTAGAACTCAATGAACATTAATATCCAATACATATATCTATGGACATGATTTCTGGTAAAAACATATATACAAAAATTCCAATGTATTTCTCTAAAGTTTTTTTTTGGTCATAACATCAGGCATCTAAATAAAAACTCCTAGCTGGGCCCTTTTTATTCAACGCGGCGGGGCATGAGAACCAAAAACCTTTTTGTTTTTGCGTAAGTCTTTGAAAATAGCTACTGCTGAGTGTAGTGAATGTGTACATATACGGCATATATTTATTCTGTAGGTGGCTGGACAATTTAACCCTATATGTGTGAATCCTAATTTTAGAGATTAGTTGGGGGGGGGACATACAAATTTAGGGGGGCACAGGCTCCCCCAGGCACACATAGCTACGCCCCTGTTTTATAGGGCCGAACTGTCACTCGAATAAGCTGTTTTTGGCAGACCACACACATTATAATGTGTAATATATTAACTCGCCCCGGGTACTTTACATGCACCAAGTTCCCTCCCCATCGCGGCTACCAAAAGTTCCCCTTATCTCGGAACACATAAACTTTTATATTTATTCTGAGTTAGAATGATTGCTGGGTTTATGTTTTAGAACACGGAATTCCTTTCATCTCGATCATACATAATGCAGAGTAAACACAACACTGGTGTAATGTGACATTTTATCTTCGTGAAATATGGCAAATATACGTCCATCAAAGACGCTTTAGGGACGAAGAAATTAATATATGGGCACGAAACGTTAGTGTATCACCGCCGTCTGTTTCAACTATCTTTTTCGTTTGTGTTTTCGGTGCATGGCCGGAACCACGGAGTCTGCATTTAAAGGTACTTAATCCGATTTGATTGTCCCCATATCATCAGATTCCAACAACAACATTTTTTTTTAAACGTTTTTTTCAGTTATCAGAATCGATTAATTTCCCAAAAATAATGCTAACCATAGACAACTGTAGTATAAGATTGCCCCAAACCTGTTATTTATCAACATTTTGTTCAACGAAATTGTGCCGGTTTGTCAAATATCTGACACAAAAAAACACTTTTTTTTAGAGTTATCCATCTTCATCCGCAATTTATCCGAGACAGTCTTCTCGTCAACTTTTACTGGGCCACTAAATATTCCAGGTAAAATATAATAGATTTAAAAAATATATATCTGATCACTCTGAGCTTTGATGGGTTTGTTTCTCGACTCGAATACAATATTTTACCCCCCCCCCCCCGAAGCCAAATAATTAGTAATTGAGGGGTGCTTAATCGGATTGAGTACCTTTAATGATGGGGACCTAAAAATCATGCAAAAAAAACACACATTGGATAGACAGATCGATGCACTGTACCTAAATTGGTATTTTGTACCTAAATTGGCAAATATGATAGCACGGGCACTAGAGCGTGGGGACAGGGGCGGTGGTGGGGTGTCTCCAAAACTTTGGTAAACATTTTGAATAGTGCCTCACACTACATATGTTGGAAATTTTACACCACATATAGGTTGTAATTGTTTGATTTTACACCACATATAGGTTTGTAATTGTTTGATTTTACACGACCACCCCCTGTGAACCGGTCCTGCACAGCGAGGTCGCAGTGGTTGTGGTCCTGGTCGCAGGCCACAGTTCTGGTAGCAAAATGTAAACAAATACCACACACAGAAGGAAGAAACACACAGCGCGGACATACCATCAATATCACAGCACATGTGAGCGACCGAATGGACTACCAAAGAACCTATACATGATATATTGCGTTTGTATTAACACCCATTTATATATAATGTTGATTTTCAATAATGTATGTATTCGTAACCCATTTTTTAACAAGGAAATACTTAATATATTTGAAAAAAAATAATATATTCAAATAGACGTCGAATATTTCATTAGTAATTGTTCTCAGATACTTGTATTCTGAACGGCGAGTATTACATTTTGAGTTAACTGCTCTATTTTCTTACTTCAAGAAACAGTTGAATGGTCCTGCTCGCAGTGGTTATGGGTACTGTCCGCAGTTGTTGCAATATATGAAGTGGTAACGACCGCAGGTGGTTTTGCACCTAGTGGAGATAATGAAATATCTCATTTCGTGTTCTTCTATAACTGACTTACGGTCTTTTTATTTGCAGAACTGACCCACGTAATGGATATATACAAATGCTACTATTGTTCAACTAAATGTAAGCAATTCGATGGTGCAATACAACATTTGTGTATGAGCCACCTGGAGAATGAAGTTAAGATTAGGCGCCGGATTTTTGAGGACGGAAGGGAGTTTTATCGCACAAAAACTATTCCTGGCCTCATACCGCTACATCTTGATTCGTCTGGGAAACGAATTGTTGCGAATAATAACACCGAGACCGTTTGCGTTTCAATAGATGTGTCCAACGACACTAAACGTATTAAGCAATGTTTTATAGAGCCCATATACAGAATGAGCAGGTGATTAAAACAATCAGACTCCACATCCAATGTCTTTAATTTCGCAGATACATGTATACCTGGATGTTATCCTGTCATCACACACATCACCGAGACCAGAGAGACAAATACATGTAACGTTGGCCACGCGACGAAAGAGGGCAAAACAAATGAAATATTCTTATTTGAAATGAACAATTTATCGGACTACGAACGATAACTATGCGAGAATATAACCATGGTTATCCCACGTGTGTATAAAGAAGCCAACTTGCTTGCCACCTTTGCCAGCTTCCTTACATTGATTAGCGAAGGGATTTTAAGTTTGCGACATATAAGCCATCTACTTCAATGTGACATCGTCAACTTTCTATCACAAGGTGACAGTCGAAAAATGAGATACCAAAACCAAGAAACTTTACGATTTTGGCAAATTGGCTATAAACTATTCCACGGTCGTTTTATTCGCTTCATGGGTGGACCAAAGCACTCCGGTCAAATGTTAGAAGGTTTGCAACTCGACCCATTGAATGCCGCGATAATACACATACGAATGGGCATTGGGCAAAAATAAAATGGAACGCGATTTAGCAAAGATAGTTTTAATAGATTGTATTCATGAACGTAATCACTCGTGTCCAGACTCTCGTCGGTGTCGCGAAAGTCCAGATCTATAACTATAAGATTTTCCACACTCGAATGTAAGGCTGCTGTTGTTGTGTTTGGCTTTCGCGTGGTCGCTCAGACTCTGCCTGTAGGAAAACTCAGCTCCGCATGCGTCACATATGTGAGCTGGAAGTGCATTGCGACATGACTGTTCTCTGACATGTCGGCGATAGGACGAAGGTGATGGAAATTTTGCCTTACACTTCTCACACTGGAAAGGAGTGATGTTTTGGTGCGCGTTAGTGTGATGGATCAGCAAAGATTTTCTGATGAACGATTTGTCACACTGACCATACTTAAACTCCCTTTCATTAGAGTGCCGTTTTTGATGATTTTTAGGTTGTCATGATTAGCAAAGAGCTTGCCACATACCTCACACATGCACTTCGGCTTGGTGTGAGCACTATCGCGGTGTGCTGACATCTCATCCGGCGCTTCGAATATTTCCGTGCACACTGAACATCTAACACGACATAATACCGGGTGCTTTCTTCGTTTATGTCGCAATAAGGAGTGGTGCCATTGTGAGGTAAAACAGCAGTTATCACAGTTCAAAACCTGGCTGCCCTTAGATGTAGATGGCTTGGTTGGAGTTGGTGTACTCATGCATGTTCTCTTGTGTGACCTCTGCTATTGAACCGTCCAATGGCATGTGTTCTTGAGATGCAATATCTGAAACAAAAATACGATAAGCAGATCTTCAAACAGACACTTTGAAAACAATGAGCTCGAAATTGGAAAAAATCAAACGCAACTGTCAGATTATTTCAGTGAAATATGCACAATACACTAATACGGTGTCTGGCAATGCAAATACGTCATTAATTTGCCTCATTTTGTCGCCAATTTGTGTTTTTCATATTTGTTTTTAAAATATCGTATAGTTCTTCTGTCGGTTATAAAACAATGCGAAATGTGTAATATGCTCTAGAATAAATCCCACGTGACACGATAAGTAAAACTGACCGCTACAACTCGAGTAAAGCCCATTAAATTGATAGCAGACCACCGTCGGGCAGTACCCTTACCACCTGCAGACGGTATCATTTGAAAGCGCGGGTCACATGCGAACGTTACCATTGAAAATCTATTGACCTTGATGTTTTGTTCCAGGGAGGAATTTGGCCATCAAAAGATTAATCAATTCGCTTCAGTATCTATTCAGCGTTACAATGAGTGGATAATCGTAGGTCCATGACAAAAACATCCTGGTTTTTTATTATTTATTCGTCCGATTGTGAAAATTGTGATAAAAGTCCCATTCTCTCAACCAATACTACTTGTATGTTTGAAAAAACATATAGTTGGTCATCTGTGGTATATTGTGTGACATTTCCTTTAGCAAAAACTCACCCATTATGTCTTTTCTTGATACATTTGTCCCTTGATGTCAATACTGGATATCGGCTGCCGTCTTCTCAATCATGCCGGTGTGATTGGGGTTACTGCGAACGCGTTCACGTAGTACCACAACCACTGCGACCTCGCTGTGCAGGACCGGTTCACAGGGGGTGACGACATATAGGTTGTAATTGTTTGATTTTACACGACATATAGGTTGTAATTGTTTGATTTTACACCACATATAGGTTGTAATTGTTTGATTTTACACCGCATATAGGTTTGTAATTGTTTGATTTTACACCACATATAGGTTGTAATTGTTTGATTTTACACCACATATAGGTTTGTAATTGTTTGATTTTACACCACATATAGGTTGTAATTGTTTGATTTTACACCACATATAGGTTGTAATTGTTTGATTTTACACCACATATAGGTTGTAATTGTTTGATTTTACACCACATATAGGTTGTAATTGTTTGATTTTACACCACATATAGGTTGTAATTGTTTGATTTTACACCACATATAGGTTGTAATTGTTTGATTTTCTAACCAATAATTAGTGGGGAATTTGTTGTTTTTATACAACAAAAGTAACATATTTTCTATAGTTAGTCAAAATTTTTATCTGAAATTGCTATCAGTTGGAAATTTCCAACAGTTGGAAAAAGTTTGAGGTATACCAGTTGGGTAATTTCAACACAATTAGCGGGGTGCAAATGAATGCAAATTTCGCATTCATGGGAATTTGATCTGGTTCAGGTTGCAGTTGGAAATGTCAAGGTGCATTGATCGACACCCCCAGCGGAAACCCTCTAGCTACATCCCTGACGCGCGTGTCCGGAGGATCTCCGTGGGAGTTTCCTCATTGTATTTTCCAACTGCACCACCCCCACCACTTGAAGAAGCATATATACGGAAATATTTTCTGCACCATATTATATTATAGTCAGTATTAAATAAGGCCACAACCAGTGTATAACAACATACACGCGGTGTTATGTGGAGTTTATCAACAGGTTGCAACGTATTATCTCACCACTGGTCAAGTTGTCCTGCTAATTCGCTATATGATGATGGTGGCTCCTGCTGAATTGATATGATGCTGGTGGGTCCTGCTGAATTGATATGATGCTGGTGAGTCCTGCTGAATTGATATGATGCTGGTGAGTAGACCCCGAAGCCACGACAAATAGTTTTCACGGCTGGCTCAACCGAAATTCGTGGCTGGTTAGCTAGCTAAGCCGGCTCAGTCACGACGTTCGTGGCTGACGAAATATGGCGGCTCAGCCGGCTGAGATGTTATCATTCAGCGTATTTTCGCTTCCGAAATGTTCCTAATCCCCGGTTATAGACGCCGTTTTTTTTAGCGTTTGTGGTGAACCCGTAGAATTCCAGACCACACGTAATATTTTGATGTTGGGCTTTTCCATTATGGCGAAAATTCACGAAGGACTGGCATGGATATACTATGTAGTTTCCCATCTAATCGGTATAAGTTATATTGGGACTTCTGTCGACTTCAGACTGCTATCATCACTGCCATCTTGCGATATATGCATGCATCATTGAATGATGCATAAACCCGATAGTAATGATATATAATATTTCCATCTATTTTCTATTCTTGTGTGTATATATTGACAAATGCTAGCGATGTCTGAGACTGGGTGTTGTCGATATAAACAATTTATATTTTAACCCTTTCAATACCGAATGGATGCGCCTATTCAGTTATATGAAAACATGCATTGTGATAGTCTATTCCACATTAAGGGGCCCGGCGTTCGGATAATATAACAACCAGTGTCCATGCGAGTATGCCAATATTAGGCAATGCGGTTTAGTTCTTTGCGATTCACAGTACAGTTGTGCTTGACATATAAGCCCATGTACACGGCTCAGCCATTTTACAATTCAGGCGGCGGAGATATTTAGATGTGGCTGGCGTTAGAGATAATATGGCTGGCGGTGGCTTGTGGCCAATATGGCTGGCGGCGGCGGCGTGCGATGGCGGCTTCGGGCTCTACTGGTGAGTCCTGCTGAATTGATATGATGCTGGTGGTTCATGCTGAATTGATATGATGATGGTGGCTCCTGCTGAATTGATATGATGCTGGTGAGTCCTGCTGAATTGATATGATGCTGGTGAGTCCTGCTGAATTGATATGATGCTGGTGGTTCATGCTGAATTGATATGATGATGGTGGCTCCTGCTGAATTGATATGATGCTGGTGAGTCCTGCTGAATTGATATGATGCTGGTGGGTCCTGCTGAATTGATATGATGCTGGTGGGTCCTGCTGAATTGATATGATGCTGGTGGGTCCTGCTGAATTGATATGATGCTGGTGGGTCCTGATGAATTTATATGATGCTGGTGAGACCTGCTGAATTGATATGATGCTGGTGGGTCCTGATGAATTGATATGATGCTGGTGGGTCCTGATGAATTGATATGATGCTGGTGGGTCCTGATGAATTGATATGATGCTGGTGGTTCATGCTGAATTGATATGATGCTGGTGGGTCCTGCTGAATTGATATGATGCTGGTGGGTCCTGATGAATTTATATGATGCTGGTGAGTCCTGCTGAATTGATATGATGCTGATGGGTCCTGATGAATTGATATGATGCTGGTGGGTCCTGATGAATTGATATGATGCTGGTGGTTCATGCTGAATTGATATGATGCTGGTGGGTCCTGCTGAATTGATATGATGCTGGTGGGTCCTGCTGAATTGATATGATGCTGGTGGGTCCTGCTGAATTGATATGATGCTGGTGGGTCCTGTTGAATTGATATGATGCTGGTGGGTCCTGCTGAATTGATATGATGCTGGTGGATCCTGCTGAATTGATATGATGATGGTGGTTCGTGCTGAATTGATATGATGCTGGTGGGTCCTGCTGAATTGATATGATGCTGGTGGGTCCTGCTGAATTGATATGATGCTGGTGGTTCATGCTGAATTGATATGATGCTGGTGGGTCCTGCTGAATTGCCATGATGCTGGCGGGTCCTGCTTAATTGATATGATGCTGGTGGGTCCTGATGAATTGATATGATGCTGGTGGGTCCTGCTGAATTGATATGATGCTGGTGGGTCCCGCTGAATTGATATGATGCTGGTGGGTCCTGCTGAATTGATATGATGCTGGTGGGTCCTGCTGAATTGATATGATGCTGGTGGTTCACGCTGAATTGATATGATGCTGGTGGGTCCTGCTGAATTGCCATGATGCTGGCGGGTCCTGCTTAATTGATATGATGCTGGTGGGTCCTGATGAATTGATATGATGCTGGTGGGTCCTGCTGAATTGATATGATGCTGGTGGGTCCCGCTGAATTGATATGATGCTGGTGGGTCCTGCTGAATTGATATGATGCTGGTGGGTCCTGCTGAATTGATATGATGATGGTGGATCCTGATGAATGTATATGATTCTGGTGGGTCCTGCTGAATTGATATGATGCTGGTGGGTCCTGCTGAATTGATATGATGCTGGTGGGTCCCGCTGAATTGATATGATGCTGGTGGGTCCTGCTGAATTGATATGATGCTGGTGGGTCATGATGAATTGATATGATGCTGGTGGGTCCTGCTGAATTGATATGATGCTGGTGGGTCCTGCTGAATTGATATGATGCTGGTGGGTCCTGCTGAATTGATATGATGCTGGAGGGTCCCGCTGAATTGATATGATGCTGGTGGTTCATGCTGAATTGATATGATGCTGGTGGGTCCTGCTGAATTGCCATGATGCTGGTGAGTCCTGCTGAATTGATATGATGCTGGTGGGTCCTGATGAATTGATATGATGATGGTGGGTCCTGATGAATTGATATGATGATGGTGGGTCCTGATGAATTGATATGATGCTGGTGGGTCCTGCTTAATTGATATGATGATGGTGGTTCATGCTGAATTGATATGATGCTGGTGGGTCCTGCTGAATTGATATGATGCTGGTGGGTCCTGCTGAATTGATATGATGCTGGTGGTTCATGCTGAATTGATATGATGCTGGTGGGTCCTGCTGAATTGCCATGATGCTGGCGGGTCCTGCTTAATTGATATGATGCTGGTGGGTCCTGATGAATTGATATGATGCTGGTGGGTCCTGCTGAATTGATATGATGCTGGTGGGTCCTGCTGAATTGATATGATGCTGGTGGTTCATGCTGAATTGATATGATGCTGGTGGGTCCTGCTGAATTGCCATGATGCTGGCGGGTCCTGCTTAATTGATATGATGCTGGTGGGTCCTGCTGAATTTATATGATGCTGGTGGGTCCCGCTGAATTGATATGATGCTGGTGGGTCCTGATGAATTGATATGATGCTGGTGGGTCCTGCTGAATTGATATGATGCTGGTGGGTCCTGCTGAATTGATATGATGCTGGTGGGTCCTGATGAATTGATATGATGCTGGTGAGTCCTGCTGAATTGATATGATGCTGATGGGTCCTGATGAATTGATATGATGCTGGTGGGTCCTGATGAATTGATATGATGCTGGTGGGTCCTGATGAATTGATATGATGCTGGTGGCTCCTGCTGAATTGATATGATGCTGATGGGTCCTGATGAATTGATATGATGCTGGTGGGTCCTGCTGAATTGATATGATGCTGGTGGTTCATGCTGAATTGATATGATGCTGGTGGGTCCTGCTGAATTGCCATGATGCTGGCGGGTCCTGCTTAATTGATATGATGATGGTGGGTTCTGATGAATTGATATGATGCTGGTGGGTCCTGCTGAATTGATATGATGCTGGTGGGTCCTGCTGAATTGATATGATGCTGGTGGTTCATGCTGAATTGATATGATGCTGGTGGGTCCTGCTGAATTGATATGATGCTGGTGGGTCCTGATGAATTGATATGATGCTGGTGGGTCCTGATGAATTGATATGATGCTGGTGGGTCCTGCTGAATTGATATGATGCTGGTGGGTCCTGGTGAATTGATATGATGCTGGTGGGTCCTGATGAATTGATATGATGCTGGTGGGTCCTGCTGAATTGATATGATGCTGGTGGGTCCCGCTGAATTGATATGATGCTGGTGGGTCCTGCTGAATTGATATGATGCTGGTGGGTCCTGCTGAATTGATATGATGATGGTGGATCCTGATGAATGTATATGATTCTGGTGGGTCCTGCTGAATTGATATGATGCTGGTGGGTCCTGCTGAATTGATATGATGCTGGTGGGTCCCGCTGAATTGATATGATGCTGGTGGGTCCTGCTGAATTGATATGATGCTGGTGGGTCATGATGAATTGATATGATGCTGGTGGGTCCTGCTGAATTGATATGATGCTGGTGGGTCCTGCTGAATTGATATGATGCTGGTGGGTCCTGCTGAATTGATATGATGCTGGAGGGTCCCGCTGAATTGATATGATGCTGGTGGTTCATGCTGAATTGATATGATGCTGGTGGGTCCTGCTGAATTGCCATGATGCTGGTGAGTCCTGCTGAATTGATATGATGCTGGTGGGTCCTGATGAATTGATATGATGATGGTGGGTCCTGATGAATTGATATGATGATGGTGGGTCCTGATGAATTGATATGATGCTGGTGGGTCCTGCTTAATTGATATGATGATGGTGGTTCATGCTGAATTGATATGATGCTGGTGGGTCCTGCTGAATTGATATGATGCTGGTGGGTCCTGCTGAATTGATATGATGCTGGTGGTTCATGCTGAATTGATATGATGCTGGTGGGTCCTGCTGAATTGCCATGATGCTGGCGGGTCCTGCTTAATTGATATGATGCTGGTGGGTCCTGATGAATTGATATGATGCTGGTGGGTCCTGCTGAATTGATATGATGCTGGTGGGTCCTGCTGAATTGATATGATGCTGGTGGTTCATGCTGAATTGATATGATGCTGGTGGGTCCTGCTGAATTGCCATGATGCTGGCGGGTCCTGCTTAATTGATATGATGCTGGTGGGTCCTGCTGAATTTATATGATGCTGGTGGGTCCCGCTGAATTGATATGATGCTGGTGGGTCCTGATGAATTGATATGATGCTGGTGGGTCCTGCTGAATTGATATGATGCTGGTGGGTCCTGCTGAATTGATATGATGCTGGTGGGTCCTGATGAATTGATATGATGCTGGTGAGTCCTGCTGAATTGATATGATGCTGATGGGTCCTGATGAATTGATATGATGCTGGTGGGTCCTGATGAATTGATATGATGCTGGTGGGTCCTGATGAATTGATATGATGCTGGTGGCTCCTGCTGAATTGATATGATGCTGATGGGTCCTGATGAATTGATATGATGCTGGTGGGTCCTGCTGAATTGATATGATGCTGGTGGTTCATGCTGAATTGATATGATGCTGGTGGGTCCTGCTGAATTGCCATGATGCTGGCGGGTCCTGCTTAATTGATATGATGATGGTGGGTTCTGATGAATTGATATGATGCTGGTGGGTCCTGCTGAATTGATATGATGCTGGTGGGTCCTGCTGAATTGATATGATGCTGGTGGTTCATGCTGAATTGATATGATGCTGGTGGGTCCTGCTGAATTGATATGATGCTGGTGGGTCCTGATGAATTGATATGATGCTGGTGGGTCCTGATGAATTGATATGATGCTGGTGGGTCCTGCTGAATTGATATGATGCTGGTGGGTCCTGGTGAATTGATATGATGCTGGTGGGTCCTGATGAATTGATATGATGCTGGTGGGTCCTGCTGAATTGATATGATGCTGGTGGGTCCTGATGAATTGATATGATGCTGGTGGGTCCTGATGAATTGATATGATGCTGGTGGGTCCTGCTGAATTGATATGATGCTGGTGGGTCCTGATGAATTGATATGATGCTGGTGGGTCCTGATGAATTGATATGATGCTGGTGGGTCCTGCTGAATTGATATGATGCTGGTGGGTCCTGCTGAATTGATATGATGCTGGTGGGTCCTGCTGAATTGATATGATGCTGGTGGGTCCCGCTGAATTGATATGATGCTGATGGGTCCCGCTGAATTGATATGATGCTGGTGGGTCCTGCTGAATTGATATGATGCTGGTGGGTCCTGCTGAATTGATATGATGCTGGCGGGTCCTGCTGAATTGATATGATGCTGGTGGGTCCTGCTGAATTGATATGATGCTGGTGGGTCCCGCTGAATTGATATGATGCTGGTGGGTCCCGCTGAATTGATATGATGCTGGTGGGTCCTGCTGAATTGATATGATGCTGGTGGGTCCTGCTGAATTGATATGATGCTGGTGGGTCCCGCTGAATTGATATGATGCTGGTGGGTCCTGCTGAATTGATATGATGCTGGTGGGTCCCGCTGAATTGATATGATGCTGGTGGGTCCTGCTGAATTGATATGATGCTGGTGGGTCCTGATGAATTGATATGATGCTGGTGGGTCCCGCTGAATTGATATGATGCTGGTGGGTCCCGCTGAATTGATATGATGCTGGTGGGTCCTGCTGAATTGATATGATGCTGGTGGGTCCCGCTGAATTGATATGATGCTGGTGGGTCCTGCTGAATTGATATGATGCTGGTGGGTCCTGCTGAATTGATATGATGCTGGTGGGTCCTGCTGAATTGATATGATGCTGGTGGGTCCCGCTGAATTGATATGATGCTGGTGGGTCCTGCTGAATTGATATGATGCTGGTGGGTCCTGATGAATTGATATGATGCTGGTGGGTCCTGATGAATTGATATGATGCTGGTGGGTCCTGATGAATTGATATG
This sequence comes from Siphonodentalium dalli, assembly GCA_032622095.1. Classification (NCBI taxonomy): domain Eukaryota; kingdom Metazoa; phylum Mollusca; class Scaphopoda; order Gadilida; family Siphonodentaliidae; genus Siphonodentalium; species Siphonodentalium dalli. The sequence continues at coordinate 290,965,016 of CP136064.1, forward strand.
ATGCTGGTGGGTCCTGCTGAATTGATATGATGCTGGTGGGTCCTGCTGAATTGATATGATGCTGGTGGGTCCTGATGAATTGATATGATGCTGGTGGGTCCTGATGAATTGATATGATGCTGGTGGGTCCTGCTGAATTGATATGATGCTGGTGGGTCCTGCTGAATTGATATGATGCTGGCGGGTCCTGCTGAATTGATATGATGCTGGTGGGTCCTGCTGAATTGCCATGATGCTGGCGGGTCCTGCTTAATTGATATGATGCTGGTGGGTCCTGCTGAATTGATATGATGCTGGCGGGTCCTGCTGAATTGCCATGATGCTGGTGGGTCCTGCTGAATTGATATGATGCTGGCGGGTCCTGCTGAATTGCCATGATGCTGGTGGGTCCTGCTGAATTGATATGATGCTGGTGGGTCCTGCTGAATTGATATGATGCTGGTGGGTCCTGCTGAATTGATATGATGCTGGTGGGTCCTGCTGAATTGCCATGATGCTGGCGGGTCCTGCTTAATTGATATGATGCTGGTGGGTCCTGCTGAATTGATATGATGCTGGCGGGTCCTGCTGAATTGCCATGATGCTGGCGGGTCCTGCTTAATTGATATGATGCTGGTGGGTCCTGCTGAATTGATATGATGCTGGCGGGTCCTGCTGAATTGATATGATGCTGGCGGGTCCTGCTGAATTGATATGATGCTGGCGGGTCCTGATGAATTGATATGATGCTGGTGGGTCCTGATGAATTGATATGATGCTGGCGGGTCCTGCTTAATTGATATGATGCTGGTGGGTCCTGCTGAATTGATATGATGCTGGTGGGTCCCGCTGAATTGATATGATGCTGGTGGGTCCTGTTGAATTGATATGATGCTGGTGGGTCCTGCTGAATTGCCATGATGCTGGCGGGTCCTGCTTAATTGACATGATGCTGGTGGGTCCTGCTGAATTGATATGATGCTGGTGGGTCCCGCTGAATTGATATGATGCTGGTGGGTCCTGCTGAATTGATATGATGCTGGTGGGTCCTGCTGAATTGCCATGATGCTGGCGGGTCCTGCTTAATTGACATGATGCTGGTGGGTCCCGCTGAATTGATATGATGCTGGTGGGTCCCGCTGAATTGATATGATGCTGGTGGGTCCTGCTGAATTTATATGATGCTGGTGGGTCCCGCTGAATTGATATGATGATGATGGGTCCTGCTGAATTGATATGATGCTGGTGGGTCCGCTGAATTGATATGATGCTGGTGGTTCATGCTGAATTGATATGATGCTGGTGGGTCCTGCTGAATTGCCATGATGCTGGTGGGTCCTGCTTAATTGATATGATGCTGGTGGGTCCTGATGAATTGATATGATGCTGGTGGGTCCTGCTGAATTGATATGATGCTGGTGGGTCCTGCTGAATTGATATGATGCTGGTGGGTCCTGCTGAATTGATATGATGATGGTGGGTCCTGCTGAATTGATATGATGCTGGTGGGTCCTGCTGAATTGATATGATGCTGGTGGGTCCTGCTGTATTCCTATGATGCTGGTGTGTCCTGCTGAATTGATATGATGCTAGTGGGTTCTGCTGAATTGATATGACGCTGGTGGGTCCTGCTGAATTGATATGATGCTGGTGGGTCCTGCTGAATTGATATGATGCTGGTGGGTCCTGCTGAATTGATATGATGCTGGTGGGTCCTGCTGAATTGATATGATGCTGGTGGGTACTGCTGAATTGATATGATGCTGGTAGTGTCATTATTATTTCTAAAGTTGTCATTTTGGGCTAATCTGGACGAATCAAAGAAAAGACAGTGCTTGCAAAACGACAGAAGTACTGATGATATATACTGATGATATATACTGATGATATATACTGAAGATCCACAGCGGACTTAGTATGGTCCACACAGGGACGTGGTCGGTTCAGTGGGGTCCACACAGGGACCTGGCTATAGATGGTCTCCGTTGGGGATGTCCACAGTGAAATTTCCGGCTGTGCACACCCTTGAACCAGATCATCCTGTGTTCGCGAAATACCATATATGAACCCCCTTGGTTGGAACTTAACTGTTTAATTCATATATAGATTGGGAGAGGGGACATTGTAAGTTGTTAAAACTTATACCCCTATCCCGTTTTAAGTGAATTTACAATAAGATATGTTTAAAGTAAAGTTGGAACTTAACTGGTACCTCAAACTTTCCAACCTGACACCCCATATACAACCACCCGCGGTGTTGTGCGTTTTGCTTATCGTGCACTCTTTGCGAACTACTAAAAGCGACATGGCCCGCCACGTTGGAGCCTCTGGCTGTTTGCTACTTTAGTTGACGCGTTGATAGAACGAAATCGCCGAATGAATAAATAAAAAGAAATGCGACCCGGACATGCTAAGATCAGAGCACCAAATAATTGCGACGTTTTTCAACTGACGTTTGGTCGTGTGTTATTGATGTAGTTCCGTCACTGGCGGATGAAATTCTGTGATACATGAGATTGGCGCATGCTATCTGAATATTTTCTGCATCAATTGTGCAGTGGGATCTACCGGATCAAAAGATCCCGGCGCAGGAACAACAATAAATCGGAGTTATTTCTGAGATAAAACACGTTCCGAGTAACACGCCGTGGAAATAAAAGGAACGCACGCGATATAAATCGATGGATGCACGCACGCGGCACCACACGATTCAAAGATGTGTTTTGCATCGAGAATTATCCAGAGTACATTCCGTTATCATTGTGCAATTTTTCATTACTCCCAGAAGTACCTTCCAGTGGAGATCAAAGGCCTTCCCTAAATAGGAGTGTTTATTGTTGGTAGTCAATTCCAACCGTTCTACATTAAAAATTGAATTAGATAAATTAGACGAATTTCCAATGGCCGCGCGCGTGGGTCTGCGTTCGGAATTCCATTCCTCACACATTAATTTTGTTGGCTATGTTAGAGGAACCAAATACCAACATAGAACCGAACAGTTTTGTTCCACACGGTTTGGTTCTATCTGGAACCATCATCCGAAGTTTGGTCCATCGAAGAACAAACCGAATTCAATGTTTGTGGGAACACGGCCTGGCTTAAAGGTAATAAAATTGAACATTATGTCGACGCGTTTGGTGTTAAAGGGGTACTGTACGCCAAATGTTGTTGTTGGTTTTTATAGTCTCCGAGTCGGAGAATAAGGTAACAATTTTTTCATTATTTGAAAGTCTGTTGAGTACGAAGTAGTGTTACGGATGACAAATTTACCGGAATGCAAAAATACAAATTGTCGTTATCGAGTAATTTGTGTACAGTTTTCAACCTAATGAAACAAATAAAAGTTATATTATATGCATACTAGTCCCATATACTCAATTAAGTTATTGTATCGTCGCTAGTCAGTGAGTGGCTTGAGTGTTCTCCCCGTATCATCATAATATTTTAAGCGATCGTGTGTGCGATCGGTTTAACAAGCCAGTGTCCCTCATTTATTTTATTTGATTACGTAAATTCGTAATTTAATTGACGCCATTTTATGGCTCCAGTCATAAATTCAATTTATATCAAATTATTAACTTTTAAATTATTAAATTTTAAGATAGCCTATTAACCTGAGCGTTTACAGAATACATCTTCGACTCAAATTACTTATGTTTCTCTATATTATCGATATTAGATCGTTGTTGTCACCGGAAATTTAATGAAAATGGCGTACAGTACCCCTTTAAGATGATATAGATACGACTAAATCAAGCGTGATTCCCTTGAAATACCAATCTGCCATGTATATAGACTGTGTCGAGTCATATGTATATATAGGAATCACTCAACTAAATGGTTTCCCATAGGCGACAGTGTTAACGTTTCGACCGAATTCTATGAATTTAAGCCTACAGGCTATTCCAGTGGTGGTTACCCAGCTAGATTGACACCAGTTGATCACGAAAATACAAGAAAAATCATAGGTCGTGTGTTTATTTTTTTAAATAAATCCCCAAGTGTACGACAGGGCTATCCCACAGCCAAATTTGGTCTGGAAAAACCCAGAAAAACCCAGAACTACAGCAGCTATATATAGTTAAATCAATTTCCCACTCACAAAAATCCATTCCCCCATTAATTCACCAGTTTAAATTATTTAGATATGATGTACAAATCAAATAAACACGATGTCATCCTTTACTAACGTGTCACATGTATCAGGTGAAGGTCATTCTTCAGTTACCTTCACCTTTAGCATTCCACGGTGTACTCGATCGCTCCCCGACTCTGGAACACATTTAGCTCCCTGATTCCTATATAGACTCTGGTCATTTTATTGCTGGTGGGGGCAACTCTATTGCTCATATCACGAATAGGGTGGGAAGAATGGAACAATAACTTAATTAATATAATTCGATATCTCCTTCAGGACATCTACCGATTTATACGCGGTCTATTCGGCGAACCAACATCGTGTGATATCAATTTTAAAATAAACTAAGAGAACATTCAGAAACAAAGACACATCACACGTGCTTATAACCTACACATAATATCACGGGACATTGTTCCACAAGTATATATTCATCATTGTTTCTATAGTATATAGGCATTTAATGAACCAAATGGGGAACCCAAATGAACTATTTAGTTCCATGGTCTGGTTCTATCCTGGGAACCAGATAGAGAGAACCAAAAGCAGGTCACATTCTGATTTATCATCTGTATTGCCTTCCAGAGCACAACAATAACAAAATAGAGAACGAATCAAGTGTACCATTATATTTTACAACCAACACAAAAGTGCTTAGAATAGATAATATATTGGCACTTGTCAATCATTCCAACATTAATAAAATAGTGACATTCTTCAAATACAAATTTTCTCACAGATAAGAAGCAATCTCATGTTGGATCATCTCTGGAAGGCGCTACACATTATATCTCCCATAACTTCTCACCATGTAAATAAGTTTGTACCGTCATCTTGATCACATGTGTGTTAAAATATTGTATTAGGAGAGGGGCTTCATAAGTTGCAAAAACTTGTGCCCCAATCCCTTTTGTATATTTTGCAAATAAAATATGTTTCAAGTCAAGTCACATTGGTTCTCCCCTCAGGAAAAAAATTAGAAACAAGTTTGGTTCCATGTGGAACCAGAATGTCTGTGCGTATTAACCCAACAGAAGGGCCCTGTGCCAATGCATTCTCTTATATATGCGCATATATAAGAGAATGCATTGGCTTAACACATTAAAAATTATAAAATTGTTAAAGAATGTAAGAAAAAATGGTAAAAAGTGTTAAAAAAATACTTTTTTTTAGGCCAATGCATTCTCTTATATATGCGAGGCGACCTATGGTCGACTCGCATATATAAGAGAATGCATTGGCACAGGGCATAACTGTAACCATCACAATGTGGTCAAGGAGCCGGTTCCAATGATATCCATATTTGTATGGTTCTATTGAGACAGACCGAAGATATTTTAGGCTGTTGAAGCTTTATTTGGCCGGTTTTGGCCGGTTTGTTGGGTAAAGGGTTAATTTGATTCTTTAATTTGGTTATTCGAGTAACCAAAACATGTTTGGTTCTTTATTTGGTAACTTATTTTGGTTCTTCGCGAAGAACCAAATATGTTTTTGGGTCTTCGTCTGGTTCCCCTACTGGGACAAACTAGAAACCAGTTTTGGTTCCCCGGGGAACCAATTTTTTTCAATGTGTATAGGTTGTAATTGTTCTCATTGTTTGATTTTCCAACCGATAACTAGTTGTGTGTTTGTTGCGTTTAGACCAACAGTACAGTAGCATATGTTTTCATTATTTAGTCAAAATATTTGTCTGAAATTGATATCAGATGGAAATTTGCGATGGATAAATAATATGGATAAATCACGTAGCCAATTATATCGCTTAAATGGTTTATGTCCGCTCGGGGGATTTGGCATATATTGGACTCAAATCCCCCTCACGCACATACACAGTTTATGCGACGGCACTAGCTACATATTATATATGTAAATTTCAGTTGTAAATATGATAGTTAACGATTATTGATATTTAAATGTGAATTTCCACAGCTCATGTACTACTAGTCTATCTTATCAGACACACGTTTATACATGTATATAATGTTTTAAACAAATTTAAAATCAAAACCGTTATGGTTTAGAGAATTGATTGGTGACGTAGGTTCCTGGCCCTCTATAGCTGGACTCCATGCACCATACCAACTGAGTCATAGTGGGAATGGCAATATGTATATATTCGTGAACACTAACAAAGAAAGTGCGTTCGTTCTGGAAGCTCAATTCTAGAAAAGCAATCAGGCTTCGAAAGTAAACAGCATGAATGAGAAAAATGTGTTTGTACTGGATGCCGATTCTTGAGAAAATCCATTGAATAAAGAAATTGAATCCAGATACAACACGCCCCTCCCACTCCAGCCCCACCATTTCGCTCAGATCACTAAGAACTAACTTAAATAAACAGTAGAAGATTGCGCAATTAACTAGAAGTTACGATGAGTGTCTGACGTAAGGAGTCTATCAGAGTTATAACAAGCATTCCGAGAAGTAGTGAACGTCCTCAGTCACTCTGACTGTCTGACAAGAACAGTGCAACATTAATTAATTGGATGGTTTGTGGTAGGGGGAGCCTGTGTGTGCCTCCTATAAACATTGACTGGAAACAGAGTTAAGCCTCTTTTTGTAATGGGACCAGGCATGAAACACATATTAATTCGACACAGGTCATTAAAGTGATGTGAAACACTCCTGTAGAGTTATCAAATTGAAATGGAGAATATCTTGCTCAAAGTAGTTATTTGTTTTACAAATATTATATCCAAATTGACAACAGACACCGTCATTCTTATATAGTAATTAAATGCAATGACTCTTGATGGCGAAATTGTTTTCGTTAGTTTATCACCAATAGATTCTTCCCGATGAAGTAAATATTTACAATTGAGCGCAGTTCGGACGATGTTTTCTATGGAGTGTTACGGTCGATTTGCTTGAATTTGTTCGCGATGTTAGTAGAATGCTGGACCCCCCCCCAGTTGGCATAGCGCCTGAATACTAACTGATCCGTTTCACCCACCTGAATAAGTCCATAATATGTCTTTAATTCTATATAAAATTATTGCCAAGTCATTGTTGTAAAATATAGAGATCCGGGGGGCTGGGAACACCACAGAATACAAGGGTAAACCTGTCTTCGGTAACATGGACAAAGGTGATCATTATCTAGGTACACATTCCGAAGCGCCACTTGGACAATTCCATAGTCAGTAAAATTAAAAACAGGAGCATAATAGAGGTATGCCTGGTGTTTTGAAATTTGGAAAATATAGGTATACATATGACAGAGTATGCGTACCAGTATCGTAGAATCACGCACTATGATAAATGAACTAGTTATACGTAGAGTATTAAAATATTCTTTAGTTTCATGATTGTCCCATACCGGTAGTTTCAGTAAAAGATGGGAACGTGGTACATAGTTAGGTGTTAACAATTTAGAAATTAGGAACGTAAGCATAGACCGCGAGTTTTCGAAAGGGTTAATTTTGAAATTTATAGTTATGTACATGAGTAAGCAGTTGTAGAATGTAAGTGTAGGTGTAAGTCTGAAGTAAAATGCTAAATATCACTGGAATCGTCGTCAGTTATGTACCTGGTGATGGAGTGTTTAAACAACAGACCACCGCTTTTCGACACTTTTTAACACAATTATTGCCAAGTCATTGGAGAGCAGAAGACAGCTGACTTGTACTTGCTGAATATTTTGTTGAAAAATTGTCTGAATTCTCATTATATGTTATATACAGTCTCAAGAAACTGGTCCCAGATTCACCCTCAGTCCATTTAAAATGTAAAAATAATTCTCACCATTCTTAGGGCGACACCCCACACCCAACTCGGGATCTCGATCTATACCGGCATATCGTACCAGCACCATCCAAATATATGTTCAGGCCTCCTCCCCTACATCTGGGATCCTGTCTACGTCCCCGGTTCACCCCCACAATCGCGCACATATCACGAAGAAATATGTTACATAAACAGGAGAAGATTGCCCAATTAAATATAGAAACTACGATGGGTGTCTGGCGTAAGCATTCTGTCAGAGTTATAACGGGAACTCCGATATGTTTACAACCCGTTGCATGACTATTCAGTTGCACTGAATTGGTAAAGTTTGTATATTTCTGTCCATTTGGAAGTATACCAAGATCTCAAAACTTTGATGAGGGTGCCCATCATCTCTAACCGCAAGCTACAATACAGACTTCAGTCCTCGCTACGCTGATCCGATCATACTCTTTAATATATATGCGGGTGAGATTTCGAGAGCCTGTTATATATGTGACCCGCCATATCAAATCCAGTCGTAAGTCGGGATTTTTTTACCCTGTGCCAATGCATTCTCTTATATATGCGAGTCGACCATAGGTCGCCTCGCATATTTAAGAGAATGCATTGGCTTAACCATTTTTTATCATTTAAAAAAAAAAAAATGTTTCTTAAATTTTTTAGGACATAAAATAAAAAACACCCATTACCCTGCAGGGAGCCCCACACATATATAGAAGCATATAGAAGAGTGTCGTCTGCTCATGTTTGTCTGGGGCTCTGTATGGGTGAAATTATAAAATTGTTAAAGAATACAAGAACAAATTATTAAAATTGTAAAAATTTGTTAGGCCAATGCATTCTCTTATATATGCGAGGCGACCTATGGTCGACTCGCATATATAAGAGAATGCATTGGCACAGGGTAAACAAATCCCGACTTACATAAGACTGGATTTGATATGGCGGGTCACATATACTCACGGTGGGAAATCACGTGGTTTCGAGGTTGATGAGTACTACGCAGTCAAAATGGCGGAGGCCAGCGCAAACGCACAAAACATACTATATGTGAGGAACTGACACAAAACATAGTATTTTGACTGATACGAGCATAATTATGCTAATTTATTTTTAAGCAAGTTGATACCTTATTTGTTCGGAAATACTCAGTTGTTTTATATAACATTCTGACCAAAGTTGCCAGTCGGAGGTTCGTGCAATACACCAGCCCATACATCGAGGAGAATCATTCGACTGACAACTTTGGTCAGAATATTAGAGCAAACAACTGTGAGTTTGGACACAAACGAGGTATCAGCTTGTTTGAAAAATAGTATAGAATATAGCTGCCAAAGTTTAATATATCATAATCCGTTTATTACATTTTTCTTCGTTTCTGGTCGCGTTTGTGTTCTCCTATGCCATTTTGAATGCATGATACTCGTCAGCTCTAAATAACGTGATTCCCCACCGTGATACTGCAGCGTTTCCGGTTATTCTGGTGTGAATGTTTTCCATATAGGCCACGTACTGTGCAGTCTAAGTTAACTTTATACAGCTACACATAAATAGTGGGTCTTATCACTTGTCGTAGACTTTCTATTTCCCGAACCGCGGGATTCCACGTTATTAGCGCCAATCCGAACTCGCTATACTAGTAGCTCCAAGATAAAAGTGTCCAATCGAACCTATTAACGTAAGGCGATGTGACGTAATTAGGGGATGTCTGCACACCTAGTACAAACGCTATCGCATGCCAAATGGGGTGGGATGCTGAAAAATCGCAAGCCAATTTGCGCGCGATTTAGTTTGCCGTGTCCCGCGTGACTCAGCATCGCATGCGAATATGTTTCGATTGTAAAATTCAAAGAAATGTAACTCTAACATACCCGTTATTTAGTAAAAAATCATACCAAAAGAATGACACCACAAAGAGACACGTTTCAAAAACACTATAGGAAAAATCACTTTTAGGGTGGGTGGGCTTTGGGGAGGCGGACGGCACTGTCTAAGACCTGTTGGAAAACACAAAATTCAAACTGTTATTGAACCGCCGCAGGCGCGTTAAGCAACGTCACCCCTTTTTCAAATTGATATCGAGGCAGTCAGGTCGCGCCAGCAACCGCTGCCGCGGGGGCCTGATGGCTCATAAAAACAACTCTATATATAAGCGCCCGCGGCTACCACTTTATAGCATCAAGGGTAGACTGAGCAAATCGAGACGGGATGCTGGTCCCGCCAAACTCTCCAGACGGCATCGACATATCAAAACGCATGCGATTCTCGCCTATCGTATCCGTATTTGGACGAGATTGTAAGACCATAGCCTGGTCTGCACGCTTCAACGAGGCCAGGGCCAGGAACCTACGTTACCAATCAAGTCTCTAACCCAAAGCAGTTTTTATTTTAAATTTGTTTAAAACGTATTTTAAAGTGATGTGAAACACTCCGGTAGGGTGATCAAATAGAAAAGGAGAATAATCTTGTTCAAAGTAGTTATCATTTACAAATATTAATCCAAATTGACAACACACACCGTCATTCTTATATATTAATTAAATGCAGTGACTGCCGATGGCGAAATCGTTTTCGTTAGTTTATCGCCGATAGAAGCGTCCCGATTCGAGTAGTAAATATTTACAATTTAGCTTAGTTCAGACAATGTTTTCTATGGAGTGGTACGGTTGAAATGCTTGAAATTTTCGGTGATGTTAGTAGAATGACCCCCCCCCCCCCCAGTTGGCATATCACTGAATACTAACTAATCAGTTTCACACTACCGAACAAGTACATAATATGTCTTTAACGTTTGATGTCTGACGGGATAAACTGTACATGAGCTGTCGAATTTCATAATGCACATTACACAATTTAGAACTCGTTAAAATCAGGTTAAAATGTCATATTTATAACTTCAAAATTACAAGGGAAATGGGCATGGATTGTGTCACGATTTTGAACATCAAATACACCTCATCATTTAAAGGGGTACTGTACGCCAAATGTTGTTGTTGGTTTCTATAGTCTCCGAGTCGGAGAATAAGATAACAATTTTTTCATTATTTGAAAGTCTGTTGAGTACGAAGTAGTGTTACGGATGACAAATTTACCGGAATGCAAAAATACAAATTGTCGTTGTCGAGTAATTTTTGTACAGTTTTCAACCAAATGAATCAAATAAAAGTTATATTATAGGCATATTAGTCCCATATAATCATTTAAGTTATTGTATCGTCGCTAGTCAGTGAGTGGCTTGAGTGTTCTCCCCGTATCATCATAATATTTTAAGCGATCGTGTGTGCGATCGGTTTAACAATCCAGTATCCCTCAATTACTTTGTTTGATTACGGAAATTCGTAATTTAATTGACGCCATTTTATGGCTCCAGTCATAAATTCAATTTATATCAAATTATTAACTTTTAAATTATTAAATTTTAAGATAGCCTATTAACCTGAGCGTTTACAGAATACATCTTCGACTCAAATTACTTATGTTTCTCTATATTATCGATATTAGATCGTTGTTGTCACCGAAAATTTAATGAAAATGGCGTACAGTACCCCTTTAATAGATGTTCGCAAAAATGCACATAAATCCTTTCACTCGTGAGTACAATAACTCCTATAATAACTATCTAGCTCCTCCCACAATAACTATCTAAACCAAAGCTGGTATGTGTATTTATGTGTAGCTGTATAAAGTTAACTTAGACTGCACAGTACGTGGCCTATATATGGAAAACATTCACACCATAATAACCGGAAACGCTGCAGTATCACGGTAGGGAATCACTTAAAAATATTCACTGATTTAAATAAGTTTAAGACCGGCCTCAAAACATATCTCTTTGATGTAGCATTTAATTCCTAGATATATGTGCATGTACATGTATTATGCTGATTAGGCAATGAGCTCGATGTAATGTAAAGCGCCGTTGAATATGTACTCATAATATTGAGCGCTATACAAATTAATTATTGTATTGTATTGTATTGTATCTAGCTCCTCCTACAATAACTATCTAGCTCGTCCACTGGATGAATTCCAGAATAGCAGCTACCCAGACGTCTCATTAGAGATGACATTAGTGACGTATAGGAAAATAGGAAAATATAAATGACTTTGTAACTATGAGCGAAACGTGTCTCATGTAAAAAAAGTTTATAATTCAGTCCAAATTCAATTCAATTCAATATAAAGAGGAAAAGCTGTAATATTGCACTTGCGAATTCGAGACACACTGGATTGTATATACACACCCCTATACACACACTGGATTGTATATACACACCCCTAAAGCCAACTGAAGACATACCGTATAGCATCTTCACGATACAGTTCATTGACATTAAGTAATGTGGCTATATACGGCTTAATTGTAAAGTGACTCATGTGCCAGCGTGTATAGATTCAATGAATTACTAATAGTATTACTCAATTGGAAAATGTATCTCAATTAGTTGTAAGCCTGTTTGTTAAATCGGATCGTGAATTTTATTACTATCGGCTCTATCGAGGATTACATCGGATCTCTTCTCAATCAATAACACGCAACAACCAGATTGCTGATGCTATATGCTCTCATGCCATTCGAGTCCGACTCATCCAACGAGCAGGTTGAGTTTATTTGGTCTGCATGATGGAGTAACACGCACATGTCCACACGCAAACCGCAGGTGCACTCAATAATTGTTGATTATCTCGTTCCATTCTCATTCCGCGTTCTAGTTCGTTGCGAATGTGACATCGAGCGTCGACGTCAGAAGTCACTGTTTCTGAATGAACATTTGCGGATAAGAGCCCGTCTAATAAGTTATCTCTAAGTTGGGTATATTTTCCAATAAAAATAGTAATTTTTTAGAAGGAATTTGTTTGATGCAGGCTGTTTAATGCCAATATCAGAAATATGCAATTAAACGACATGAAATTAACTGAAATTGTCTGCACGTCAACTTCGAGGTATGTAAACGCCTGGAAATCACTTAATTGGGTATCAATATGTAAATTAGTCTTAACACTTTCTATACTAAATACTCAGTGATGAGTAGTTCCCTCATGACATATTCAGTTAATAAGTTCATTAATCAATCACAACTTATTACTGAATATTTCACACAAAGGAATATGAATTCTTCTGCACTTCTATTATCATTTTCGGTTTGCTATCGTCTGCTCATATATCATTAACATGCCTGCGCATGAATAATAGACCATTCCAATTAAAACTTTTTTAACTGGGTGGGAGAATACATTTAGTATATAAAGGGTTAACCGACCATTTAATTTCGTTCAAATAAAGACTCAGATTCGAATGCTACACGACCATTGGTTCCTCTCTTATTTTTTATTCATAGTTTTATCAACAATTTCAACCATATAATTACGATAATCTCACCGTTTAGAGATTGTTTGTATGGCTGTGGTTCCCAAATCAAAGGTCGTGGCGTTAGAGATTGTTTGTATGGCTGTGGTTCCCGTATCTAATTATAAGGTCGTGGCGTTGTCGATGTCACCGTTTAGAGATTGTTTGTATGGCTATGGTTCCCGTATCTAAGTATACGGTCGCGGCGTTATCGATGTCATCGTTTAGAGATTGTTTGTATGGCTGTGGTTCCCGTATCTAATTATAAGGTCGTGGCGTTATCGATGTCACCGTTTAGAGATTGTTTGTATGGCTGTGGTTCCCGTATCTAATTATAAGGTCGCGGCGTTATCGATGTCATCGTTTAGAGATTGTTTGTATGGCTGTGGTTCCCGTATCTAATTATAAGGTCGCGGCGTTATCGATGTCATCGTTTAGAGATAGTTTGTATGGCTGTGGTTCCCGTATCAAAGGTCGCGGCGTTATCGATGTCATCGTTTAGAGATTGTTTGTATGGCTGTGGTTCCCGTATCAAAGGTCGCGGCGTTATCGATGTCATCGTTTAGAGATTGTTTGTATGTCTGTGGTTCCCGTATCAAAGGTCACGGCGTTATCGATGTCGTCGTTTAGAGATTGTTTGTATGGCTGTGGTTCCCGTATCAAAGGTCGCGGCGTTATCGATGTCATCGTTTAGAGATTGTTTGTATGGCTGTGGTTCCCGTATCTAATGTCGCGGCGTTGTCGATGTCATCGTTTAGAGATTGTTTGTACGACTGTGGTTCCCGTATCTAAGGTCGTTTAGAGATTGTTTGTATGGCTGTGGTTCCCGTATCTAAGGTCGTTTAGAGATTGTTTGTATGGCTGTGGTTCCCGTATCAAAGGTCGCGGCGTTATCGATGTCATCGTTTAGAGATTGTTTGTATGGCTGTGGTTCCCGTATCTAATGTCGCGGCGTTGTCGATGTCATCGTTTAGAGATTGTTTGTACGACTGTGGTTCCCGTATCTAAGGTCGTTTAGAGATTGTTGGTATGGCTGTGGTTCCCGTATCTAATGTCGTTTAGAGATTGTTTGTATGGCTGTGGTTCCCGTATCAAAGGTCGCGGCGTTATCGATGTCATCGTTTAGATATTGTTTGTATGGCTGTGGTTCCCGTATCTATGGTCGCGGCGTTGTCGCTGTTATTGTTGTTATTGGTGTATAGAAACAACCAAGCAGCATACTGTACAGTAAACTTACCAACTTAGCTAATAGATGAAGCGATCCAGGGACGTGGCTGAGGTTCTCCGCTGGGGGTGTGCACCTTGCAATTTACAACTCAAATTCACCCCCCAATTTGCAACTAATGTTGTGTCAGAAATGAAATTTCCAACTCAGTGACCCCCATCCCGCACCATGTCGCCACGTCCCTGAACCTTTCTACACTCTCTTGGTGGTGGAACAAACTTACAATCTTACCTATATAGATACATGGATCTCGATGTAACACCCCCTCACATTGCACGTTGAGCCGATCCACACTTACATGTTGATGTTTAAGCAGCACAGGGCAAGTCTCAAACTCCAGAAGGGAACTGTTTCCTGATGTAAAGTATGCACCGCTGCAGCCGTCGGCTGGATCATCTGTATGCCCCGTCCCTGCTCATCTGTATGCACCGTCCCTGATCATCTGTATGCCCCATCCCTGATCATCTGTATGCCCCATCCCTGATCATCTGTGTGCCCCATCCATGCTCATCTGTATGCCCCATCCATGCTCATCTGTATGCCCCATCCCTGATCATCTGTATGACCCATCCCTGCTCATCTGTATGCCCCATCCCTGATCATCTGTATGCCCCATCCCTGATCATCTGTATGCCCCATCCCTGATCATCTGTATGCCCCATCCATGCTCATCTGTATGACCCATCCCTGGTCATCTGTATGCCCCATCCCTGCTGATTTGTATGCCCCATCCATGCTCATCTGTATGCACCATCCCTGCTGATTTGTATGCCCCATTCCTGATCATCTGTATGCCCCATCCCTGATCATCTGTATGTCACATCCCTGCTCATCTGTATGCCCCGTCCATCCCTGCTCATCTGTATGACCCATCCCTGCTCATCTGTATGCCACATCCCTGACCATCTGTATGCCCCATCCCTGCTCATATGTATGCCCCATCCCTGCTCATCTGTATGCCCCATCCTTGATAATCTGTATGCCCCATCCCTGATCATCTGTATGCCCATCCCTGATTATCTGTATGCCCCATCCCTGCTCATCTGTATGCCCCATCCCTGCTCATATGTATGCCCCATCCCTGCTCATCTATATGCCCCATCCCTGATCATATGAATGCCCCATCCCTGATCATCTGTATGCCCCATCCCTGGTCATCTGTACGCCCCATCCCTGCTCATCTGTATGCCCCATCCCTGCTCATCTGTATGCCCCATCCCTGCTCATCTGTATGCACCGTCCCTGATCATTTGTATGCCCCATCCCTGCTCATCTGTATGCCCCATCATTGATCATCTGTATGCCCCATCCATGCTCATATGTATGCCCCATCCCTGCTCATCTGTATGCCCCATCCCTGCTCATCTGTATGTCCAATCCATGCTCATCCATCTGTATGCCCCGTCCCTGCTCATCTGTATGCCTCGTCCCTGCTCATCTGTATGCCCCATCCCTGCCCATCCATTTGTATGCACCATCCCTGCTCATCCATCTGTATGCCCCATCCCTGCTCATCTGTATGCCCCATCCCTGATCATATGTATTCCCCATCACTGATCACCTGTATGCCCCATCCCTGCTCATCTGTATGCCCCATCCCTGATCATCTGTATGCCCCACCCCTGATCATCTGTATGCCCCATCCCTGCTCAACCATCCTGCACACTTATCAGGAACCGAAACATCATCGCCTTCGCTGTGTGGTTCATAGAATGCAGACTATACTTCGATTCCCAAGAGGAATTTATTAAAGTTTTATTCACAAACGTTCTATGGAAGCCTTCACAGAGTATAATTATATATACGAACATTCATTCCTCTGTTCTCGGGAGGATGACCCCAATCATAACCATAAAGTCACTGCGCCCTCAAAGGGTTATCGCGCTTGTTCAAATCACCTATAATTCCAATTAGGATAGTCCGATATTTTATCTGTTTATTTGAAATCTTAGTTAGCCCCTGTCTGTGGCCAGCCTTTGATCTTGCCGCCATTTACGGGAGCTGTCCATTAAAATCAGTAACTTCGACCGCTCTGAGATTGATCTGGTGGCCAACTTGACAACTAGCCATTAAGCAAAGCGGGGAAACGCTTCCTCTTAATAATGCCTTCGGGTCGCGTGCCAAGATTCTCGGTAGTTAAGTGTTTGAATATCGCTGCAGGTTACCATCTTAGGTGAACATGTCTGACGATCAACACACTAACCCATTGTCAGCGGCCATCTTTATAGGCGAAGCAACAGCGTAACCCACTTCCAGTGGCCATCGCAGGCGAAGCAACACACTAACCAACGGTCAGCAGCCATATTAGGGGAAGCTACAAAGTTACCCACTGGCAGCCGTCCTAGACGAATCAACAGAGTTGCCCACTGCATGTCAGTAACCATCTTAGGCGATGCAACATACTAACCCACTGTCAGCAGCCATCTTAGGCGAAACAACATACTAACCCAGGGCCAGCAGCCATCTTACGCGAAGCAATGTAGTCACCCAGTGCATGTCGGTAACCATCTTATGCGACGCAACAGACTAACCCACTGACATCAGCCATCTTAGGTGAAGCAACACAGTTACCCACTACATGTCAGCAACCATCTTAGGCGAAGAAACAGACTACCCACTGGCAGCCATCTTAGGCGAAGCAATATAGTTACCCACTGCATGTCAGTAACCATCTTAGGCAAAACAATCAGAACAGCCCACTATCAGCAGCCATAGTATGTGAAGTAACAGAGCAACCCACTGTCATTGGCCATCTTAGGCAAAGACACATAGTAACCCACTCTCAGTAACCATATTAGGCTAAGGAACAGACTAACCCACTTTCATCAACCATCTAATGCTAAGCAACAAAGTTACCCAGTGGCAGCCATCTTAGGCGAAGCAATAGAGTTACCCACGTGAAGCAACAAAGTTACCCTCTATATTAGTATCAGCGAACATGGAATTTCACATGAAACAGTCATAAAAACTACGAAGTCACAACAGGATTTCTGATAAGTTCCCTTCTGCACGATTCCTGAAAACAATAATAGATTAAAGACTTGAGACCCCAAGTTCCAACAACAACCGCAAAAAACCTATATGACCGTTTAACTATGGGTCAGTTTGTCAGCTCAACTGATCCCACGTGTTATAATAAGATCCCGGGGATACGTACGTGACACCGACAATGTTAATTTAAACCAGCCAGGATTGCGCTCCGATATTTCCACTCAAATCGATTGGTCATCCGTGCTGTGTGTTCTGTAAGTTGGGATGTTTGTTATCAAACATCCATCACAAATACCAACATTTTCTTCTCGTTTGATCAGCGAGTGGAATTATGCTTGCTAAATGTCTTTTCGAGTGTTTGCATACGGGCGCCATTGTTCGCGAGTTTGATCCTTTCAAAGCTCCACGTGCAGGAGTGTGTTCATTTCATGGTAATTTATAGCAATCGATACCGAATCGTTTTTGATGTTCATTAATTTTCTCTGTAAGTCTATACGGATATAAGTGTATGTCACTTTTTACCATTTTTTCTTACATTCTTTAACAATTTTATAATTTTTAATGTGTTAAGCCAATGCATTCTCTTATATATGCGAGGCGACCTATGGTCGACTCGCATATATAAGAGAATGCATTGGCACAGGGCCGTATGTCACTGCTGTGGATTTTGACATGTACTTGATATACATGTATAGGTTGACTGTTGAAATATAGTAGTAAGGTAGTTTTAATATCTAAGTTTAAATTGATGGAAAATTCCAGTTTCGTCGCGTTTCACCAACGAGTGGTATATTAAACAGAAACCATTCTCCTGGAAAAAACTTTCGACTATACACAGGAAAGAAGTAGTTGATTGTCGTGAGTCAAGTGTGATTTAGTAAGAGCTAGAGACTAAGAATCAGTTGATTCGTTCCCAAATAAAGATGATGATGATTATGGAGGTTTAGATTGGAAATCTTCTAACTTTGCCCATCACTTAGAACAAACTATGATTACCAGTGCCCGATGCTGGAAGACAATTATATATAGCCATAAAGTATATATACTTTATATCCAGTATAATGAGACAGCAATGTTTTATTGCCAAACCAAGTCCGTACGCCATCCTACGACCGTCTCTGTATATATTTGTCACGCAATCACGGAACAGGCCATGATATACATGTACCGTAGTCAGAAATTCAGAATATAAATATACCATTGGCAATCGGCAAACCTCGGTGATTTCCATACGCAAATAATATTCAAATCAAATCAAATTTAGATGTGCATGTATCTCTAACTGGTTAGAACAAAAGTGACACCGAATAGAAATATTGGCGCGGAAATATTTTTACACTCTTTGTTCGAATCGACCAATGAAATAGGTGAGCTTCCAGTGAGTAGATTCATAGGTCATTACGTTATTTGTAAACAAATAAGGCCAATACTATGGTAGGCCTATGTTGCGCTTCACAGACGAACGTTTTTCTTCCCGTTTGATCTGCGCGAGTAGAATGCTGGCTAAATGCCTTTTCGAGTGTTTGCGTACACGGGAA
Organism: Siphonodentalium dalli; assembly: GCA_032622095.1. Classification (NCBI taxonomy): domain Eukaryota; kingdom Metazoa; phylum Mollusca; class Scaphopoda; order Gadilida; family Siphonodentaliidae; genus Siphonodentalium; species Siphonodentalium dalli. Next base: position 290,983,963 of record CP136064.1, read on the forward strand.
CGGGGAGCCATCGAAGTCGAATATAGATGTTCTATTTCCAAACTATAAGTCCTTCCACCATAACACATCAATTTCGTTACTTTGCAGTGACTACTATTAAATAAGACATTAAATAAGGCCGCTACTCGTATTCGTAACACATCGCGCTCTGTGTTATATCAACTTATGTGCAGTTTATCAACATACTATAGTTATGCTACCATTGGTCACGATCTCCCTCCACACTGTGGGGAATACAGTCTAGGTTAACTCAATCTCCGTCTCATTGATACCAGTCTGTTAGAACCGAGACTGTGAGGAATAGTATAGTCTGTGGATGCTTTCAATCTAAACCTCCCTATTATCACGGTGGGGAATCACGTGGTTTCGAGGTTGGTGAGTGCCACGCATTCAAAATGTGCAAACAAAAACATAATATATGAGGAACTGGCACAACACATGGACTGTTGACTGTTATGAACATATGCTAGTTTATTTTAAAAACAAGTTGATACCTTACTTCTTCGGAGATGCCTACCCGTTGTGAATAGCGATATTATTTCGCTGGAAGCTCGTGATTCACGACGACGAGTACAGTGATTGCCAATCTAAACAGCACATGCACTGAGGTCGATCGTAGCTCAATATAACAACATTTGTGCGCTTTCTGATCGTTGTTGTATTTCACTACCCGTAAGAACGGTGACGATTTCATGGTTTCTAATAAGCTCGAATAACACCTGAAATTTATTTTCTGCAATATATCACGTAAAGATGTATAGGCCCTAATCGGAATTAACGCTCAAAATTACTATTTCTTTGGCTTCGGGGGTAAAAAATATTTGATTCGAGTCGATGAACCCACCCATCAAAGCTCAGAGTGATCAGATATCGATTTTGACATTTGAAATCTATTATTTTTCACAACCGATACTTTTTAGTGGCCCAGTAAAAAGTCGACGAGAAGACGGTATCGGACCAAATTGCGGATGATGATGATGGATAAGTCTAAAATCAAGTGGCTTTGTTTGTGTCCAGGGGTGGCACCAGAAAATCCCCGACAGGGGGGGGGGGGGGCTACACTAAATTACACCATATTGCCTGTTGGTATGTGAAATGAGCGCACATAGTGTGTGTGGCGAACCAATGAACAAAACCATATTGCAGTAATTATAGTCTCTTAGCTGGAGCCTGGAGAATTCTAATAGATCTGCAGTTGCTTATGATTGATGAACATTATCACATATGTAAATAATAACACATATATTATGGTGGTGTCAATTAAACTTGAATTAACGCTTCGCCACACTAATATTTGACCTGAGACAAGTCAGTGATATGATAATTAAATTTCTTTTAAATTATTGCCAATATTGGCACATGTGATACTGGCCGTCTATCTACATGTTTGCATTAGCTTATATATAACAGTGATATTTTAGCTTAATGTATTGTTGCGAGGAACTGCATATATTTGCCATATTGGTTAGCAGATGAGATAACTCGAAGATTAAAACCCATGAATTGCTGTGAAAATTCCTATATTCTAGGGAGGCCACTTGTCTTCTGTGTCAGTTCTAATTTCATTAGTTGTAAGTGCCAGCATGATGTTTCACTGTCGGATATATAGCTAACATGTGGCCATACTGTATGTACTCAATGGTCCCATAGACCAATGTGGCCATTGCGACGAATGCCAGAGTAGCCAGCAATGATAAAGCACACATGTTTCAATAGATTTTCATTACCACTAAAACGCTGATGGTGAAACAATACAGGGGAATACCCGGATTTATTGGGAACATGTGCCATGAATATTTTGTGTGGGATATATTCCGTTGTATGTTCTCTCTCTGATACTTTCCCACACTGACAGTCTGTACATGATTACTTCATCTTATACACACAACCGACTTACATATAGAAAATCCCCGACAAGTCCTCCCCGACGAGGGGGCCAGAGCTCCCCGACAAGGGGCTGTAGCCCCCCCCCCCCCCGGTGCCCCCTACTGGCGCCATCCCTGTTTGTGTCAGATATTGACAAACCGGCAAAATTTCGTTGAACAAAATGTTGATAAATAACAGGTTTTGGGCAATTTCATACTATAGTTGACTGTGGTTAGCATTATTTTTGGGCAATTAATCGATTCTGATGACCGAAGCGGCATTTCTAAAAATGTGTTATTGTTGTTGGAATCTGATGATATGTCGACCATCTAATCGGGTTGAGTGCCGGTACCTTTAAAAGACTTATGTGATATATATTATCCCATCTGAAATAAATTATGTCCGTGTAACAACTGAATGAATACAGAGCGTTTTCCGATATGATAATAAACATAAAGAGCGTTTGTGCCTTGTGTGAAAGCCGAACGTTGAAAACGGAGAACAAATTCCTGTTGCCGGACCCTGGGTGAAGAGGTGTAACTCTATTTTGTATTTTGGTCATATATATTACACGGGGACTTCAATAATTACAAAAGAGTTTTGGAGCCAACAACAACAGTTGAAAGAAATTTTCCTAAGATAAATCGTCCGCGCACCTGCCGTAAAGCCTCTAAATGTTAGATCGCTTGAGCTGCATTCTATGTCACCTTTACGACATCTATATTTGCGTTTTCAGCTCTATTCCAGACTCAAATTGAGTTAAATTGTTTGCTTATGAAATCAGGTCATCCTATTTTCGTTGTACTGTGTGCATGAACATAGCACAGTCAGAGACGTGGCGACAGGGGGAGGGGTGTCTCACCCCCTAACTTTGGTCAAAATTTTCAACAGTCGGAAATTTCATAGCTGCCAAAACATTATTTGGAAATTTCACACCAACAATAGGTTGAAAATGTTCTTGTAGTTTGATATTCAAACAATTTATTGTGGCAAATTAATTGTTTTTGCACAAATATTTGCATATTTTCCTATTTTTTATCAAAATTTTGGACTGAAATGGTCATCAGTTGAAATTTTCCATCCTGGTGGGGGGGGGGGGGGGGGGGGGGGTGACAGGTTGGAAATTTCCAACACTTGAAAAGCTTGTGTCAGGACTGGTCCCTACCCTGTGGCCAGTCAATTACACCCCTATCCCGCTTCCTTTATTTTCACGAGTAACAATATTTGTTTATGGCATAATTTATTCAGGCAAACATACTCGTATCATAACAAACACATTCATACAACTAAACATAAATTACATGCAACTGGTAACATATATAATCATGCAGACAGGAAAACATAAATGAGAAGTTGAGGCCTTGGTAACATATATAATCATGCAGACAGGAAAACATAAATGAGAAGTTGAGAACTAGACAACACACAACATCATGCAATAAGAAAATTCACATTACACTTACTCAATTGTACTTTATATTCCTACTATCAATCCATCCACTCATACTCCATACTTTTTCTACTAATAAACCATCCACTCATACCAGGGTATAACAAAACAATGCCGCAATATCACGAAATGAAAGAAACTAAATCTAGTGACGACAGTACACTCAGAGTGTGGTATAAGGAAAACACTCAACACGGTGGGAACCCCACTAAGCGGCTAAGCCCACTGTGAATCACCGGCATTCACAGTGATTTTTCCACGGTGTTCCACGGTGAACTCGAGTGGATCGGATTAAGTTGAATAAACAAACGTCCGGGTGACTTGTCGGTGACCACTTGGAATCACTGGGAATCACCGCGGATCACAGAGAATCGCTTCAAAACGCCGACATCTATATTGTATCACGTCATGCATAGCCGAAACCCTTTACTGTAGTTTATTCTAAAACATACACTCAGTGGGCCATTCATTGTATGCTGCTGTACATTATATTTATTTTATGGTTGATATTTTCAGAAAATCCAGAATGATTAACTAGCTACATGTATAGGTAAAATAAATAAACAATGTGTTATTGTATGGATTTCTTCCGTCCCTCGATCACTTATTTCAAATTTTAAGCGCAAATCTCGTATTATTTACACACATGCACACACACATATATGTATAATATAATGATTCAAGTCCATTAAAACAATTAAATCTGTTTTAATTTATTTTTAATAATGCTATCTTGTTTAGCATAATGTTTAAAAGATCGAAATATGCGCGAAACGCAAATATGGATAACATTCCCTAGCTCTCTCATTTGTTCAGGCCCTATATCAATGCATGCATAAACTCTCCCGATGGAAGTCTGATTCAGATAGCGTATATGTTTTGTTTTATTTATTGGGGTTTTGGATTTAACCCTGGAGGATTTGGAAGGGGCGGAACTACTTCCCTAAAACCAATGCACTTTTGAATTTTAATGATTATCATGCTATGGGTGTATAATAACATGAAGTGGATGAAACGGGTGTATAGTGTAAATATATATACCAGCTAAAAATGATAAAACAAAATGTCGGTGACCACTAGGAATCACATGAAAAAAAAATGAAATATGACTGTGTCCGTGTTATTTCAGACAATGGTAGTATAATGGGTGTCAGTTAGCTCTTACATAACCTTTGAAAGTTCCGCCATGTCTGTAAGAGGTGTCAAAATTATTGTCCCCATTGCAGCGCCGCATAGGGTGCGAGTTTCAATCATAACCATATGAGCTACATTTACATGTAGTGTTCACTTTGCCATTCAGAATGCAGATTATATTGTTTCACACTTAAGCGGGTCTCGAGCTTCCGAATTATACCTGTACGTAATTTGGAAGGAGGTATAAAATATAGGTTGACTTTAATTGATACCGATCATATATGTACATGTATCCCGGGAAAATTGGATGAAAATAAAGATCATTAAACCAAAATTGGAAAGGTAACACGAGTAACCTGGTGGGTGATATAACGGTGTTAGTTTTACTAAAGTTTGAAAATGATATTATTATTACAATGATATATTGATAGATACGCGATATATTTTGTTGCACCTGCTCTGAACAAAACATGTATTTGATAATGTCAGAGATATTTACGAGCTGTACTCAGTTTTCGCATATAAGTGAAATAAACGCTCTTTATCTCTACCATGTAATGAATAGACTAACTGGGAATTATCTGTATACCGAAGAATGTTCGGGACCCAAACGTTCTTCGATCACAATAATACAACCAGAAAGATGCCGTTCATGTATAACAATGTTTAGCGTACTTATCGGCATATGCTGATCCATGATCCGCGATGCATCAAAATCGATCATAATTTTGACTTTCAAACCAACAAGTGCCTTTAAAATGAGCAAGAAGTTGAAACTGAAAACATTATGATTGTTTTTTTTTCTCAAGTCAACACGTCAAACAGTTTAAAAGATAAAAATGTGCGCGAAGCACACAAACGGACCACAGTATAATAAAGTCTTCCGTATACAGCTAATTTTAATTGTACATTACTATGTTGTCTTTTTCAATTTTTTTTTAAATGAAAACACATAAAAAGTAGATGGTGGAAAATGCAATGCTATTCGGTTGCGAATACATGTATAAGCATTTCGCAGTGATTGTCGGCAATCCACCGTGATTCGCGGTGATATGTAGTGAGGTGGGAATAAACTGCCGTCACCTTGTTGATTAGACAATAGCGCCTTGCTAATCCTCTCCACTAAGGGCCACGCTGTTGAGTGGGCCACCGTGAATCACTCTCCCAAAAATATCCCCACCGTGTTGAGTGTTTTCCTTATACCACACTCTGAGTGTACTGTAGTTAATTTAAGAAAACAATATTGTCAAACATTTGGTGAACATTGTCATTGTCATCAGTTGGAAATTTTCCAACCTAAGTGGGGGTGTCAGGTTTGAAATTTCCAACTCCAGGAAGGCTTGAGGCTAGTCTAGATGCTAGGATTTTGCAATTTTCTTGTTCTGATTTCAAAATTTTCACACATCGGGCTGAACCATGGTCAGCCCGGTGTACGTGTCATTGTCGCTTATGGGGTTGATGTTGTAATGTTTTATACATAGATGCACACCAGTCTCGCGTAGTGTCACAAGGATCATTGTCATAGTGTTTTCTACATAAATGCACACGTGTTGATATTTTTTGTAAGTTCGCTTTCTTCTGTTCATCGATCAAACAACCATGCAGTTCTTGCGGTTCCTGTTTAAAATACCGGTACTAAGTCTAAGATCAATATGCGACCGATGATCAATTTTATTGCAGTTTTGTCATTGTGATAAAAGAAAGTCTTTTTCAGAACTACGGAAGAAATCAGAATTGAAGCAGACAGCAATTATTTACAGCAACATTTAAATCTTGCGCCGACTGAGACTGGTGTGCAGTTATGTATACATAAATGCACAACGTGTGCATCTATGTATAAAACGTTACGACAATGACCCCATTAGTGTCATTGTCCCTCCCCCGTGGCCAATGCAAAACTGCTAATTAGTTTAACAAAACAATATTTTACTACATTTGGTCAAACTTGTGGACTGAAATGGTCATCAGTTGGAGATTTCCAACGTGAGGGGGAGTATGAGGTTTGAAATTTCCAACACTAGGAAAGCTTCAGTTGAGGCCAGTCTAGATGCTAGGACTTGCCATTTTCTCACACCGGGCCGATGAAACATGATCGGCCAGGTGTGTCCTGGTCTCTTGCCCATAGCCATGTGCATTTGTCTGGAGTTAGACCACTAGATGTTAGGATTTATGCAATTTCCGGTTAAAATATCTGAATGTTCCCATACCGGGTATTTAGAACCATGGTTATGATTATATAGGATATTAGGCCTGAGCACTGAGGTGCAAGCAAGGGGGGGGGGGGGGGTGGGTGCAAATGGAATTATGCAAGTTTGGTCTGATTCTGATTCAAGCAGAGTTTAGTCCCCTACGCACTGAGGACTTATTACTGTGCCCGCACTTGCACGTAATGTGAAGAAATGTCACATTTGTTTATTTGAGATTTTTGTAATTTACAATTCATTCTGCATTATTCTGAGGAACTGAACTGTCCATATTCATTTGAAAATTGTCTAGATTAAGCCAGAATGAATTGTAACTGACAAAACACTTCAATAATTTTTTTTAGATTTAATTAAGAAAATACACATGCCCGCAGTGTTCAAACATACCGTAGCGAGGGGAATGAACTCTGTTTTGCAGCTTGCTATTATAAATGCTCAAGTAATGAAAGCATTACCAAATAGCCGGACAAACATATCTCAAATAAACGCACTAAACACACTCATCTACAACTCTGCAGCGATAAATTCTTTCCGGATGCCAAATTAACAGGGTTTGATACATTTTTCACAATTAGCGGCGAGTGAATCATCGCCATCGATGTCGCCATTTTGTTTTTAAGCATCATGTGAAGGAAACCGGTGTTCTGAAACAAAGTGCCTGTGTTCCGACATACTATTTGTTGCAGAACACTGGTCTTTCCAACTTTCGATTGAACAAGTTTAGATGGCGATGACTCTGAGTCACTCGGCACTAAATGTAAAAATGTTTAAAACTCTGTTAATTTGGCATCCGGAATGAATTTATCGCTGCCGAGTTGCAGATGAGTATGTTATTTATAGGAAACAGGCGATAAATGCCCGGTGTTTTGTGTTTAGAGCATTTATTTGAGATATGTTTATCCGCTATTTGGTAATGCTTTCATTACTTGTTCATTTATATTAGTTGTACATGTACCAATTTATAAATTCGATTAAAGATGCATAATCCGAATTAACGCTCCCAATTATTATTTTGTTGCCTTCGGGGGTAAAAAATATTTTATTAGAGTTGAGGTACCCACCCATCGAAGCTCAGAATGATCAGATATAAAATTTTTAATTTGTTATTTCTCGAAATGTATACTTACTTGTGCCCCATAAAAAAGTCTTCTATCAAAATTCTTGGACAAAATTGCAGATGAAGATGGATAAATTTATTCAAGTTATCAAGTGGTAATACAGCCATATTTCGTTGAACAACGTTTGATAAATAACATGTTTTGGGAAATGTTATACCATAGTTGACAGCAGTTAGCATTCTTTTGTTGTAATTAATGGATTCTGATAACTAAAGCGTATTTTGAAGAAAAATGTTGTTGTTGTAACTTGATGATATGGGGAGTTTGGGGACCGTCCAATCGAATTGAGTTCCTTTAAAACCCTATTTTTGGCACTCTATGTGATTGTGAACATAGTGATAGACTGATAGTGAAGTAATTATTTCCCCATAGGCCTCAAAACTAACATTTAACAGCCCACTGATGTGATATATACCATAAGCCTAGGAGTGGAAGGCATATTTATCTTATACCGGTTGGAGATATTGTGGCTATATATTGCCCATGCATTATACTTCATACATATATAATTATGTGTTATAGATTGCATGAACAGACTATAAGCAGTGTGACCCCTGACACGCTTAGCAACGATAGAACATATTCCTGTGATTAAATGTTGATATAGGACACAAAAGTATCTTGTATTGAACTGTTTTCCAGTCAATAGAATTTGATACACAAACTATATTCTTTCTTCGACTCAGAACTTAAAACTGTATTACACACCAACTGCTATTCCCGGCAGTTGAGGCCTCAGCAGAATACGGTTCCCAGAGAGTGAATTTAGTGACTCTAGCCCATTGTGGGGTATAGGGTCACTAAATTCACAATATTTCAAGGCTTGACCTGTTGATACCGCTTTATTCCATTGTCATATTCTTTTTATTTCAGGAATTCCTTTGGACAAGAATCACGGTAAATTCTCATTTGTGGAGAATCGCGATAAACTCTTATTGGTAGAGAATCCTGGTAAATTCTGATTTGTGGAGAATGGTTTACACCAGAATCTTCATGTAGATTTCCTCAAAAAACAATAATGGGAATTCGAGGGTTGATGAAGTATTGTCTAGATGCAAGAAATAATTGTGTTGAACAACTCGATTTGATACAGATTGCTCGGGATCGGGGTGAGATTGAATTGCTGGTCGATTTTTACTCCTTCGAACATCTTCTGCTGAGAAAGTTTTGGGCGGGGTTATCTACCCTGAGGAACAATCCTTTCCTCCGAATCCTAGGCGGTGATTACACTTCTATTAATCTGTTCGTTTCCAAGTTCATTTCGGAACTGAAATCATTCGGAATAAGTCTCACATTCTTCATTGATGGCTCAAAGGGTAGCTGCAGAAATACTACACGACAGAAGTTGGATACGTGGGTCAGGCGGCATCATGATGACATGAAACAACTCAATGACTTGTTAGACGTTTGCAGAGGTACGAAAGACATAGCTGATATTCCTGAGACAGTTTCTGTCCGACCTGTGCTTTTAGAAATACAATTTCTGCATGCGCTAAGGCAGTTAAACTGTGAAGTAATACAATGTGGTGAAGGTGAAGCGGATTATAAAATCGCACATGGACTCTCAAATCGACCAAATGCATTCTGTGTTCTCAGCAATGACTCCGATTTCTGTATCTTTAAAAGCTGTTGCTTTGTGCCAAATGAACTGTTCGACATTGAAAATGACCTTCACTTGGGTGAACCGGTACCACTGCCAGAGAAGCCTAAAAAGTTAATGGTTGGGATGATTACAACAGAGAGAGTCATGGGTGCACTTAATGTAAGTCGGGCCAGTGATCTTTATACGTCGGATTACGTCCACATTTCATTTGCAGAATGAGGTCCCCAGAGGGTTAGTTTAGTGATGCTACTCTGCACAGCAGGCTAGCATCACCAAGTTCACCCTCTGGGGACCTCATTCTGCTTAGTCTTCTAGGAAGTAATTTTTTTCTTTCTGTTCAATTTCTATATCCCCTCATTTGCAGAAGATAATATGCATAATCGAGATGACTAATGGGTGAAAATCATCAAAGTCAACTGAGAAACTTCAATCTGATCTTAGGTCTCACATAGCAATTGAGGCCTAAGCAGAATGAAGTCCCTCCCCAGAGTGTGAATTTGGTGATGCTAGCCCACTGGGGACCAAGCCTTGAAATAGGGTGCCTGTCATTTGCAGAATGAGGTCCCCAGAGGGAGAATTTAGTGATGCTACCCCGCATAGCGGGTTAGCATCACCAAATTCACCCTCTGGGAACCTCATTCTGCTGAGTTGTAAGCAGAATGAGGCCCCCAGAGGGTGAATTTGGTGATGCTAGCCCGCTATGCGGGGTAGCATCACTAAATTCACCCTCTGGGGACCTCATTTTGCAAATGACAGGCACACTATTTCAAGGCTTGCTGGGGACCTCATTCTGCAAATGTCAGTCAGACACTATTTCAGAGCTTAAATAAACATCATTTTAACATCCACAGCTGCACCAGCCAAGTTACCTCATCGAACTGAGTATTGTTGCTGGAAATGACTTCACATCAAGCTTTATGAAGAACTTTAAGACCAACCTCGATATCAAAGGTCCCATGACTGTTTGGAATCTGGCTGGATGGGTGCGGAATTACAAAAGCATTGAAAACCATGGACTACTGTCCTCAGAAATGGTAAGCTAACCTGATATGAGAATGTTGATTACTTAAATATAATTTTTTTTCAAGAGACTGTGCTGCTATTTGAGAATGGTACCTGTGAAATTGTCAAGGTTGTTTTTGTGATTTATAGCCCTCTTAATTAAGATTGTTTGGCTTCGGCAATAAGCTACGGCAACCCTTTGCCGTGGCCCAGTTTGCTTCAGCAAATTACTGGATTTATGATATATTCACATGAACATAGAAAAGTGCAGAGATAGGTATTTACAAAAGATTATGAGGATATACATATGTACATAGATACATTCATACAGGTACTGTACATGTAATCATGTGGACAATAAATTGGTTATTATAAAGACGATATTTTCAGCATATATACATGTATGGCCAAATGTCAAAGTAACTTGTGCTAGTTGAATAGAAAGTGAATTACTCTTGGGCTCCAAATAAACATGCATGCACGTTTATTATTTTCTTGGGTAATTTCCCCCCTGCACAGTGCTTATTTGGGTCTGCACGTTTATTAATTTTGTTTCTATGAAAATTGAAATCAACACAAACTCAAGATTTCTATATGATTCCGATATCAAAATGTTGAGCTTACCGGTATAAGTTTATGCATGTACATGTATATGGCATACATGTGAACATTTAAATATTGAATAAAACACCACATGACACATACTGTCTTGATTCCTATACTTGACATAATAGTACAATACAAATACTTAGTTTAACCACTGTTAATATGTTGATGTTTTGCTCAGAGTTCCTCCTGCACTATTATTTGGGTCTGCACGTTTATTAACTTTCAATGGAATTTACCCCCTGCACTATTATTTGGGCCTGCACTTTTATTTGGAGCCCAAGAGTACCTATGTACAAACTCACTGGGTAAGGATAGGGTGAATCAAGATTTTTTTTACTTCTGGTCTTGCTAATAAAGTGTTTCACATGTGTCGTTTACTTTTATTTCAGCAATATGACAGGAATTTCAGGGCAGCAGTGCAGCATTCAAGAGATTTTTATAACCTGACTCTCAACGAGCAACAAGAAAATTCAAACCGTGGTTATATGACAAACATTATTCTCGAGCGGGTTGAAAGGGGAGCTTATCCAGCTAATTTCATGGGAATGCATCGCAAGTTTTACTGGCATCGTATGCTGATAGAGGACACCGTGTATGGACAGCCTTGTATAGAGGGTGTGTTGTCAGGTATACGCTCATACGTTTACAGGATGCTGCTGCCTAGAAATGAGATGGTCGTCACCGAATATGGTAAAAGTCCATGGGAGCCATTTGGCACTGTTGCTGTAAGTCGCTAAGCTTAATGTTACTGTCCTAATTAAAGATACTCAATCCGATCAGACGATCCCCATATTATCAAGTTACAACAACATTTCTTCAAAATACACTTTAGTTATCAAAATTGATTAATTACAACAAAATAATGCTAACCGCTGTCAACAATGGTATAAAATTTCCCAAAACGTGTTAATTATAAACCTGTGGTTCAACGAAATATGGCCATATTATCACTTGAGTATCAAAAAATTTGGACGTATTACCACTTGATTTCAGAGTTATATCCACGTTTGTTTCTGAGCCACAAATAAGTATACATGTCGAGAAATAACAAATTTGAAATATCGATATCTGATCACTCTGAGCTTCGATGGATGGGTTCATCAACTCGAATCAAATATTGTTTACCCCCAAAGCCAACAAAATAGTAATTTGGGAGCGTTAATTTGGATTATGCATCTGTAAATGACTCCTCGAAATGGGATGGCTCCCCAGTTAAACTGCATTTCAGTTAGACTTTAAACGTGGTTGTATAAACCTCTCAAGACATCCAGAGGATTATGTGGTTAAACGCGTGTAATTAACTGGTATGAAACAGGTAACTTCTAATACAATTGCAGCTCCAGAAAATTGACATATAATATGTCAGAAATGAAATTCACTGACAGTCAGCGCTGTGTAGTTAGCTATACTGTATCGACAGTCAAGGAATATAGCCAGAGTTTCTTTTCTTTCAATTGCAGTGATGCAGCAGTGACTAAAATGTTAACTGTAGCTCTTCGGTCTGTCTCAATAGAACCATACAAATATGGATATCATTGGAACCGGCTCCTTGACCACATTGTGATAGTTACAGTTATGCCCTGTGCCATAGGTCGCCTCGCATATATAAGAGAATGCATTGGCCTAAAAAAAATCTTTTTTTAACACTTTTTACCATTTTTAGCTCAACTTTACTTTGTAAAGTTTGAGCTATTGCCATGGCTTTGTCGTCCGTCATCCGTGTGTGCGTGTGTGCGTGTGTACGTAAGGCGTCAACAATGCAGGCTACAGGTCGTACCTTTGGTCGGATCATTATGAAATTGGTCATAGCTGTTGACATCAACATTTAGACCAGAATGAATAATTTTGGGGTCATTCGGAAAAATAACATGGCCGCCAGTGGCCATATTGGATTTCAAAATTCAATCCATTAGCACGGGCTACAGGCCGTACTGTTCGTCTGATCATCATGAAATTTGTCATGGATGTTAATATTGACATGTAGATGGGAACGAGTAATTTTGGGGTCATTCGGCCAAAAAACATGGCCGCCAGCAGCCATCTTGGATTTTACTCTTTGTATGACTAAATTCTTTAGCACGGGCTGCAGGTCGTACCTTTAGTCTGATCATCATAAAATTTGTCAAGAATGTTAATAATGACATGTAGATGGGAACGAGTTATTTTGGGGTCATTCGGCCAAAAAACATGGCCGCCAGCAGCCATCTTGGATTTTACTCTTTGTATGACTAAATCCTTTAGCACAGGCTACAGGTCGTACCTTTAGTCTGATCATCATAAAATTTGTCATGGCTGTTGAAATTGGAATGTAGATGGGAACGAGTCATTTTGGGGTCATTCGGACAAAAAACATGGCCGCCAGTGGCCATATTGGATTTCAAAATTTAATCCATTAGCATGGGCCACAGGTCGTACTGTTAGTCTGATCATCATGAAATTTGTCATGGATGATAATATTGACATGTAGATGGGAACGAGTAATTTTGGGATCATTCGGCCAAAAAACATGGCCGCCAGCAGCCATCTTGAATTTTACTCTTTGTATCACTAAATTCTTTAGCACGGGCTGCAGGTCGTACCTTTAGTCTGATCATCATAAAATTTGTCATGGATATTAAAAATGACATGTAGATGGGAACGAGTAATTTTGGGGTCATTCGGCCAAAAAACATGGTCGCCAGCAGCCATCTTGGATTTTACTCTTTGTATGACTAAATCCTTTAGCACGGGCTACAGGTCCTACTTTTAGTCTGATCATAATAAAATTTGTCAGGAATGTTAATAATGACATGTAGATGGGAACGAGTCATTTTGGGGTCATTCGGCCAAAAAACATGGCCGCCAGCAGCCATCTTGGATTTTACTCTTTGTATGACTAAATCCTTTAGCACGGGCTACAGGTCTACCTTTAGTCTGATCATCATAAAATTTGTCATGGCTGTTGAAATTGGAATGTAGATGGGAACGAGTCATTTTGGGGTCATTCGGACAAAAAACATGGCCGCCAGCAGCCATCTTGGATTTTACTCTTTGTATGACTAAATCCTTTAGCACGGGCTACAGGTCGTTCCTTTAGTCTTATCATCATAAAATTTGTCATGGCTGTTGATATTGGAATGTAAATGGGAACGAGTCATTTTGGGGTCATTCGGACAAAAAACATGGCCGCCAGCGGCCATCTTGGATTTCAAAATTTAATCCATTAGCATGGGCCACAGGTCGTACTGTTCGTCTGATCATCATGAAATTTGTCATGGATGTTAATATTGACATGTAGATGGGAACGAGTAATTTTGGGGTCATTTGGCCAAAAAACATGGCCGCCAGCAGCCATCTTGGATTTTACTCTTTGTATGACTAAATTCTTTAGCATGGGCTACAGGTCGTACCTTTAGTCTGATCGTCATAAAATTTGTCATGGCTGTTGAAATTGGAACGACTCATTTTGGGGTCATTCGGCCGAAAACATGGCCGCCAGCAGCCATCTTGGATTTTACTTTTCTCGTCATGTCTATAAACTACATGTAGTATTAGACATTCAACTTTCCACATTCCTAATTGCTCCATTGACTGTAATACATTAAATTATTCCCTTTTCAAGTTGAGCTACAGTGTCATTGACACTTTCATTTCTTACATTCTTTAACAATTTTATAATTTTTAATGTGTTAAGCCAATGCATTCTCTTATATATGCGAGGCGACCTATGGTCGACTCGCTTATATAAGAGAATGCATTGTCACAGGGCCGTTCTGTTGGGTAAAGGGTTAATGCAATGCAATGTTATCTGAGATTCATTACACACACATATTGATGAGAAATAACAAGTTGATGTTACATTGTTATCTTTGTAGTATGCATTGCTTTCATTATTTAACATATATCGCAGGTGTGTCGTCAGAATGCATGTGTACGCATAATATCGCATGCTTGTGGTCGGAATGCATGTAGAAGTTTTGTGTATATTTGTATTGTTTTTGCTTGAAAGATTTATCATTTGTATATTGTGTGTGTATGGTTTGTCACAAGCGTTTTTTATATGGTGTCAGTCACGCGTATGTGGTCTGCCTACATTGTATGTCCGTTGCTATGTGATGCTCAATCATATAATTGAGACTACCCAGCAGGTTGGTTTTGTATTAATCAATTATTATACCCCCGCAATGAAGTGGGGGGTATACTGGTATCAGCTTGTCCATCCGTTGTCCGTGGACAGTCCGTGGACACAAATTTGTCCAGAATTTTTCTAGTCGTTTTTGTTATTATTTTCCGTGAAACTTGGCACAGACATCGGCCACCATGGGAACCTGTGTACCTGCGATTATGATGCCTGTCGCACTTCCTTTGGTGGAGTTATCCCCCTTTTTCGACTTAGAACATTTTCATGCATAATTTTGTCCGAGCTTTTATTTCAACATTTTTCAGTCAATAGTTTTAGGATTAGCGTTAGGGCTTAGGGTTGTGCACCTGCAATGGGAAACTGTTATAATATTATTTTAACTAAATGTTTACTGATATGTGAAACATCTTAGTGTTTTAAAAACGTGGGGGGTATCCTTATTCCCTTGGGACAGTCACACCTCTAGTTCCATTTGTTTTTCTTTTAGTTTGAAGCTCTTTTAATAAAGATACTTTGCAAGATTGGTGGTGATGTTATTCTCCCGAAACACAGTAGTTATGGAGAACATGAAATCTCCTGAAAATAATGCTTTTCCCAGTTAACTCTTACTTTATTAAATACTCATTGATAATTATTTCTCTTAGGTAGTGTTCAGATAATAAGTTCAATAGTTTGTTTATTGAACTGTTTATCTGAACATTTACCACCGATATTAAAAGAGTAGTCCTTCTGTAATTGTATTATCTTTTCGTCTCTCTGTCATCTTTTATTACCCGAAGATCCCACCAAATGAATGATAGAAAATTCCAATAGATACTTTTATAACTGGGTGGAAAACTCCATTCAGTAAAGAAAAGGTTAAAACCCGTTTGTACAGTAACGCCCTAAGTAATCGACCTCTTAACCACAGCAGAATTATGGGTAACTTTTCAGGATTTAGTCGGAAATATGGCTTGTTGCCATTCATCTGAAAGCTCTCGGGGAGAGCTTTCCGATGAATGGCAACAAGCCATATTTCCGACTAAATCCTGAAAATTTACCCATAATTCTGCTGTGGTTAAGAGGTCGATTACTTAGGGCGTTACTGTACCTGTTATTGTGTCAGACACGGCCAACTGAGACAACATCTAACAATTTGGATGAGAGAGGTGCTTTATTTGTCCTCTGTCCTCATAAATTTGAATTTTCTTCCTTCTTGATTACAGGCTCAAGTATCAGATGACCGCCACCTTCCAGGAGTTCAGTATATCAACGAGAACCAAGTGTTCAAGAATCTAAGGACGTTCCATCAGATAATGACACATATAGATCCAGGTAAGAATCTGAGGACGTTCCATTACATAATGACACATATAGATCCAGGTAAGAATCTGAGGACGTTCCATTACATAATGACACATATAGATCCAGGTAAGATTCTGAGGACTTTCCATCACATAATGACACATATAGATCCAGGTAAGAATCTAAGGACTTTCCATCACATAATGACACATATAGATCCAGGTAAGAATTGGAGGATGTTCCATCAGAAATCAAAATCAATAGCTCACCCACTCGTCCTTCTATTCAGGAAATCTATCAACTCAGAGAAATTCCCAGAGTCCTGGAAAGCAGCAAACGTGATCCCGATTTTTTAAAAAGATGATCCCGCGGAAGCCAAAAATTACAGACCAATTTCCCTTCTACCATGTGTGTCTAAAGTTTTTGAGAAAGTGGTTTTGAAACAGATTAGTAAATTTTTCATTGAAAATGAACTTTTATACTTCCATCAGTCAGGATTTCTCACAGGTCATAGTGAGGGGCGCCGGAAGAGGGGGCAGAGGGGGGCAGCTGACCCCCCTGCCCTTGACCAAGGGGGGCGAGCGGGGGCAGGACTTGCCCTTTTTCTGGAGACAGAAAATGCTTTTTGTGTGTTTAATCTCGTGCTTTTAGTGCAAAATGTGACTTTTTTGGTCCAAATACCACCAATTTCACAAGGAATATTATTTTTTTGTCAATTTTATCACAAAACGGCCATAAAAACCGACAAATACCATTAAAATAGGGATTTTTGTCACAATGAATTTATGGTTATTTTCCCGAGTTTGCGGAGAAAATGCTCTTTTTTGCGGAAAAGTGCCCTTTTTGTAGGCTCTGCCCCCCTGCCCTTGGATGCTTCCGGCACCCCTGGTCATAGTACAACATACCAACTATTGGACCTATATCACAACCTGTGCCAATCCCTTGACAAAGGACTACTTACATGTTCTATATTCTGTGATACATGTATTTCCAAAGCCTTTGAGAGGGTTTGGCACAGGGGACCGATACACAAATTAAATGCTTATGGATTAGAAGGAAATATTTTAAATTGGATAGAAAACTACCTAGAAAATCGGACGCAGAGGGTCCTAATCAATGACACATTTTCAAAATATGAGGTCATCCCAGCGGGAGTTCCACAAGGGTCTATCCTGGGGCCATTTTTATGTTTACCCATACCATGTATGGTAAACCTAGTGTCGTTGTCCGGATTGACCACTCGTCGTTCGTCCGTCCGTCCGTCCGTCTGTCCGTCTGTCTATCTGTCCGTCCGTGTTTACTAATGACTACTTATGTGGCTAAGATTGTGTAAAATATATATTTATGTGCATAACTTCCGTTGCGTGGCTAGCCACGTAACAGCTTTCAGATGGACGTTCAAAAATGATCTATTTGGCCTAATCAGCTTATTTAATTTTGTAGTCACTCAAAATTTGGAAACAAAAAGTCCATAGATTTAGACATCCATGACATGTCAATAGGAGATGTCGGACACTGACGGACATTTATGTGGCTAGCCACCCAATCACGGACCTGTCAGTTTCTCCTATTCCACTGTCCCAGTTGCTGTGTGCAAGTTTTTGAGTTTTAATCAGCTTCTTCTGCTATAATTCCAACATGTTATGAATCCATAATCTGGAGTTTTATCACTATCTACTACTTGATAGCCACATAAAATTTTATGGCTACTTGAGAAGCCACATAAAAACTGAAGCCACATTACCATTTCTAGCCACATAGGTCGGAGCCACATATCTACCCATTTGTTCGTCCGTCCGTCTGTCCGTCCGTAGACACTTTACGTGTAATGCGATAACTCAAACATTTTCTACCTTATCAAAACCAAATTTTGTATATGGGGTTTTCAGCCCAAAATACAGATCGAGTTCGAATATGGGTTTGATCCGACTTTTTTTTACAGAGTTATGGAACTTTTTCGACTTAGAATTCACGCATTCTGCCATAACTCAAACATTTTTTATCTGATCGGAACCAAATTTGGTATGTGAGTTTCTCGGCCCAAAATACAGACCGAGTTCGAATATGGGTTTGATCCGACTTTTTTTTACAGAGTTATGGCCCTTTTTTTACTTAGAATTCATGAATTCTGCCATAACTCAAACATTTTTTATCTGATTGTAACCAAATATGGTATATGAGGTTCTCAGACCAACATACTGATTGAGTTCGAATATGGGTTTGATCGGATGTTTTTTAATGGAGTTATGGTCCTTTGACATATAGTTCACACATACTTCGATAAAGCAACCATTTTTCATCTGATAGGAGCCAAATTTGGTATATGAGTTTCTCAACTCAAAATACAGAACGAGTTTGAATATGGGTTAGATCCAATTTGTTATACCAGAGATATGGCCCTTTTTCAACTAAGAATTATCCAATTATAACCCAAGTAACTTACAATTAATGAATACCTCAGCCTCACAGCTTCTCTGTGAGAGAGATAAAAAGACATGGTTTATTGAGAGTTATTTATAGCCCTCATATGTTCCCTCTGTATAAGAGACACAAATTAGTGAATTATTGGATAAATTGATTTAGCTATCTTATTAACCACAACTTAATGTGAATTTATTTAACTAGACCAATGGAGCTCTCTAAGTCCTTGGATGATGGGACTACATTGGATCAAACAGGGCAGAGATAGGTGATTTAACCCCTTTTACCCATTCCATGTCTTTTAACCTTTTCCATTAAATAAATAATTATATTATTTTGATATCTCACATGGCAATTTGCAACAACATGAATAGAACTGCTTATACTATGATAGTGGTGACAGGCTCTAGAGTTTAGACGTTATATTAACCCTTCTATATTGACTCATACATTCCAATAATTTGTGTTATTACTGGTTATTATGTACATTTGCCATATACTACTTCATATCATAACAGTATACTCTATAATTCAACATTAAAAGATTATGATTCTGATTATAACAATTTACTATCGCCAAGGGATGGGTTAAACATCTGCCGATCGTGATCGGCCTCTCGTTGTTCTTAGTCTATATAAATGATTTAGCCGACCGTATTGAATCAATAATGAGAATGTATGCCGACGATACTTGCCTCACGAACAGTCACTTTGATCTTAATATACTTGAACATACTATGAACAGCGATTTAGACAAAATTACAGCATGGTCCCTAAACTGCTTGGTCAGTTTCAACCCAACTAAAACAGTTGGCATGTCCTTTTCATTAGTTGCGCCCTCAACAGTGAAACCAAACCTCAATTTCGTAGGAAATTCAATCAACTTCGTGGACAAGCATATACACTTAGGTCTGGAACTCCAATCAAATCTCAAATGGAATGCACACATTGAAGGGTCTGTCAAAATAATTGCCTCACGTCTGTCTCAACTCCGACGGATTAAATATCAACTTAACCGGAAAACCATTGAAATTATTTACAAAACATATATTTTACCCTTATTTGATTATTCAGACGCCGTCTGGGACAATGCCTCAAATTATATGTTAGAGAAGCTTGACTGGCTTCATGTCGACGCTGGACGGATAGTCAGTGGTATCACCCGTTCTGCTTCGGACAACACGGTACTACAGGAGGTCGGATGGCCATCACTCAATAAACGACGTCAACTACAGTAATGCTCTAATTAATCGACCTCTTAACCAAAGCAGAATTATGGGTAACTTTTCAGGATTTAGTCGGAAATATGGCTTGTTGCCATTCATCGGAAAGCTCTCGGGGAGAGCTTTCCGATGAATGGCAACAAGCCATATTTCCGACTAAATCCTGAAAAGTTACCCATAATTCTGCTTTGGTTAAGAGGTCGATTAATTAGAGCATTACTGTACATAAACTGCAGGCACTCTATAAAATAATCAATAATCTAGCCCCCTCTTATCTAGCCAATACACTTCCCCCCCAGATCACACGATGTTGCAGATAATGATTGGAGACACCCTGGTAAATTTTACTCATACTATTGCAATACTGAACACTTCAAACAGTCTTTTTTTCCAGCGATGGTGTTAGAATGGAATAAGCTTCCCAAAGTAATCACCGATGCTAATCAATCTTCTACCTTTAAAACCAACTTGTATCATATTGATCCCACAATCAGCCCCCCTCTTCATTTCTATGCTGGACGCAGAAAATACAACATTTTTCATTGTCGCATACGTAATTTTTGCAGTGAACTCCGATGTGATATGTTCAATAATTATATCGCTGACAGCCCCGTATGCTCATGTGGAAATCGATCTGAAGACGCCTATCACTATTTCTTCATGTGCCCATTGTACCAACGTGAGCGCTCAGTTCTCTTTGAGAATCTAGCCCGTGAAAATCTCAAAGTAAGCCATATTTCAGAACTCATGTGTGGAATACCTTATCTCTCGTCCCAACAAAATATGAAACTATTTTCCATCACACAGCAATATATTGCAGCGACTAAGCATTTTGACCCCTAATGATTATATTTATCTTATTTGCGAATCTATACTTGCTTCCGGAATTTCAACTTTTACCTCACAAGTGGACAAACCTCCCATTCAAACATCTCATTCTGATTTATCATCTGTATTGCCTTCCAGAGCACAACAATAACAAAATAGAGAACGAATCAATTGTACCATTATATTTTACAACCGACATAAAAGTACTAAGAATAGATAATATATTGGTCAGTCATTCCAAAATTAATAAAGTAGTGACATTCTTCAAATTCAAATTTTCTCACAGATAAGAAGCAACCTCATGGAATCATCTCTGGAAGGCGCTACACATAGGGTCCTGCGAATTGGAGATTTTTATCGAATCGAATATCGAATCGAGTCTACGTAATCGAATCGAATATCGAATCGAATATCGAATCGAATCATACCTGTGTGTTGCATTCTCAATTAGGCATTTAATGTCAATGATTAGACGATTTGAGAAACGTTCTATGAACTTCCATGAAATTCCATCATAGCTTGTGTGGCGATCAACCATCGTTCCCGATACTATTAATTTCAATTGATAATTGTTGAGAGAGAAAAAAACAGATTAAAACGTCCATGCGGTCATAACGACGATTAGATATATAACCACTAAACGTATTATCGGAATTAAATTCACGCGCAATTTGTAGAGTTTGCATGTACATGCACAATTGCAAATCAGCACTCGGAAACACCTGTTTTTATAAACTTGAAGATGCGACAACAGTCGCAGGGTAGCCTGTTTATGTATATAGTGCTGGATGCTTAGATGTCTTCTTGTCCCAGACGCTTGCGATTTATATACCACATTGCATTCATCACACGTGTAAGTTTCATGTTTAAAATAAACATGAATAACGGACGACAAATTGTCAAGCACGTGTTGTTTACATTTTCGGCGATATTACAGAACGAATGTCAACCGCGACGAATGCGGAGGATGGGAAAGTTACATTTATTTTATTGTTAAATACACTTATTAAGTAACTTCATTTGGTCGTAACATATATCAACATACCATGCATAAAATCATCTGGCCAAAATCCATTTGCATTCATACTTCGTTCGAACGACGAATCACTAGAAAAGGGGTTAGCGGTGTACTCCATTGGTACCTCGTGTGCGCGGTTTTAGACAAAACGGGAAAAGTCACGTGCGGGAAACTGATGTTTTTTGTTGTACAATTTGAAAAAGTAGAATTACACCACAAAAATTGATCGAGATATCCCTGGTAACTCGAGTAATGACCAATCTAGACAATGCTTTTAAGCATCTCATCGCTATTATAATTTACGCGTGTCGTCGGTCCATCGGCGATCTCTGAGCTTTTGGCTACCATGTTCAAAGCTAGAATTCAGATATATTTAGTCGTCCTATAGTTGCTAATTACTGGCTATACTTATATTTAATAGCATGCGAACATTCGCGATGTACAATAAGAATTATAAGGTGCATATATTCATAATTTTCGGGAATTATATGGCACAGAAGCAGCGAAGATCGACGTGTGCACTTGTCCGTAAATAGCTTACTTTTTTGTCAGTGTATATTCGAAATTTCGAGTTGGAAATTTCGAATCGAATTTGACTTTCGAATCGAATCTCGAATCGAATATCGAATATTCGCAGGACCCTAGCTACACACTATATCTCCCATAACTTCTCACCATGTAAATAAGTTTGTACCGTCATCTTGATCACATGTGTGTTACAATATTGTATT
This sequence comes from Siphonodentalium dalli, assembly GCA_032622095.1. Lineage (NCBI taxonomy): Eukaryota > Metazoa > Mollusca > Scaphopoda > Gadilida > Siphonodentaliidae > Siphonodentalium > Siphonodentalium dalli. The sequence goes on from CP136064.1 coordinate 291,006,574, forward strand.
AGGAGAGGGGCTTCATAAGTTGCAATAACTTGTGCCCCAATCCCTTTTGTATATTTTGCAAATAAAATATGTTTTAAGTCAAGTCAATCTGATTATGACACATATAGATCCAGGTATATTTTAGAACCCAAACACAACATACAGGACCAGGTGTTCTTTTAGGGTTTAAATTTGGATACCATTTCTTGGCTTGAATTTGAGCTCATTTTAGAATTGTCACTAAATAGGAAATCAGAGATTTCAATACTACATTCCTCAACATGAGTTTGATGATTTTTAGCTATTTTGAAGATAGCTGGAAATTCAGAGGATTGCACACATAAAGTGCAACTCAAAATTTCTGAGTAAGGGACATACAAATTACCAAGCATAATTCAAATCGAGTATTGAGACTGAATAGTGCTGTAATTATACACCCCTGCTATGATATGACACATACCACGATTTTTTCTCACTATATGATATGCGTATAGTGAATAACTTTTAGACTCAAAAAGTTATTTAAATATGAACCTACAGTAATGAATGGTGGCCTAATGGTGGTATAATGATAATTTCATTTCTCATTTCTAGTAGCATACCATTCCATGCCTAAGCTTATATAGGCACACTGAACCTTTTTTTAGCTCAGTTTTGAATTCGCGCACTTTGAATTCATGCACCACGGTGTGCGAATTCAAAGCTGACAAAATAATTTCCATATTCTGTTTGTATCTGATGGCAGTTTCAGTTCAAATTCTTCAGGAAGGTATATTTGGAGATTAATCAAATACCATCACAACAATAATGCATGTATACATCAAACAAACATATAGCTGTTCATTATTTACTGGTGAAGATAGATGTTTATAATACTCCATATAATCATCCTGTCTGTTAAATAGTTATGGACATCATTGATGTTAATCGGCAGGGTAAATATCAACCTCGTAGGCTTGATAATGTAGGCTGCTGACAGAAATAAATCAACACTTGGTTGCATAAACATGTACATGTATTTTAAATATCTGAGGTTGACATTATGATTAAATCAGCCTATATGACCATGACTTCACTACTGGGATGCGGATTTGGACGACAACCTGGTCAATTTGGGTGTGAACACTCACATATTTTGGCTCCTCTGCTATCACCAGATCTATCTGGCATCTGCTATCACCAAGTCTTCTGTTATCACCCGCAACGGTTACCAGGGTGATTATAAAGATTATAAAGTTTTCCATTATTTCAGATATCGAAAAATCTTGGTTTGATAAATATGGCAGGAAAAATGGTTTCATGATCTATATTCTGCGATACTTCCTTCTACTCAACTGGGGTCACAACTTGTACATCTGTGATGGTGAATTTATAGCCTTAGTTGCCATGGCTTTCAGTCGACCTGGAAAGAATGAGGGGTTCTATCAAGAGATGACAATCCGCCCAACACCTCGCTGTGTAACCATTGGTAACTGGTACCAGGTAAGGACAGTACCACACATTCAGATGTGTGTCCTATGTATTAATACCACTTATTACATATTACCTATGTGTAATTTACCTTGATTTCTCATGTGATTATAACCAATAATTTCACTAGTGAATTATGTAACTTTAACCAGCGTGTTATGTACCGGTATTCATATGCGTTATCAAAATGAATGAGTCGTGGGTATAATGATGGTATTATTTGGATTTCTGGTAAATCAGATGTTTATAGTGGAATATAGTAAACAGAACAAGTACAGGAACTGGTGATGCGAAATAATTAAGGCAGGACTACTTTGTAAAACACTCGAGTGTAATGCGCTCTTGTGTTTGTACAACGTACGTCTCTGCCTCTCAGGAATTATTTCACATCACCAGTTCAATCAAGTAATTACTCTGTATTAAATGTTCACACTGTGTAATCGATCTGAGGATTCAATGGGCCGCCAACGAGGGTTCAAGCATTTTTAGTCAAGTTTTAAAAAAACTTGACTTATGGTTTGACGAGGGACAGTTGGCGGGCGGGCGGGTGGGCGGGCGGCGGGCTGACCTAAAGAATGCCTTACAACTTTGACATTTGTAAACAGATTAAAATTTATTTTAGTATGTGAGTTGCTCCCAATGACTATTTATTGCCTGTAGAAAATGGGTCACGTCCGAACTTTTTGACAAGAGTTATCCATCTTAGATGGTTTTAGTCAAGTTTTTCACTGTTAGCGCGATAACTCACGCAAATATTAACCAATTTCAACAATATTTGGTATATGAGACTCTTGCAACAATATCTCGGACAAATTTTTTTTCCGGAGTTATGGATCTTAGTTTGTCTATTTTTAGCAATTTTATCACCGTTAGCGCGATAACTCGATGAAACATTAACCGACTTCAACAATATTTGGTATATGAGTCTCTTGCAACAATATCTCGGACGAGTTCGAAATCCAGGTTTGTCCGAATTTTTTTCCCGGAGTTATAGGTCTTAGTTCATCTATTTTTAGCAATGTTATCACTGTTAGCGCGACAACTCGATGAAATATTAACCGATTTCAACAATATTTAGTGTATGAGTCTCCTGCAACAATATCTCAGACGAGTTCGAAAACCAGGTTTGTCCGATTTTGTTCGTGGAGTTATGGGTCTTAGTTTGTCTATTTTTAGCAATGTTATCACTGTTAGCGCAATAACTCAATGAAATATTAACTGATTTAAACAATATTTGGTATATGAGTCTCTTGCAACAATATCTCGGACGAGTTCGAAAACTTCGTTTGTCCGGAAAAAAAATCCGGAGTTATGGGTCTTAGTTTGTCTATTTTAATAACAATTTTATCACCGTTAGCGCGATAACTCGATGAAACATTAACCGACTTCAACAATATTTAGTATATGAGTCTCTTGCAACAATATCTCGGACGAGTTCGAAATCCAGGTTTGTCCGAATTTTTTTCCCGGAGTTATAGGTCTTAGTTCATCTATTTTTAGCAATGTTATCACCGTTAGCGCGATAACTCGATGAAATATTAACCGATTTCAACAATATTTGGTATATGAGTCTCCTGCAACAATATCTCAGACGAGTTCGAAAACCAGGTTTGTCCGAATTTTTTTCGCGGAGTTATGGGTCTTAGTTTGTCTATTTTTAGCAATGTTATCACTGTTAGCGCAATAACTCAATGAAATATTAACTGATTTAAACAATATTTGGTATATGAGTCTCTTGCAACAATATCTCGGACGAGTTCGAAAACTTCGTTTGTCCGAATTTAGTTTTCCGGAGTTATGGGTCTTAGTTTGTCTATTTTAATAACAATTTTATCACCGTTAGTGCGATAACTCAATGAAATATAACGGATTCAATTGAATGTTTGAATGTTTATTTGCACATTTATACAATACAGTGTTATATAATTATATGTATACATATTTACATGTGCAGGGGTGGCATGGCCAGTACAGGCCGTCTTCCTGCCACCCCTGTAATATAACATTACATGTATGATTGAGACAGCGTTCATTGCTGAATAATGAGTATTTACAACAAGGATGAGCGTGGAAGGGTTTGTCAGTGGTAAATCTTCTTAAATTGATATTTGGTATATAGGTCTATTGCAATAATATACCATCGTCCGACTTTTTTTCCCGAGTTGTGCACCTTATTGGCAGAAGTTTGGTTCGACTGCCAAAAAACTCGACAAAAGCATCTTAGATGCGTACCCCTTGTTTATTTTTATTATATTAAATGTTGAAAATCATAGAAACAGGTGCACTTCTTGACATGGAGAGGTTAATGCTAACATTTGGTCTTTGGCTAGTGGGGGAGTCACTTCTCACAATGCCCTTCATGAGACGCCAATGTCCACATTGCCATCCGTGGTATATGTGTTGTAATATCTGCATATTGAATCCTCATTGACAATCCCAACACTTCCTCGTTGACATTTTACTACATTATATTGATTATTCCAAAGAGTTATGAGCTGAAAAATCACAGTGCGAGTTGATAAAATATTCGCCTACACCCACATGTCTTAGATAATGCAAAACTATGACAATTTAGTTGAAATTACCGAGTGTGTTATCAAGTGCACTGATTTTTTTGTTGACAGTACCTGGCTAGTGAACAGTATATCCACATACCCTGTGCGATCGACCTACAACTATTCAATGGCCCATACATACATGAGAAGAGTCTCCCCATTTACTTGCATTTACTTGTCCATTGTTAAAGTGATATGAAACACTCCGGTATGGTGATTAAATATAAATGGAGAATAATCTTGTTCAAAGTAGTCATTTGTACAAATATTATATCTAAATTGACAACACACACCGTCATTCTTTTATATTAATTAAATGCAGTGACTGCCGATGGTGAAATCGTTTTCGTTAGTTTATCGCCGATAGAAGCGTCCCGATTCGAGTAGTAAATATTTACAATTTAGCGTAGTTGAGACAATGTTTTCAATGGAGTGGTACGGTCGATTTGCTTGAGATTTTCGGTATGTTGGTAGAATACTACATTCCTCCAGCTGACACAGCACCTGAACACTAACTTATCAGTTTCACGCACCCTAACAAGTCCTTAATATGTCTTTAAGTAGTGCACCTGTTTCTATAATTTACCATATTTTAAATTTAAAAACAACTGCACCAAAAAACGCCCAAACCGTCTTTGGCAGCCCATCAAATCTGCCATGCTCCCAAGGAATCCTCCGATCATTTACGCCGTGTGATGTTTGTCTGATGATTACCTTGGATGAGTTCTGCCAGAATTCTATTTTAGGAATTATGAATTTTAGGTATGGTTCTCTATGTGTCCATTCCACGATAACTTCAACAAACATTATTTTGACAAAATTAAGTTCATGATACGGGCGATGTTGGCGGTGGGTATGCTGTTAAAATATTCAGCTCCGTCAAAAACCGCCATAAACAGAAAGAATAGTAAAATATAGACAGACATTGTTTTTATACCAATCAGAAATATAGCATAAACAGTATGTTATTGTCAAATGTTTTTCCTTTGTTATGTAAACAAAAGCAAAATATGTTCCAGAACCTGGCTTTTGTTTAGATCCGGATATGGTAAACATAAAAAGCGTTATTTGTTACTGTTTTCCTGATATGGAAATAATAAAGAGCGTTTATATCAATTGTGGGTGATTAACCAATAGAATTGCACTGTGTTATGTAAACAGAAGCAAACTTCTGTAACACAAGCAGGTTCTTGTTTACGTACACCATCGTATGTCTTGACGACAATATACTATTATGTTTGGCATATGGACAAAACTATATATATTTTAATATTCCTTCTGTTGATGGCGATTTGAACAAATATGAATATTTCTACAACGAACGCCTCCCATGCCTTTAATAGTAGTAAAGAATATCTTCGATCACTTTTGATAATCAGTCCTGACATTTTTTTTTAGATATTTAGATAATTTTCTGGGTGTCCAATTCATGATACAAGTGTGGCCACTAACAACAAATGTTATCCGATGATTTCTGCATGAGCTTTGATATTTTTCAGGACATCTATCGCCATGCGTATTCATTCCTTGGTTGTATTCTGAATCTGAAACATGAATTTCCGACGCCGGATGAGATCTTCTCCGGATCGGCATGGACGGCGTATTACACATGCTGTAAAGATGAAGGTGAGATAATTCAATCTCCATCCAGAGTGCACCAGTTATACTTCGCTTCTGACTCTGTAACCGGCTTGGTACCAGTTTAGTAAACAGTTCTGTTTTATATTTTTAGCGCAGGTTTTCACTACAACAATGACGTAAACTACAACTCCTCAAAATTGTTGAAAGTGAATCATCTCACAAGTCTGTTTTGGTAAATGTTTTTACAACTACTCGTTAGTAGGTCAGAAGTGCAAATCAGAATGCTCCATTATTAACCTTTGCCTGATGATTAATAATGGCAGGTTGCAATAAATTAGAACATTTTTATATGCGAGAGGAAATTAACCAGGAAACCAGATCACAACATTGTATGAAATATTGCTTAGATTCTATCAGCATGTGTTGAACCAGTCGACATAAATTTCGACTCAGTATATCATATAATTCATCTGAGTCGAACAGGACTGGCCGGAATTCTATTTCCAGACTTGGGGATATACCAGGGAATTCCTTGTTTTGATTGGAAGCGGTACCAGAAAGCGCTGGCCCCGATTGGCTAACCGATAACAGCTGCGCGTGTCCCGTAAAAATAGCTCAGGTGTCGTCTGTATACGGCGAATGCAATAGTCGTTTAACTCGGTCATGTGGCACTGATTTAAAGTTAGTTTTAATAGTCGTATTGATTTTGACCAGCTGCTTTATTAAAGAAAAACACTTTTTACAAATGGCATGATTCTGATCGGCGGCGAAATAACCGATGCCTCTATTCAGTGTTCTGTACTAGTAAATCTCTGCCTCTCGTAACATTCCAATACAACCGCATAAATTATTCCTTATTTGGAATGTCTGTGACATCAGTATGACGTCACGAAATTGGGGGAAGCCCATTGTCCTGGAAATGGGTTTTTACATGAATTCGTGTCGACGTAATATTATAATTATTACGGAGATGTTTACGTCGACTGGTGTTGAACTTAAGTTATGAAATGATATAAACTTTATGTGTGCTACCGTATATATCTATACTGAGTACGGACTTAAAATGTCATGCTGTGCCAGACTGTGTGCTATATGTCTATACTGAGTACGGACTTAAAATGTCATGCTGTGCCAGACTGTGTGCTATATGTCTATACTGAGTACGGACTTAAAATGTCATGCTGTGCCAGACTGTGTGCTATATGTCTATACTGAGTACGGACTTAAAAATGTCATGCTGTGTGCTACATGCCTGTACTTAGTATGAAGACCTACTTCAGCACACTAGCACTCGACGATTATTTATGACTGGAACTTATTGCATCGGAACGATTGTATCTCAACATTTGAGATAGTATATGATGTTCCAGGATTATGAAATACCTTTCAATGGAATCAGTTTTATTGTTTTCGAGATATTCCCATTATAGATTTCCACTTGAAAATGACCATAACTTCAACGGCTGAACACACGACGTAATGAGGTCATTCAGGTTTAACTCTTCATGACTGGAGCTTCCTGAAATTTTGCGAAAATCCTGTGCCAATGCATTGGCCAAACAATATTTACCTTGACCTTGTAAGTCAGTGCATTCTCTTATATATGCGAGGCTCCCTATGGGAGACTCTCTCATACATGTATATGATAATGCAGTGCATAGGATCCTTAATTCTGCACTCCATTGGAGAGCTCAAGCTTGCATAGCAAATAAGCTTACTTAATGCAGGTTATTTTCATAAATTTTACATAGAAATTGGCAACACAAAATGTCATTCTTTCAAATAAATTATATGTACTTAACCCTTTACCCAACAAACCGGCCAAAACCGGCCAAATAAAGCTTCAACAGCCTAAAATATCTTCGGTCTGTCTCAATAGAACCATACAAATATGGATATCATTGGAACAGGCTCCTTGACCACATTGTGATAGTTACAGTTATGCCCTGTGCCAATGCATTCTCTTATATATGCGAGTCGACCATAGGTCGCCTCGCATATATAAGAGAATGCATTGGCCTGAAAAAAATCTTTTTTTAACACTTTTTTACCATTTTTTCTTACATTCTTTAACAATTTTATAATTTTTAATGTGTTAAGCCAATGCATTCTCTTATATATGCGAGGCGACCTATGGTCGACTCGCATATATAAGATAATGCATTGGCACAGGGCCGTTCTGTTGGGTAAAGGGATATGTAATAAAACATTTGTGCACATTGTCACGCGCGAGTAGCGGCATATAATTCTGACTACGGTACGCATGTATATCATGGCCTGTTCCATGATTGCGTGACAAAAAGGGTTAACGGTCATTAGTGGCAGTCCTCAAAATATGGTGCTGGACATTTGTAGAATGAGGTCCCCAGAGGGTGAATTTAGTTACGCAACCCTGCACAGCAGACTAGCATCATTAAGTTCACCCTCTGGGGACCTCATTCTGCTCATCTTCATGATATCTTTAATACTAATTAATGAAATTTGTCAACAACAGAGACAAGTTGGAAGCAGAGTTTGATTCTATGATTGTTCCCAGAATCAAATTATTTATTTCTAAAATGGCCACCAGTCAAATAAAGCCAGCTTATCCATTCTAAACTATCTTATGACAGCACTATGGTACTAATATGGCTGAAGGGGTCACTCTCACCAAAAAAAGTGCTGAAGGGTATACAGGTTTTGAAAATGTGCTGAAGGTTATACAGGGTTTGTGATCGGCAATAATGCAGTTACTTTATCTGTTTTTCTGAAAGTCTGGTGACCATCAGCAGTTCGTTTTCAGTTTCCTTTGAACATATACAATTCTTGAACAGAAATCATGGCAGACACAAAATCTAAAAGTCATTAGAACGAGCTTTCAAAACCTGTGTACCCTTCAGCACATTTTTTGGTGAGAGTGCCCCCTTCAGTGTCACTCTCACCGAAAAAAGTGCTGAAGGGTACACAGGGTTTGAAAATGTGCTGAAGGGTACACAGGGTTTGTAATCGGCACTAATACCGTTACTTAAATTGTGTTTCTGAAAGTCTGGCGCCTATTAGCAGTTTGTTTTCAGTTCATTTTAATGTTCATTGGAACGTAAACAATTATTCTCTAACAGAAATATTGGCAGATACGAAAACTAAACGTAATTTAGAACGACATTTCAAAACCTGTTTACCCTTCAGCACATTTTCAAAACCCGTGTACCCTTCAGCACTAATATTGTAACATTCTTTTCAGCCTGGGAGTATGGTACTAATATGTTAATATTCTTTTCAGCCTGGGAATATGGAACACAATACTGCCAGATTCCACTTGAGCGACTACAGCACACGAGGAGTGAAATGAACAAAGTCATTAAAGAGAAGAGACACATCATTAAAAACATTGTGGAAGGATTCTTCCCATTCGGTGACAATTGGTAGAGTGCTCTGTTTGGGGCAGGAATGTGGCAACTAAAATAGTTGGAAATTTCATGCCTGATCGATACAACATATGTTGGAAATTTTTAACCATATTTTGTAGGTTGAAATTTTTGTATTTCCAACCCGTAATTAGTTGGGTATTTGTTGTTTTTAGACCAACAACAGCATATTTTTCATCAAATTTTTTTTTTGAAATGGACATCAGTTGGAAATTTTCCAGTTGAGGCACCACTTGAAAAGTTCCAACCCAAGGGGAGGGGATGCAAATGGCATGTTACAAACATGGGAGATTGGTCTGGTGCAGTTGTAAAATTTGGATGAACACCCCTCCACCCGACTGAGATCCTCATGTTTCAGGGACATGGTTATAGAGTCTCTGTTGGGGCATGTCCACCTTGAAATTTCCAACTGGACCAGACCAAACTTTTCAAATTTCGCACCCCTACCCCCCCCCCCCCCCTCAAGCTTTTTGAAAATTTATAACCTGACACCACTCCTAAGTTGGAAAATCTGACCAAAGTAGGAAATTATGCAACTTTTGGTCAAAAAACAACAAATTCCCCCACTTTACTGTTTGAAAAATCAACCTATTTTGGTGTGAAATTTCCAACTAATGTTGTGTCAGGCATGAAATATCCAACAGCTGAAATCTTTTACCAACATTGGGCAAACTCTCCCCCCCCCATTGCCAGATCCCTGGTTCTGTTTGATAGTAGACAAAAATAAAGTGCTTCAGAATTTCTTCTGACTAAATTATTCAGTTATAGTCAGGCCTGTGAATATGGTGCCGTACATGGTGCAGAATGAAGTCCCCAGAGGGTTTTAACCCTTTACCCAACAGAACGGCCCTGTGCCAATGCATTCTCTTATATATGCGAGTCAACCATAGGTCGCCTCGCATATATAAGAGAATGCATTGGCTTAACACATTAAAAATTATAAAATTGTTAAAGAATGTAAGAAAAAATGGTAAAAAGTGTTAAAAAAAGATTTTTTTTAGGCCAATGCATTCTCTTATATATGTGAGGCGACCTATGGTCGACTCGCATATATAAGAGAATGCATTGGCACAGGGCATAACTGTAACTATCACAATGTGGTCAAGGAGCCGGTTCCAATGATATCCATATTTGTATGGTTCTATTGAGACAGACCGAAGATATTTTAGGCTGTTGAAGTTTTATTTGGCCGGTTTTGGCCGTTTTGTTGGGTAAAGGGTTAAGTTCCCAGATGGTGATGTGCACCCATTGGGCACCTCGATTATGCACTGTGTCATCTGCCATGGTAGACCTAGATGGTGATGTGCACCCATTGGGCACCTTAATTATGCACTGTGTCATCTGCCATGGTAGACCTAGATGGTGATGTACACCCATTGGGCACCTCGATTATACATTGTGTCATCTGCCAATTTGGGGATATAGGGCAACTAAACTAAAAAAGAAAACGAAACTTTCTGAGGATTTTTCTAAAGAAACTAAAAAACTTATTAAATTGACAATAAAGATACTTTCCACAAAAGCTGAATGAGGTACCCAGAGGGTGAATTCAATTGGGCTGTAATGATACACTTGGTCACGATACGATATGAATCACGAAATATGATCAACAATATGATAAGTATCATGATATGCTAAATTAGTGTTCTCAAATGATTTACCACCTGAAATATCAGAGTCAACATGTTTATAACTGGAGATAGAGTTCATTTTAACTCAAATGCAGTTTAATAGTTCATTATATGAGTCAAATATACATATAAATGCTGCTTAATAGACATGTAAACTTGAGAGAACATTGCAGGTTTTGCTCTTTTACATCTTTAGAAATTACTCCTATCATTTGAAAGTGTACATTGAATTCCTGATGAATAGTTACAGCCCTAGAATTAAGTGATGCTATCCCACTGAACAATTCTGTCCGGTACAATATTTTCTGGCTTGGTTGTCAGCATTTGGCAATTGCAAAATTGTTCTTCATATTCTGTCTGACTACAAGTTTGTTGAATTGAGAAGAATTTGTTGAACCTCTGGGTGAGAGTTTTTGTTGCCAGTAATGTTCATGAGCATTTTTCACATCAATTGTTATTGTTTGTCACTGCTCTGTATCTCATTTGTGTTCAAAATATAATTTGTTTTGTGTCAATTTTCAGAAACAGAAAATAAATGTTTTATGAATGTTAAGTTTTTCATATTCTTTTATTAGCTCAACTTTGTAAAGTTTGAGCTATTGCCATGGCTTTGTCGTCCGTCGTCCGTGTGTACGTGTGTACGCAAGGCGTCAACAAGGCAGGCTACAGGTCGTACCTTTGGTCGGATCATTATGAAATTTGTCATAGCTGTTGACATCAACATTTAGACCAGAATGATTAATTTTGGGGTCATTCAGGGTCATTAGGAAAAAAAACATGGCCGCCAGTGGCCATCTTTGATTTCAAAATTCAATCCATTAGCACGGGCTACAGGCCGTACTGTTTGTCTGATCATCATGAAATTTGTCATGGATGTTAATATTGACATGTAGATGGGAACGAGTAATTTTGGGGTCATTCGGCCCAAAAACATGGCCGCCAGCAGCCATCTTGGATTTTACTCTTTGTATGACTAAATTCTTTAGCACGGGCTACAGGTCGTACTTTTAGAGTGACGTCAGAAACTTCAGGGGTTAACATAACTTATTATCAGACCTGAAAATTTATCAGGTTTTCCGGCGACGTTCAACGTCACAACGTCTTGTCCAATCAAAGCGCGTTTCATATAATAAAACAGTTATCGCATTGTTTCTTGGTTGACACGAGGAATTGTCAGCCCTCGTAAAGCCAATATTCACCTCGGCCTTCGGCCTTGGTGAATATTGACTTCATCGGGTTGACAATTCCTCGTGTCAACCTCGAAACAATGCGATAACTGTATAATCACATTTTTGCCTGAATGACCCATTAAAGACTTCGGTTAATATCGCTCTGAACTTGGCTGATAACCCACCAAACTCAGCTGAAACTCGGCTGATAATCATTTTTTGATAGTTATGTGACGTCATCAAGTGGAACATTTTGTTTACATCGAAGCATAACTGCCATTCTGAAGCGTAATGCCTAACGCATATCGATAATTACAATGGATCCAATAGAAGAATTCCTTAACTTAAATAATAATTCAGAGCTGATGGACTTCAACATCGATGTATACCACGATAAAAGAGATGTGACTTTTAAATGGAAGAGAGTCAGAATCAGAATGAGAGCCAAAAACAGAAGTTTGGGACCAGGAAACATTGCTGACTTTGCTAGAATTATGATTATTCATCTACCGGTATAAAGATTGTGTCTTTTAGATTATGTGTTGTGCATCAATCGATCGAGTGAGCCCAAATGGCAATTACAATGGTTGATCTAAATAATAACGAGGTTATTACTTGGTTAGTTGATATCGGCCGAGATATATCAGCTCAAGCTAACTTCATATCAGCTGGTGACTGACAATATGACTGCGTTACCTGAATCGCTTTTAAACACTAAGCCTATGCTTCGCTTGGTGACACCACAACCGATACAGCCGAGTTTGGTGGGTTATCAGCCGAGTTTAGTGGGTTATCAGCCGAGTTTGGAGTGATATCAGCCAAGATCGATAATAGGTCACTCTAGGCAAAATTGTGATATCCAATTAATAAGTTGGACTATTCTCTGTGTTCACCTGCAAATAGCGTGTCTGTCTTTTGCAGAATGAGGTTCCCAGAGGGTGAAATTAGTGACGCTTTCCTGTATGGTGGGCTAGCATCACCAAATTCACTCTCTGGAGACCTCATTCTGCTTAGGCCCTCAACTGATATATGGTAGACCTAGGATCAGATAGAAGTTCCCCAGTTGAAGTTAGTGATGTTAGCCCTCTGTGATACGAAGAAAAAAATATATGGTGCATAGGCCCAGGCTGATCTCAGAGAAGAGCAGAGGAATAGAGGGAGATGGAGGGAGATTGGGTTACTACTGCCTGACATCTATTACCGGTATATATTTTGGAACTTCTGTCTGTATGTGTGTATATATGTATGTATGTATGTGTGTCATATACTAAAAAACTGTATGTAGGCCTACTTTGATCCGGGGAACTACATTGGGGGGGGTCCAATTTCACGTAGGACTGTGTCCTTGACCTCACTCATATACGCTCATAAAGGCATGTTTCTGGACCGATTGACCAATCCGACTCAAATTTTGTATTTAGGCCTACTTTGATCCCGGGAACAATATGGGCACGTCAAATTTCACGTGCGACAACAATGTCCTTAACTCTGACCTTGACCTCACTCATATACACTCATGTAGGCATGTTTCTGGACCTCGACCAATCTGACTCAACTGAATTTGGTAGGTAGGTCTACTTTGATCCCAGGAACAATATGGGCGGGTCCAATTTCATGTGCGACCGTGTCCTTGACTTTGACCTTGACCTCGCTAATATATGCTCATATACATGTACATGTAGGCATGTTTCCGATCCGACTCAAATTTGGTATGTAGGCCTACTTTGATCCCGGGAACAATATGGGCGGGTCCAATTTCACGTGCGACCACGTCCTTGACTTTGACCTCGCTACTATTCCCTCATGCAGGCATATGTTTCTGGACCTCGACCGATCCATTTTAAATTTGGAATGTAGACCTACTTTGAACCAGGAAACAATATGGGCGGGTCCAATTTCACGTGCGACCGTGTCCTTGACCTTGACCTCGCTCATATATGCTCATATAGGCATGTTTCTGGACCTCAACCGATCCAACTCAAATTTTGTATGTAGGCCTACTAATTTGATCCCAGGAACAATAGTGGCGGGTCCAATTTCATGTGCGATCATGTCCTTAACCTCGGTAATATATGCTCATATAGGCACGTTTCTGGACTGACGCTGTATACAATAATGGTCTAAGTAATCGACTTCTTAACCACAGCAGAATTATGGGTAATTTTTCAGGATTTAGTCGGAAATATGGCTTGTTGCCATTCATCGGAAATCTTTCCCTGAGAGCTTTCCGATGAATGGCAACAAGCCATATTTCCGACCTTGACCTTGACCTCGCTCATATACGCTCATATCCGACTGAAATTTCTGGACCTCGACCGATCAGACTCAAATTTGGCATGTATCTTTTCAGCTGTTTCCAGCTTTTTTTCACAAGAAGGTTTAAAAAAAACTTACTTGAATTGGCCTGATTCATGCAAAAATGAAAAGATTTTGAAGGGGGTGTACACTGTATGTTGGAGTTAAGATTCCAGCTTTTTTCAATGTTGTGTGTTCTCATCCCTGATCCCGGGAACAATATGGGTGGGTCCAATTTCATGTGTGACCGTGTCCTTGACCTTGCTCATATATGTTTCTGGACAGATTCATTGTAATTATTTAAAGGCCCATTTAATTTTTGAATTACCAATTATTTTTTTTATAGTGCCTTGAAATACGGTTTTAATAACAATCGATGACATAATATGATTAAAATACCATTAATTGGAACATCTGTGTCTCATATACCCATAGAATATTAGAAAATAGCTGAAATCATAGAAACATGTTCCTGGTTTCGCTCCAAGAATGCAACAGAATTCAAATAAGTTATCGATACAGGCAATACACTTCAGCAGAATTGAACCCTTTTATGACGGGATCTGCCCTGGTGCAGCATTATATAAAGATCATACAGGTGCCAGTTAGTGCATTCTGGTGTATATATAAGAGAATGCACTGGATTACAAGGTCAAAGGGGTGAGGGTCTGCGGAGCGCATTTCAAGCCCCTGTGGGCAGATAACTCGATCCTCTGGATCTGGATTTGTACGCCCAAGTAACCAATTGTGGAATGATACCGGTAGTAACTGGACTAACTCCCCTGGAGTATGCATGCATGGCTCACCTGAGTGTTTATAATTTAAATCATATTTCTTCGCTACACAGTATATTTTGTCCATCAAACTTAAATGGTGTTCAGGATTCATGTAGTGGTGGTGACATTAGTCTCAGTTGAAATCCAGCTAAATCTGCCCCAGCTACTATATTCTAATTTGAGCTACATTATCATTGTTATTGACTCATCTAAAATTCTGATATGTTACTCTGTCCGTATGTAGTAGCAACAATGCCATAAATTGTCAGAACTGCATCACAGGAGTGTATTCTTCATGCATAACTTCACTTTAATTAAAAATATTTCCCTTGGGGAAAGGATGAGTTGGATAACTGTTCGGTACCGGTACGGTTTAACCTTCGTACGAACGCACCCGCAGTTATTCGAACAGACCTTTGACATTTAGCATTTCTTTTGTGGAAATTTGTGTTATATCTCGTTTAATTCAATTGTAAGTTGAATTATTTTATATTTGATCATCTCATATTTATCTGCTATATTCATTTTATCGTATAGCGAGTGACGGAAGCTCGATTTAAGTTTAGGGTCTTGATGCACTTGGGGTAATAAAAAAACGGTGTCACTTATTTTCGAGGTATATTTGGATTGGATCCGGGCCAGCTCGTCCCAGGGCCCACTCGGTCCAGGCAGTTTTTGGGCCGGCTTTTGTGGCCGAGTGGGCCCGGGAATTAAGTTTGTGGATATGAATTTCATAAGTTGAGATAATGATTTATATCAGCGTTTTGTCCATCAATTTTGACACTGATTACTTTTGGCATGTTTTGTTTACAAAGATAATATTAATACGCAGTAGACTAGTCACATATGTCGGTTTGACTGAACTAGAAAAGAAACCGACGAATTCGTGAATAAACAACATTGTAGGCCTACTGTTTTCACATTCTGAATAAATTTCTCTGAGTTCATCTCACTATCCCTGGGTTAATTTCGGAAAACCTTTAGAAGTCATTATTGTCCCCACTCATATCAAAACAATATAAGCAGGTTGTTTACACAGTAACCAGTCGGCTAATCAAACCTCACACTTCCAAGGCTGAGATGGCATCTATAGATAATCACTTTCATATGCCGACGACATACGGTATACATGTATACCCTGCTGGACAAAACAAGTGTCCGCTTAACTGCGGTGCGGTTAGAGTTGCCACCGCGGCTGAAATGCAACTGCACTGCGGCTCCACCAGCTAAAGTTCTACAGTTGGGCCGCTGTGTATTTGCCGATCGGCCATGGTGTAGTTGCCGCGGTGTACGTTCATTAAACTGAAAAAAGACGATACAAACCAGAAATCTAACCACGGTGTACATTCCGTTCAGCCGCGGTGTAGTTGCCTTTCGGCCGCAGTATACTTGCTGTTCGGCTGCGGTGTACTTGCCGTTTGGCCGCGGTGCTCAACTGCAGTTACAAACTATGATACCGCGGCCGAACGGCAAATACACCGCAGTGCCAATGGTCACTTGTTTTGTCCAGTGGGGTATAAGCGTGATTCAGTCTTCAATGGGTTGAATTTGACTAACCATTTTTTGGCCCATAATGATATCAATTCTAAGTCTTTATTAATAACGAAAGCAGCCTGATTTTGGTCTTCTATAGTTAGGTAAAGAGATGTGTCATCAGCAAATAGGCGTATGTTTTGCAAGTTACATGTACCGGTACATACTCAGTTTAGGGAACTGCGAATATTCGAGATTCGATGTCGATATCGGGCACCCGATTCGAGATCGCACCAAATCGGTCCGCTGATTCGGATATTTTTGAATCGGTGTTACTTTGGTGTAGTCTCGTTTTTTGCGTCTAGATAACGCATGCAAATGACATTAACTCACAAATATTGAAGCACAAGGTTGCCAAGTTAGCCAATATAGGTTATTTTGAATGTATGCCATTCTGAATAGACGTGCATTATGCAAATTATGTGCATCGATCGCAACCCGTGACGGTGATCAATCGCCACATATAGCTGTAATATGTGTGGACACTATGTAAATTGTCTACAAGGTGCGTGATCGCTAGATGCCGAACTCAATTGATTACCTTAATATGTTTAGAACTTCAGATATCCAATTCAGATTTATATATGAATAAAATTCAATGTCGGCGACCATTATGAGCAACAAAACATATATTGGAATGAACAGAAACTTTAGGACAATCGGTCTATAGATTACGTTCTTAAATGGACGTCATCATGTGCGACCAGTTGTTTCTATCAATTTCCTACTTTCAGTCTTTGTTTCCAGGGAAATCGAGCACGTTGGACCAAGTTTCGATTGGTTGAATCTTGTTGATAACATTTGACACTTGTAATTTATGTCTGTTTTCTGGGACCCCGTGAAGACAACTACTGTGATTATGTGATGTAGGTGTTTGATCTATTGTGGGGTGAACAGTTTAACAGATAACTACCATTGGTATCGGACTACATCAATTACCGGTATATAGCTGTAGCGTTGTACCCATTTCCAAGTGTGTCAAATCTTTATTATCTTTATTAAATAATGTAGAAAAGTGACTTCCATTCCATGTGGTTTGTGATACGTTGATTGAACTGTCTTTAAGTGTCTTACTGTCACTTCTTGTGCTAGACAGAAATTCAATGCAACATATCCCAAACCCTCCATGAGACTGAGAGTGACTTGCCTACGTGGTGATTTTCCTAAAACAAAAACACAAGTTCCAACTGATGTTAAGGAGATTAACATAGTATCTAGTGAATTTTGCAGTTTTTTGTCAAGAGACACTGAAATACACACTGGTAAACAATGTCAATGACTAGCTGATTCGATTCGAGAATCGATTCGATGTCGATATCAGGAAGGAGAAATCGATGCAAAATCCCCGATTCGCAGATCCCTAGCTCAGTTGTGTCATTAATTAAATTGACATTTTTAGTAAAAAAAATACTACTAGTATATTTTTAGACTAACATTTCGACAGACACACAACTTTTCCTTGAATTATATTTCATATTTCGATATATTGAGTATGCGTTATGATTATTACACATGTCCGCTCGAATAAAGGGGGTATTCGCTAGTATTTACATCAATTTTATTTTCACATGTTTTGCTAGTGACCGCGATATTTTTAATAGACACTCAGTGACTCACCATAATTTTCGTACGCGATTTTCATCTCTTCGCCATCCAAGGTCTGGATCGTTTGGTGGTCTCACACCATGGTGATTTTGTGGTAATTCCGGCTCGTGTATGTACGCTCCCGTTGTCAAATTTAAAGTGTCTTCTGCTGACGAATCAGAAGAGGAACAATCAGAACGCAAAAAATGTTGCTGTCCGCCATACATGATACAGTGGGAATTCCCAAGGTCCTCTATTACGTCACACGGTTTCTCGCAAATAACTGTTTCCGTCAAAATAGATAATGAAGTGAGGCATCAGGCGATCATACAGCCACCCACAGTCGTAAACACTCGTATCTTTCATACAGCGGGGGATTGTTTTCTTAAATAAGTGTGCATAACTCAATACAAATATGAATAAATGAACATATATTGAGAATTTTCGCGACGGCGACTTTAATGTTCGAATCAAGTCAGAACGCTGGCGTTCTATGGCCTGATGCGACTAACTAATTTTTTTTAATACACTTAATTTTGAGAATCAAGTAACATAAATGTATTTATTAAAGTTATCAATATTGCATTGCACAGTATGCATGTGTAACAATTTTGCAATTT
This sequence comes from Siphonodentalium dalli, assembly GCA_032622095.1. NCBI lineage: Eukaryota > Metazoa > Mollusca > Scaphopoda > Gadilida > Siphonodentaliidae > Siphonodentalium > Siphonodentalium dalli. Next base: position 291,025,171 of record CP136064.1, read on the forward strand.
ATATTAACTTTGACACCTACCAGAATGTGTGTATCATTCCGTAATTATTCAATCCAAAAATCCAGTCTGAAAACATGTTGACAAAACATTGTAAAATGGCCGAAGTAGGAGATAACATATCACATGACTCCATGTGTCTCGTGCATGGCACATGTCACCGAACATGATTCAGCAACCCGTATGACTGTATAAGGAAGTTAACAGTACACATGTGTAACAAATAGGAATTGGTTAGTAGTAAAAATGTTATGCATGTGCAGATTGTAGTTGCCCTCAACTTGAATTATATCAGGCTACATGCTTTGTACACTCAGTGTGAACGCATGTGTTGACAGTGAAGGATCCAGGGATTTTTTGGGGACCCCTGTTTTTGGGTAATGATATGCCGAAGGCATGTCCCGAAGGCCTGAGTGGGGTCAGGTTCGGGAGGGGAGGGGACCCCCTCCTGGAGGGGATGTCCCCCTCCTGATGGGGGGGGTATAGGGATTCTCCCCAGACAATTTGTGAAAATCCAATGCATTGAGAGCGAATCTAGGGCTCTCTGAGTCAGTATTTTGAATTTTACTAAGACGTCAATTTGATAAAGTTACTCAACAGTAACTTTGGAAATGCTTATAAGTTATTATCAGATATCTATTGGTTCAATGGATTATGCTTATCATGCTTGAAATGAGACTTTCCGTTAAAACTCTAATTCATACCGTATAATAGGCTATTTTCTAAAATTCATGTGAGAAACACATACATAATATAGAGCAGAAACAATGTCTATTAAGTTGGTAATTAGTAGTATTACTAATCTCTATATTAATTATTCATTTGGTATTATGAGATCCCACCTGATAACTAGGTTGATTTTATCAAATTGTCATTGTTCCTGTACTGTATTGTGTAATTTCACTTGAATTTGATTGATACACTGAAGTACTGGTATGAAGGCTGAATGATAACAAATATAAACTCAAAATATTTGAAGTTTTCAGAGATGAAAGCTATAAAGCATACTTTAAAGTATAATTCCACCTGTTAAACTTAAATCATTTTGTAAACTTAAATGTCTTATGTCAATATGTATAAATGTCTTTGTTTCTTGCTATGATATGAATTGTGACCTGAATAACAAATAGTAAAAAAAAAAAGTTAAAATTTTTTGGGCACCTGGAGTTTGGGTGCCCATACCAGTTGCCGGTATGAAAACCGGCCTGGATATGTCCCTGTGTGATGACCTTGACATGTGCATGGGGAACTCACAGGGGAATACGTGACATGATGGGTCACATGCAATGGTCGACGAACTCACAACATGTCAGTGTTTACGTTCTGTTATTTGTCAGATTTTAAGGATACATGACACGTACAAATGTACATGTACATGTAGGTGAGTGCATGGTTTCACACTTGTATTAGTATTTGATAAGTACTTGTGCGTTGATCATAATTGATATTTTTATTGAAAATCTACTCGCTCATAGTATTGAGCACTAGCAATGGAACTTATGTCCCTTTTTCAAAAAGTATTCACTCTTTAAAAAATAAAAGGTCAGCCGACCACAGTGTCCCCCGACAACGTGGTAAGTCGAAAGGGTTAATAACTCTGTACAAAATAATTTTTCCGTCATCTATATACATGTTGCACATCTCCAATATATGGGCAACGATATTCTGAAGTTTCAAATATCTACGATAAAAACTTTAGCAGGCAGGGGGGGGGGGGGGGGGGGGGGGTATGGAGAAAAAAAAATTCCGACACGTATGCTGGGGGTGGTGGGTGTAAAAATAGGGCGATTCTTTGAAAATGTGACATAAATTGAAAAAAATATAACTCTGCCTCTATCATATTCCTATATGATTTAAGTTATATGAGATATCCAAATTTAATAATCTGAAAATTTTGTCATTGTAACTAATTCCGTTGTATTAAAAACAATTGTTGATGACATGGTATAATTTTTTATAGTAATTCTCTGTTTTTTTTACTTTAATTAAAAATAATCAGAACTTGTCAGTTGTCCACTATTCATATGTGTTATCCTACACGTATGTTACCAATAGATCCCATCTAAGAGTTTAAAAAAACATTACATCAAAATTATCGATCAGTTCCTGTTTCAGGGGCATGAGTTTTCTACCCCACCCCCAATGTCCCGTACAACACTTTTATGAACAAAAGTTATCATTGTTTTCAAACAACAGATCAACAATCCATACCAGATCAAATCTTCTTACCATATAAGGTGCAAACCATAGTATTAAGAGCATTTTCCATTATACTGGCATTATTATAAGATTATTATACATTTAAAAATGTCCCGTACAACACTATCTATGGTGTTGTATGGGACATGTCCCGTACAACACCAGGAAAAATCAATCGTTCCATTTACTAAAATGTCAATTTTCAAATACTAACAAATGCACCTCACATTATGTACACTTGTTGTTAATATAATAATGGTAAGTAGTTTGTAATTATTTGTATTTAACATAACTGACCAAGGCACTACTTGGGTTAATATCCTTGTGGTCCAACTATAATAGTATACCACATGTCAAATTTGGTATGGTAATAGATATCTGTACACATTGGATGATCATATAACAGTGGATATCAATTCATGCATTAGAAAATAATGCATACTAAATTAACCACCATGGCATTTCAATGGTTAACTAGCTTGCTGACTGAACTGAATTACAGTGTAGCAATATATTTTGAATAAAATTAACCACTACATTTTCAGCCTTGATGTTTATCATCCAAAATAAGGTTATTTTGACAAAATGTCAACTCCAGGGTGAAAAAATAAGTTATGTATCATTGTGTCAAATCTGTGTAATACAATAGGAATAGACCAGTTCACTTTTAAGTGAAAACTGGCGTATGAAAGTACCAGCCATAGCATTTCAATGGTTAACTGACATGTAGTGATAAATAACTGTGTAGCAATATATTGAATGAAATTTAACCCTTACAGTTTTCAGTTTTGATGTTGGTCACCCAAAATGAGGATATGTTGACAAAATGTCAACTTCAGGATATAAAATATGTTGTGCATCATCGTCTCAAGACTTTGTAATGAAATATAGCAATAGACCGGTTAGCTTTTAAGTGAAAACTGGCATATGAAAGTACCAGCCATAGCATTGCAATGGTTAACTGACATGTAGTGATAAATAACTGTGTAGCAATTATGTGGCAAACTTGACTGAAATTGAGAATTTGAATTCATTTGGAGTTCTGGCCTACTTTGAGTAAGGTGGCATTTGATCTGAAGAAGTAACTTGATTCAGGAGTTATTATGGATGATATATCACATTATCTGAATTGGATATGTTGATGCATAGACCTAACTTTAGTCAAAAATGTAAAAAAAAAAAAAAAACAACAAAAACGATTTATTCTCTTTTTGCACATTTTGCTGTGAAAGCACACACTAGTACCATATACCTAGTAAATGATTTAAATGATTTAAACTATTGAAATAACTATAGATAATTATATCCAAATGAATTAATTTTAAAGTTGATTGTTATCTAGAGTTACATTTGTTATATCAAATAAAATTGTTTATTTGAATATGATCTGGTATTGGTTATTTTCTACAGTATAGGCTATATTGTTACATAATATCTTCAACTTTCTCTCATTGAATGGAATCTGCTATTAAAACTGAACAAGTGCAGCAGTACTTAGGGTTTAGACAATATAATATAATAAAACATAATGCCATGATTAAATACTAAATTCTAATGTGTATAATTATAGATCTATGTTATGCCAGGTTTGTGGCATCTGTAATTTCTGTATTTAATAGGCACTTGAATTTAAATTATAGCCTGAATATTCCAATATCACACTCAGTCATAGCTTCAATAATACAGAGTATTCATACACACTAATTTCAGTGTATCTATAATTCTAAAGCACACATCATTGCAGTGTATCTAAATCCTTCTAAATCAGTTCTTGCATTCTTGCCATGAAAGGAATGAGAGAAAATTGAAGCTTTTATGTATTACAGTTGATATAATTTGAGAAATATGCTAAATGTCCCGTACGACACCTGGATTTTGTCCTGTACAACACTAATTCAACAAAAAAACAGTAAAATAGTATTTTACATAGAAATCTAGTTTACACTTCTATTGTTGAACATTATTTACCAAAATGTTTAACATATGCATTAGTTTTGCACACTTACTATTAGAAATGGGCAAAATGTGGAGCAGTGACAAAAATGTCCCGAACAACATATTTTCTTTGTCCCGTACAACACCGCTGTTTATTTGCTACCATGCCAATTTATCTGAATTTTGAAAAAAATCATGTTTTCCATTATAAAGAGCAATATTTCCTATCTTAACATTTTATAATTTGAAGGACTTAATTATGCACATCTAACAGAAATATTGCTAAATAGTTGAGTACCCTAATAATCATGTCACAAAAATGTCCCGTACTACACCCAACTATTATGCCATATTATAAAAAAAATCTTTGCTCAATATCATGAACTATGATTCCAAGAGTTTGACATAGGAATGAGTGATAATTAAACACAAAATATTGTCTGCAAACTTCAATCAATTAATCGCCAGAAGCTGGAGTGTTTTCAAAATGTCCCGTACAACACCAAAATAATAGCAATTTTTTCCGTGACAAAAGTATTTTTTTTCCTTCACACCTTTTATTGGATTTTTACTAGTTTTTACTGGTTTGTAACACTAAGAAATCAATAATAAGGAACTGCAGCAACACTAAACACGCTAGGGCCATTGGATGTTGGTTTGTGCCTCTTTAGGACAAGGGAAAGTATTCTTAATGTAGCTGAATCACCCATTCTATGTAATTAACATCAAATAAGGATAACTTTAAAGAAATAAATTTAATGCCAAATCTGGTCAAACATGGACATTAAACACTGATGTATACACTGATGTATAAAGAAAAAAAACGTGTAACATACCTAGACTTGTGAGTGGATAACACAATTATCTCATATGTGACAAAAGAGGTGTCATGCACATCCCTCCCACTGGCATCACCACCACAGAACATACATGATACACAGTTAACTTTTAGTCAGCGGAATACTTGCTGTCTAGCTCACTAGCACCTATCGTTATTCCAATTTCAACTGACCAATTTCATTTCTTATATACATGTATAGTTAAATCGAACGTATAGCCTATATTGTGTAATGTAAACAGGTCTGTGGGTTCTGATGGTAGGACGCATTCATGTATGGGAGGCCAAATTCACATTTAATAATGGATTGCGCTTAAGCACAATTGATTGCAATTAAGCGCAATCAGAACTTTGCGTTTAAGCGCAAATACCACATATTGTGCTTAAGCACAAATAGGGCATTTACAGTTACGCGTAATTGTGACTATACTATCTAACCTACCCATAAACTATTGGCATGACCTGGTGTATCACCTAGCAACACAAGAGGAGCTAATTTTAATCTGTTTTAATTAGCCTGAGTACTCAACTGTCAACTGTGAGTATGTGTTCAACAATGATAATCCCTAATTACATATTATCAGCATCCCTATATCCAAAGAATTGATGTCTCCTTCCCAGAACTCTAGTAATTTTTTATATGATGTTTTTTAATGTATGTTTGCACAGATTTGGGCCATTACTATGGTCATATACTATATAGCATGCATGTGGTGTCACTGCATGAGGGCTTGCTTACCTATGGTTTACTTATTTACTTAAATCAGGGAAAAAACCCTATTTTCAGATTATCAGCATCCATATCCCAAAACATTTATGTCTCAGTCCTCGAGCTCTAGTTTTTTTTTATTAAATCAGCATCTCTTGCACAAATCTATAGTATTTCCATGGTCATATATATTGTGAATATGGTGTTTCAAGGGACAAAATCCACTGCAGTCAAGAATATACTGCTAGTCTGCTAGAGACCAGTCCTGTTGTTCATTACTAGATTCACTGAATCTCAATGTAGGAGATTTGGTCCTGGTTTTCTCTGTATGTTTGTGTTTTGCGTTCCACAAGGGGGTGGATGTCAAACAAAAAAGTAGCATACGTGTCTGGAAATTTTTTCCGCCCCCCCCCCCCCCCCCCCCCCTGTAGCAGGAGTTGATTACACCGTGAACTTGCATGAAGGTACCCTCATGCAGAAAATTATAAAAAAATGTTGAAATTTTTAAAGTCGAAAAGGGTTAATAATTCTGTCAATTTTTTTTTTTCCCGTCATCTATATACATGTTGCACATCTATATGGGCAACAATATTCTGAAGTTTCAAATCTCTGGGATGAAATCTGTAGGAGGAGATGATTACACCATGAAGGTACTCAAAAGTGTGACGGACGGACAGGGCCCGTTTTCGGGGGACAAAAAATAATTTAGATTGAACTCCTTACTCAATTAAATATTTAACAAGTTAACTCTTTCGCTGCCACCCGCCACCACAGACGTACCCCCCAGTGCCACACATCCTGTACATATATCCATGTATTTCAGGTATATATGGGTAATACATTATATCTCAACCAGTTTCTAATATAATTAGTTGAAACTTCACATGTATATAGACATAGGTATACCCTGTCGAATGCCACCATGGACACGCCCACCAAGGTCACTTGACATTGGTGGCCATCTTGGATTAGTGGCTATTTGCCGGTATATGTACAGTTTGTGTGGGTATGAATGGGTGTGTTGTTTGTTTTCTAATTTTCAACCCAATTATACGATGTCCAACAGTAAGGTACACGGGAGTAACCTATATGAACCCACTTTGGACATAAAATAGGTCACGTGACCTTGGCGTCTATCTTGGATTTATGTAAGTTGCCACCTATTTGTAGCAAAATGGGATACAATGGCGCACTTTGTTGAGTTCGTGCTTTTGTTGCTTGAATATTCCCTGATAGGTACAATTCCAAATATAGATATATATATATAACCATACCCATATGTATATATACCTGCAGGGGGACATATGACCCTGCTCCGCCCCTTATAAGTCACGTGATCTTGACGGCCATCTTGAATTTCAGGAAACTTGGGTTTTACAATGATTTATGTGAATTATATGGGTCACGCGGGCGTACGCATGGTCAACTCACCAGCATAATTAATTTAGTTGCCTGTTATCACCACTGGAAAACGATACAATAGACAAGGGTTGTTCAAAACCAGTAAAGGTGTATTATAAATAATAGGTATAAGTATCTTATGCGCTGCAGGCGCCCCTCGATCATTAGAGTATAGAAGTTAGTTACCCACCCTATTCCGCCACCCATAGTATCTTATGCGCCGCAGGCGCCCCTATATAGAGGCTACTGCCCACATAAATAATAGATATAAGTATCTTATGCGCCGCATGCACCCTTCGATCATTGGAGTATAGAGGTTAGTTACCCACCCACCTCCTAATCCCGCCACTCATAGTATCTTATGCGCCGCAGGCGCCCCTATATATAGAGGCTACTGCCACATTAATAATAGGTATAAGTATCTTATGCGCCGCAGGCGCCCCTCGATCATTAGAGTGTAGAGGTAAGTTACCCACCCACCTCCCCATCCCGCCACCCATAGTATCTTATGCGCCGAAGGCGCCCCTATAGAGACTATTGCCACATAAATAATAGGTATAAGTATATTATGCGCCGCAGGCGCCCCTCGATCATTAGAGTATAGATGTTAGTTACCCATCATCCACCACCCCATCCCGCCACCCATAGTATCTTATGCGTCGCAGGCGCCCCTATAGAGGCTACTGCCACATAAATAATAGGTATAAGTATATTATGTGCCGCAGGTGCCCCTCGATCATTAGAGTATAGAGGTTAGTTACCCACCCACCACCCCATCCCGCCACCCATAGTATCTTATGCGCCGCAGGCGCCCCTATAGAGGCTACTGCCCACATAAATAATAGGTATAAGTATCTTATGCGACGCAGGCGCCCCTCGATCATTAGAGTATAGAGGTAATAACAATAACTTCTTCAGTCCTGAGTCTTTTGCGAGCAGCCAATTTCGACTGATAACCATGTGCTAACAACAATGACGCAATATTCCGGCTCTGACTACTCCCATAAATTGCCATAATGTCAGAAATAGCATGACCTTGAAGACATTGTGGCTTTAAATTGTTCGCGCGCAACAGTACTACAGATAAATACATTGTACACTGTCAAACATGCCGGAAAGAATAGAGTTATATCCCATACATTAAACTACATACCAAATTAGCAAAAATGCGGGATTGGCAGCGTCTGCGAAGTTCGCATTTATGCGCGTTTGGCAGCGAAAGAGTTAAAACTAACACCATTTTAACTCCCCAAAGGGTACCCCGAGTCACACACCAAATTTGGTTTAAATCAGTCAAAAATCTTGTGTTATGTACTGGTAAATTTGTTTGGAGAGATATTAAACCCAATTCTTCAATTCCATCACATGCCTTTGGACTACTTAGCTATTAATATGGATATATCATTTTTTGATGTCTCTTATGCCAATGTGCAGATAAAGAAAGCTATGGTATCTAATTAAAAAAAAAAATTCAACAATACACTTGACATGCTATTAACAGTAGACTACAAAATATTTGCTGCATTGCACAGCTGAGTATATCACTCTACAGATGATCTGAGGTCATTATAAATGTTATAGGTTTAATAGAGATGCCAAGATTAAGCATAAACAATGCCAGTGATTTATAGTTGAAAGCTCTGCTATATAATTGATATTATTGGGTCAGCAGTCAGGTGGCTTATCTAGATGGCTGTTTTGTTTGTAGAATTTGATATATTATCATTGTAAACTTAACTCTTTGATTGCCAGGGGCCGATATTATCGGCCCAAATATCCGGTCGGTAAATTGCCAGGGCCGATATTATCGGCCATAATTGTAACCGTAATTATTTTGATCACAACTGTATGACAATAATAAAAAAGTTTTTAAAGTTTCATAAAATTATTGTTTTAATTGTTTCTAATTAAATTCTGCAGTATATATCTGATTTTTAATCTTTTTTAAGACGTTTGAAAATTAAAATAATGAAATAAGTTTGTAAAAAAAATGTAAGATCCGCAGTCGGAAATCCAAAATGGCCGACAATTTCTGAAAAATATTTTTAGACAATTATTTATATGAAAGATCTGCATTTTACCAATGCATTAACTAATTTAAACATGATAGTATGACAACCTGACATTACAATAAAGATTATGTGTACTTTAGATTGTTTTATTAGTTTTTTTAATAGTCAAAATTGCCGTTTTTGCTGAATGAATCACCTATTTTTCAAGGTAAAAACGTAATTAATTAAAACAAACAGCGTGATTATAAACTCCCACAGGCCCCAGCGTGCCTCCGTGACAGTTTAGACCACATGCATATGTGTCACTAGCTATTTACGTAGTAAACTGTCGCAACTAAAGTCTAAATCGGCTCCTGCATTGTGTAGCTCCTCACATATGGTCCAGCTATACCAGAACTAGACCCTAATTTACTCTTACAAGTTTTTTAAATGAGAAAGACAGTAGAAAGATTTATCAGATCATCATCGTTGGAATACTGTCTCAGAAAACCAATATTGAATATAGCAGGTTGTGGGCCATTTTTCAATTGGATTATTGCTAAAAAATCCTTATTTGGAGTTATTTCCCTTGGGTGACAAGGAGTTATGCCCCTTAATTGTCGTGAATATTCTTCGGCAAAATATTCACCCGCAATTCTTTGGCTAATCACCTACATACATGTCCTTGATATTTGAAACATTATTTCATAAGAAGAAGACTATTATTGTATCATACTTTTCCACAATAAAATCAGTTTTCTCATAAATTCTCTGGCAATTTAGGTGTAAAATTAGCTCGGCAACGAAAGAGTTAAATTGGACTCGATTAACCCAAGTATTCCATGTCTGGGTCACCTTTTCACATTGAATCCATTTTTGAATGCAGCATTACAGATCCTGTGCCAGTGCATTATCTTATATATGTGAATGACCCATAAATTCCAATAATTTGTGTTATGTACATTTGCCTATAATAGTATATAACTGTATAATTCAACATCAAGACTCTAATTTATGATTCCGATCATAGTAATTTACTATTGCCAAGGGATGGGTTAAACATCTGCCGACCGTGATTGGCCTCTCATTTTCCAACAGTGACCGATCAGCTTCCATGTACTTAAAATACAAGGTAATAATAATGTCACTGGGTGTAATTCCTTTGTAGCTATTAAGCTACATGTATATATAACTTGTGACATCATACAAGGTTTCCACTAGGTTTAATGGTGGTCATGAGAAAAATGAATGTGGTGTACGGTAGTCGCAAACAAAATTAACATGGCGGTATTTTACTTGGTTAAAAAATATTTATACCGCAGTAAGATTACCAGCAGATACTGCATGTCAATCGCTAGCATACCACTTGATCGTGATTGACTGGTGGTATGACCACAGTTATTACCGGCCTACAACCTCATTAAAGGCATTGATTAATTTGCGATATTTTGAACTGCATTTGAATTCATCGGCACACACTGCAGTCCACTTTTAATGAAGAAATGTTTTTAAAATTTACAGGCATGTTTAGGATCACCTCTTGATAGGAGGTATCAAATTTTCGTTAACAAATCTTGAATTTTACTCTTTGCATGACTCTATCTGTCGGTATGCCCTACAACCAACATTTTCCATCCAATTGATCCCAAACTTCATAAATAGCTCTCTGGGTTAACCTGTAGTATCACTTTAAGGTGCACAATCCAATTAAGTGGTCTCTTTATCAACAACAACAACACCATTTCCTCAAAAGACAGAATCGATTAATTACCAAATAATAATGCTAACCACTGTCAACTATAGTACAAAATTTCCCAAAACCTGTTATATATGAACATTTTGTTCAACACAATTTGTTATCAAGAGTATTTAAATATTTGCTAGGCTGGCAAATATTCCAGGTGGTGAAAAATAACAGATCTCAAAAATCAATATCTGATAACTCTTAGCTTTGTTCAAAGTTTGTTGGTTGGGTAATTTCTGCATTCCTTATCATGCCTGTAATGTATGAAATTATCCAAGTTGAGCTACAATTTCATTAGTACTTTCATTTTATATTACAGTTACACACATATGAATAGGAGAAATGAGAAGACGTTATGATAAAGGTAGCAGACAAAGAAATAATCACAAATAAAAAGTCAGCCATGGCTACTAAAGAAGATGCCATTGATTTGAATGGTCGAGACGAGGCTGAAGCCAAAAACAGGTCTCCTCAATACCGTGAAGAAGAGCCGTTTGATGCCACAAGAGTTCTCGAAAGATCTCAGTCAGATGCCGATTTACTTCTCGGCCCAAAAGAACAGTGTTTCATTGGGCACCACACTATGTCGCTTGAACATTTACAAAATGGTGAGATTGAAGAAATTGACGGACAAAAAGTGTCAGAGAGGTCGAGAGTTTATCTGGACTTATCAAAACTTGAATCGTTCGATATTAACGACCGCCCATTCAGAGAAGTTAGGTTGAAATTGAAACTCGGGAAGTCGTTACAAACAATTCCCCAGGACCAGGTTCTCAGGATTGAGGAAGAGAATCGTATGTTGTCCCAGCAGTCATCATTCGACATCGAAGAGAGCCTCACTCCTGAAAATGAAAGTGATGATAATGAAAGCTTCTACTCAAAATATCCTCTTATCGTCACCCAATCAGAATTCATCAGTCGGCACAAAGGTAACTTAAAGCTGAACTACGAGACGTTATCCAGAGATTTAGAACGGGAAATAAAGGGGATAAAAGATAATGCTGACTTGAATAACACCACACAAATCGTCTCCTTCATGAATATTCGGGACATCATTAATAAGGCATGGACCATACCACTTTATGGTCGCGACTTAGCGTATGGTCTGTGCGATATTATTCGAAATGAAGGCATTCTGGACTTGCTTTGTATGAACTGTAGGTCGAAAGACAAGAATTTACTTCATATCTCTAGTGACCTTTTGGAAAAGGTCATGTCAACACGCAATCGGAAAGCAGTGGCTAAAAATAACTTAGAACCAGTTGTCAAAATGGCGCGAGAAATGATTAATGACAAGGAAATATCCGAGCACTCAACTGGTATATTAGAACATTTGTTTAAAACGTCCGAAGACTCGTGTTCAAGAATTATTCGGTTAGGTGGCTTGGAGGTAATTCTTTTCTGGTGTCGATCTCACGACACTAAAACTCTTCGTCATTGTGCTAAGGCATTAGCTAATCTTGCGTTGTACGGTGGCCCAGATAATCAAGAAGAAATGGCTCGCAACAAAGTTCCAGAATGGCTTTTCCCTTTAGCCTTCCTGGAAGACGATAGTGTCCGATATTACGCATTTCTTACCCTCGCCACCTTGATAACGAATAAGGAGATTGAGGCGGCGGTTATAAAATCCGGAGCATGTGATCTTATGATGCCTTTTATTTCTGGCACGAAGCCTTCAACATTCGCCAAGAGTGATTTCGCCCATGTGCAAGGTTATGGTGAGGGATGGTTGAGACGACTGGTTCCCTTGCTCTCCAGTAAAAGAGAACAGGCCCAGTCTCTGGCTGCTTTCCATTTTGCAATGGAGGCTGGGATAAAGAGCGAACAAGGAAGACAACAGGTAACATTACTAAACAATACCCAGTATTAAATAGAATTTCCATACATGTACGGTACATGTAGATTTTGGAATTTTTCAATCTTTGGACCACCTTTAAATTTTAAAAATAGCTTTGTTTCCCCTGACCCTACCCAAAATTCAAGAATGATTGATTGATTGATTGTTTATTGGTGATATAATGAATACTTATGTTTATGACAATTATAATACAAGAAGAGTATAACATTATATCACCAGGGGATGACGTAATCTCGAGGACTGTCTTCCTGTCATCCCCTGGCGCAGATTTGGTGATTAAGGCCTGATTATATAATCAACGTATGTACAAAAATCATGTGAGTGATTCAAGTGGTGTCTCTGGTCCATAACTAAGCTCTTTTCTTGAATGAGTAATTGGTTATTGCAGGAGAGATGATGCTCGGTGAGTCAATTATCATAATCACAAGCTACGGGACTTATATAGATTATTCTTGCGAGGCATGGGTGGTTATACAGTCAGTACATCGGGGGTTGTCGCAATTTACTATCAGTTGATAATGACAGATAGCCTTTTTGGTGTATTCGGCTTTGAATGCAGATTTGCTCCAGATATATTTCGCATCACAACTGACGTCTGACCAAATGTTGATGAAAGAAAAGACTGGTAGTTCAGAGCTAAATGCTGTTTTCGGAGTATGCGATATTAGTTGACCATATTGTCTGGTTTTATTTTTTGACGTTTCAAAATAATTAATAAATGAAGTTGGTAGCCTATCATAGTGCCAATCGTGCACGAAGAGTGATGTGTGTAAACGATATAGATCATCGAATTTCAAAATGTGTTCAGATATAAAGAGTGGGTCGGTGTGACTATTATATTTTTTTCTACATATGACTCTCATTGCCCGCTTCTGTAAGGTGGTTATTCTGCCTGTACTTTTCGAATGGCCCCAAATTTGGATTGCATATAACAAGTGACTGTGAATTAACGATAACGAATGATAGTGAGTAAGTAACAGTTGGTAGGTATAATTTATTTCCAATTTTATTACATTGAGTGGTTTAACAACCGTTTGTTCTCTTCATCTAAATATTATAAAAAAGTCTTTGAATCTATATCTTTGAAGCTATGTTATTCTATTCATGTGTGTATCGTCCAGATTGAAAATAAAAAAAATAAAAAAAATTCTCTCTGAAGCAAATACAATGTACGGTAAAATATTTTTGTTGCAGTTTGTGGCATTCGTGACTGATAATAAGAAATAAAACACAACAGGACCTGTACAAAACAACTCTTTTTATATTGATTTATGCCCCTTTATTTTTTTACATGGGCACCAAAAACCGGCTTATCTGAACATATTTCCGGTGAATAAACTACTGGTTATCTGAGCACAGATCAGGTGAATGGACTATGTTTTAGCCCTCACTTTTATTTGGCAGCTGAGAGTAGTGTTATGCATAATATATAGATTAATTCATCCTATGTAGTACATGTACCTGTATCTAAATGTTACCGGTACATAAACCTGTATGTTGATATTTCATGTCAACTACATGTACATGTACTAGTATGTGTAATTGTTCATGTTGACAAAGCTAATTTATAACAATAATGCATTCATGACATTCGATTATAGTGTGTCTTCCTTTATAGTGATATGTACTTAGAATGTTTGGAATACCAGTCTGTTGGTGGGTTATCGCAGGCCAAAATTAAAATTTTGTTGTTTCCACTGACCCTGTCTCTAAAAAAAACTCCCTATTCAAAATATTTTATTTAACTTCTCAGAATGTTTTTTGTATGTTCAATCTGGATGATGTACACATGAATAGAATGATTAAAATTTATAAAGTGATGTGAAACACTCCGGTAGGGTTATGGAGAATAATCTTGTTCAAAGTAGTTATTTTTACAAATATTATGTCTAAATTGACAACACACGCCGTCAGTCTTATATATTTATAATTAAATGCAGTGACTGCCAATAACGAAACCGTTTTCGTTAGTTTATCGCCGATAGAAGCGTCCCGATTCGAGATGTAAATATTTACAATTGAGCGTAGTTCAGATGATGTTTTCTATGGAGTGGTATGGTCGATTTGCTAGAGATTTTCGGTGATGTTAGTACAATGCTACATTCCTCCAGTTGGCATAGCACCTGGATACTAACTTGTCAGTTTCACACACCCGAACAAATACATAATATATCTTTAAATACCGGTAGCTTCAAAGATATATGCTGCATGTACTGTACATGACTGACATCATTGACATGTGATATTTAAAGGAATACTGTAGTCTATCAACTTTTTCCTAATTTCATTGAAAAATATGGCCACGAGCAACCATCTTGGATTTTACTCTTTGTACGACTAAATACTTCGGCACACCCTACAGACCACATCCCTCATCTGATCATCACCAAACTTTATATTGATCTTTGGGGTGACCACTAGATGGGAATCATGGGAGCTACAATGTATTGCGAAAACTTGAACAAATGTCAACCAATTCCATTCATATTGGTTACATGTATGGATGTTTCACAACAATATCTTGATTGTGTTCAAAAGCCAGGTTTGTCTGATTTTTTGTATACAGCTACATGTATCTGTGCATGTAGAGTGTGCTTTTGGATGTGCCCTTACATGTAGAATGTGCATTTGGTATTTCAATCATCTTGGAGTTCATAAATAATTTTTTAATAAGATCAATTTATTGTGTTATTTTTATCCAGAATTGAATGTACCGATATGTTTGTGGTTAAATGCCACATAAAAATATTATTGTTGGTAGGTTTTTATGTCTTTTATTTTATCTGCAAGAATGTGCTCAGATTAATTTTGTTTGTCTTTGTTCTAACTTTTAATAAATAATGTAAATTACTACGACAAAGAATTCAACCAATTCTGAGACACTGAAAAGTTTTTTTTTATGAACAGTTTTACAAAACAAATTCTTAAAAACCAGGAAAAAAAACTTTATGGTAGGGGGTTTAAAATAGGTCAGTAGACAGTACCCCAACCATATACATGTATTATTCTTTCCTTGGACTAAACAATCCTCTTGTATTTTGTAGATTTTCTATGAAATTGAAGCAATCGAGCCTCTTAAGAAACTAGCAAGCAGTCCCAACTCAACTGCCGCTAAACTAGCTGGGGAAGCACTGAGGCTGATAGGAGAATCGGTGCCACACAGACTGTCACAGCAAGTGTCACTGTGGTATGTCGACGATGTGTGTCACTGGGTTACTCAGGTAGGTTGTCACTGTGGTATGTCGACGATGTGTGTCACTGGGTTACTCAGGTAGGTTGTCACTGTGGTATGTCGACGATGTGTGTCTCTGGGTTACTCAGGTAGGTTGTCACTGTGGTATGTCGACGATGTGTGTCACTGGGTTACTCAGGTAGGTTGTCACTGTGGTATGTCGACGATGTGTGTCACTGGGTTACTCAGGTAGGTTGTCACTGTGGTATGTCGACTATGTGTATCACTGGGTTACTCAGGCAGGTTGACAGGAGTAAAATTACTACTTATGGTATGATAGAATACAGCCCTCTTAATTCAGATTGTTTGGCTTTGGCAATCCACCAGGGCAACCCTTTATTGTGGCCCAGTTTGCTTCAGCAAATAGCTTCGGCATTGCTGATTGCTGTAGCCAATTATGTGGGCTGAGAATATGGCAGTGGATGTATCAGTATGTCTTTCATGTAGCGCATTCCACAATGAATTACGGTAGCTGAACACATTAGTGCACCAATTTGCTGATACCAAAGCCTTGAAATAGCGGGTCTGTCAATTGCAGAATGAGGTCCACAGAGGGTGAATATAGTGACACTATCCCACACAGAGGGCTAGTATCACTACATTCTCCCTATGGGAACCTCATTCTGCTTAGGTCTAAAATGCTATGCGAGACCTACCGTAGGATCAGGTTGAAGTTCCCCAGTTGAAATTGGTGATGTTCACGCATTATTCACCTGGATTATGAATTTTATCTCCTGCAAACTAGGGGATATAGAAACTGAACAGATTGGAAAAAGTAACTTAAAACAATGTTAATTATACCCTCTGCAACAATTTGTGGGGAGTATACTGGAATCATCTTTTCCATCCATCCATCCATCTGTCCATGGACACTATTTTATCCAAGCTTTTGTTAGATTTTTCAGTCAATTTTTTGAAAAATGGCATAGATATTTAGTACCATGGGAACCTGTGCACCTGCGATTATGAGGTCCGTCCGACTGTTTTTGTTGTGGAGTTATCCCCCTTTTTCGACAGGATCTTTTCTCAGAATGTTCTTGTTCAACTTGAATCAAATTTTCTACAGGGGTCAAACATTGTGTGAACCTGTGCACCTGCGATTTAGAGTTCGGTCGGACTCATTGGCCGAGTTACTCAACGTTTTTTTTTACTTTGAATGTAAGGTTGCACAGGTGAGTTGCTGCAGGTACCGGTAAGTGGTACGTTTCCAGTGACACTAATGACTATTGACCAATTCCAATATATGGTAATGGCTACTTCATAGAAATAACATGTTGAATACAGGGGTATACCTTAGTCCTATTTGGGACAAGCCCATCTCTAGTTTGAGACTATAGATACTTCCCAGAAGATGAGGGTAACTGAGCCTGCTATGCGGGGTAGCATCACTAAATTCACCCTCTGAGGACCTCATTCTGTAAATGACAGACACACTATTTGAAGGCTTGTGGGAAATCGATGCGGTAGTGATAACCTACTAGTATACATGTATGTATTAAAGACATATTATGGACTTTTCCGAGAGGTTTCCGAGGAATGGCAACAAGCCATATTTCCGACTAAATCCTGAAAAGTTACACATAATTCTGCTGTGGTTAAAGGAGTCGATTAATTAGGGCATTACTGTAGGTGCTATGACAACTTGGGGAATGTAGCATTCTACTAACATCACCTAAATATAAAAGAAAGCCACCATAGCACTCCATAGATAACATCGTCTGAACTACGCATAATTGTAAATATTTACATCTCGATTCGGGACGCAACAATCGATGATAAACTAATGCAAATGATTTCGCCTTCGAGAGTCATTGCATTTAACTAATATATAAGAATGACGGATGTGCTGTAAATTTTGGTTAATATTCGTAAAAATAACTACTTTGAGCAGGATTATTCTCCATTTCTATTTGATCACCCTATCGGAGTGTTTCACATCACTTTAACATATTGTAAATATTGATTATATTATTCCAGGTTGGTTTCGCAGACTACATAGATATAGTGAGAGATTGCCAGGTGGATGGGGACATCCTTCTACTACTAACAGAGGAGCACCTGCAGGACAGTATTGGGATGAAATGTTCTATTATAAGACAAAGGTAAGCACAGACTTCACCTATGAGACAATATCGGGATGAAATGTTCTTTTCTAAGACAACGGTAAGTACAGGGATTTCGGAACAATCAGCTGCACATTAATGTTTCACAGACAGAGGAAAAATGGTCCAGGAGATAACATTCTATAGGCAAGTTTGAAAATTTCATTTCGATCAAATGAGATCCTTAAAACCCAAATAGCACTGAGCACCTTTGGGGAGCCATTTAAGCTCAATTCTTAATCCATTATTTCCTGTGAGCAAAGCTATGGCCATTCATCATATTTACTGCATGCACAAACACAAAGAAAAGACACATGTCCATCGTGCAAACTAACCATCTTGTCTGAACAGGAAGGATTTTTATAGTCATACTTGATTTTTTGTAGTAGGTTTAAAAAAAACAAAAAACTCAACCTGTCTGGACTAGCTTCGATCAATTAATATCAATTTTATTTACTGCATGCACAAACACAAAGAAAAGACACATGTCCATCGTGCAAACTAACCATCTTGTCTGAACAGGAAGGATTTTTATAGTCATACTTGATTTTTTGTAGTAGGTTTAAAAAAAACAAAAAACTCAACCTGTCTGGACTAGCTTCGATCAATTAATATCAATTTTATTTAAAATTTCTTATGACATCCAAGGGACAGTTTTAACGGCTATGTTCAGAACAGAAACCCATGCGAAAACAAACGCAACAGCTTACAAATCAAGGAAAATTGCAAATCAGCTCCATAGATTTACCATGAATTACGATCGAAATACACCACTTATTATGCCTTTATATGTAAGCAAGTGCATTCTCTTACATATGTGAGGATCCCTATGGGAGACTCGTATATATAAGAGAATGCACTGACACAGGAAAATGTGCATCGTATTCTTACACAGGTTCCTTAGAGAATTGAAAAGTCTGAAGATAATGGCTGATTATTCGTGTGTCGATCCGACTGGTATCGACAGCTGGTTGATGCATATTTAACGAGTCGAAACGTTATGTGACATGCGCTTAGCATGGCATATAGTCAGCAATCTGCAACTGATGATGATCTTATCAAAAAAATTTGGCATCTTTTTAACTCATTGGGAGTAATTTTTAAATATTTATAAATTCTACTTTTGGCATTAAATGAAATCTTGTTTTTGTGGGGTGCGTTCTAAAATTATTTTCAAAATTCCAATAAACCGCTCCAGGATCTAGCTTCCACCTCAAAATTCATGTCATCAGAATGAGGAGCAATTTGTCTGCGAGAAATTGGGACCTTGTTCATCATCGTATTTAGCCTCAAATCTTTAATATGCCTAGCAGACAACCTCCCCTTTCTTTTGACATCCATACATTTATGCACCATCTTAATTGTGTGGGCAAATTATATGACGGATAGGTTGTAAGCCATTATTTCTTTCACTCTACTTATGTTGACAAGCGGAAAGGCCATAAGGTCTGTCAGCCAGTGCTCCATTCTGACTTGTTATTGTCATTCAGGATGGCTAGGTGTGATTTTCGTTGACCCGGGCAGATGTGTTACCTTGTCAGGCACCCACTTACCTGTATTGGTTAACCTATAAAACATTGTATTCTTACACAGGTTCCTTAGAGAATTGAAGAGTCTGAAGATAATGGCTGACTATTCATGCATCGACCCGACTGGTATCGACAGCTGGTTGATGCGTATTTATCCCGACCTGTCACAGTACACATACCTTATGCTGAAACAGGGCCTCACGAAGCCCCTTCTATTCTCGGCGTCGGACGAGGAACTCAGGGATGACTGCATGATAAAAAACAGTATTCACCGACGACTTATTCTTCATCATATAGAAGGTAAATTGAAATTAGAATTAACCTTATTCTCAAATTGATATTGTTTTAGGTTGAATTACTATTGCTATGGTTGTTGCACACAATTAACTTATAGTGTAGTTACTAGTACTTATGTATTGTTTAGGCAGATGTTTAGAGATTGGTAGGTATTTAAAGCATAATTATTTGATCTAACAAATGATGACCTATATGTACCGGTATGACTAAGTGATTGGCCATGTGAAATAATGGTGTTCAATAAATAATTTTGCAATAAAAAATTCCATTCCATGTGGAATCCAGGGACGTCATCAGTGTTCATCATCAGTGTTCGTAAAATTATACCAAGTATGTATTTCGGCATCTGACATTTATATGCCAAGAAATACATCGAAAAAAGCGCTGATTGCTTATAATTACACCAACGAAACTTTATTTTCAATGATCTAGTTTGTATCCTGAAACATTTCATTGCAAATCATTATTTTCTGTTGGGAGATTGCCGAATTTAAAATGATGGGCCGAAACTTTATTTGTCGAAATTGAGAACGACAGAGCAGACATTCATAAAATAAACACACTTCAATCTCAATTTGCAACGATAAATTACACAATAGTAAGAAAATACACCTTAAAACTATTAACCCTTTACCCAACAAACCGGCCAAAACCGGCCAAATAAAGCTTCAACAGCCTAAAATATCTTCGGTCTCTCAATAGAACCATACAAATATGGATATCATTGGAACCGGCTCCTTGACCACATTGTGAAAGGTACAGTTATGCCCTGTGCCAATGCATTTTCTTATATATGCGAGTCGACCCGCATATATAAGAGAATGCATTGGCACAGGGCCCTTCTGTTGGGTAAAGGGTTAAACTATTCTTACTGGAGTAACATTCATGTAGTCATGTAACACATTCCGACATTCCTTTTTTCCCCCAACAAGATTATCTCATTTCACTGATCAGTCTTATTCATTAATTTTGTATTTGCTGTATGGATGTGTTTGAAATGACGATATGATGTGGGGCCATGGTTAAAGTCGCCCAATTTCTTAAAGTATCACTGCACATTGTGATGCGGGAAGCGATACTTCTATCAGGTGATAGAGCACATTGACCAATTAGATGCAAGCATTTAAGAAAAAGTAGATGTAATTATAAACAATAACATATTTTTTTCGATTCCAAATGATAACTTTAGTAAATCTGAACTCAGTGGAATGGAATTTGGTATGTGGGATTACCGGCATAAAATACAGGACAAGTTCAAATTCGGATCCCCCGACCAATATTCACCAGTTACGGTCCTTTTTGTTGGAATTTGCAATCAATTTTTGTTTCTGCAAATGTCTAATGTTATATATTCTGGCCTGCTTATCCGAGGAAGTGACTTAACCTAACTAAAACATCATTGACGAGTAGATATCCCATATGAAATGTTCAGATAATAAGTTCAACAATGTTTGTTGAACTTATTAAACATTTCCCTCAATAAATAATTCTCCTGCTGCACTTTTGTTTATCTGTCGTCTGCTTTTATCACCATAACATCCCTCTAAATCAAAAATAGACCTTTCCGATGTACACTTTTTTACTAACTGGCAGAATTTATTTAGTATAGGAAGGGTAATAACAAAGTAATACAGTAATGCTCTAAATAATCGACTCCTTAACCACAGAAGAATTATGTGTAATTTTTCAAGATTTAGTCCGAAATATGGCTTGTTGCCATTCATCCGATGAATGGCAACAAGCCATATTTCCGATTAAATCCTGAAAAGTTACCCATAATTCTGCTGTGGTTAAGGGTGTCGATTATTTATGGCATTACTGTATGTGTTCTTGTTGCATCCTCATTTTTAATCTCTGTATGTATGTGTGTACACGTTGTCCAGTTATGTATGAAATAAAATAATTATGTCACATGTGGTAATCATATAATTCAGTTAACGGTATGTCAACTTTGATATCCATGACAAATATTTGTGTAAATGTTTATAGTAATCAAAACAATCTGATTGGCTACATTCAAGTTAACATTTCCCCATTACCCAGGACAGGGGGGTTGAAGTGATCGCCTTGAAACATCGGAGGTACATGTACACTATTGATTTAGCTTTGCGCTGGCAGTTTTTTTCACTTGTTTTATGATGCTGTGTTTGACACCATCTGATGTCCGATTTATAAGTTGGTGTGAATTAATGTGAGGATCATGATGAGAGCTGCTCTGATTCAGCATTAAAGATCCTGTGCCAGTGCATTCTCTTATATATGCGAGTCTCCCATAATTAAGGAGCCTTGCATATATAAGAGAATACATTGGCCTAAAAATATTCACCTTGTAAGCCAGTGCATTCTCTAATATGTGCAACGCTCCCTATTCCGGGAGACTCACATTTTTAAGAGAATGCTAGTATTTTTAGTGATTTTTCAAAAACTCTATTCTCTTATTTTTGCGAATCTCCTAGTCAAGGTAAATATTGTTAGGTCAATGTATTATCTTATATATGTGAGGCTCCATATACTCGCATATATGAGAAAATGCAATGGCACAGGGTTTTCTCAAATTTCAGGAAGGTACAGCCATGGAAGGGCTATACATGAATGTCTCTTTTTGACACCCTTGGCTCCCTCCACCTTGGGGTTCAAATTCAATTTCCAGCTGTCAAATCTCCATGTACCCCCCGATGTTGTTGGGGGGGGGGGGGGTGGTGCCACCCCTGGTTTTGTGTTGTACAACTGACTATTACATCACTTTGGTCATAAAAAGTGGGATTAAAAACTTGCCTTCTGGTTAATTATGTACATATAGGTAAAAAATAAATATTAAAACCTGACTGCAAAATTTAAAGTGTTTGCGAAACAGATAATACACTTTGTTTGGCCTAACTTGTTGTGTCAACTTCATTAATCGTAACATTCAGTTATATTAATAATCATAATAGTAAGTTATATTAATAACCATAAGTCAGTTATATTAATAATCATAATAGTAAGTTATATTAATAATCATAAGTCAGTTATATTAATAATCATAACAGTCAGTTATATTAATAACCATAAGTCAGTTATATTAATAACCATACGTCAGTTATATTAATAATCATAAGTCAGTTATATTAATAATCATAAGTCAGTTATATTAATAATCATAAGTCAGTTATATTAATAATCATAAGTCAGTTATATTAATAATCATAACAGTCAGTTATATTAATAATCATAAGTCAGTTATATTAATAATCATAAGTCAGTTATATTAATAATCATAAGTCAGTTATATTAATAATCATAAGTCAGTTATATTAATAATCATAAGTCAGTTATATTAATAACCATAACAGTCAGTTATATTAATAATCATAAGTCAGTTATATTAATAATCATAAGTCAGTTATATTAATAATCATAAGTCAGTTATATTAATAACCATAACAGTCAGTTATATTAATAATCATAACTCAGTTATATTAATAATCATAAGTCAGTTATATTAATGATCATAAGTCAGTTATATTAATAATCATAAGTCAGTTATATTAATAATCATAAGTCAGTTATATTAATGATCATAAGTCAGTTATATTAATAATCATAAGTCAGTTATATTAATAATCATAAGTCAGTTATATTAATGATCATAAGTCAGTTATATTAATAATCATAACTCAGTTATATTAATAATCATAAGTCAGTTATATTAATAATCATAAGTCAGTTATATTAATAATCATAAGTCAGTTACATTAATAATCATAAGTCAGTTATATTAATAATCATAAGTCAGTTATATTAATAATCATAAGTCAGTTATATTAATAATCATAAGTCAGTTATATTAATAATCATAACAGTCAGTTATATTAATAATCATAAGTCAGTTATATTAATAATCATAACAGTCAGTTATATTAATAATCATAAGTCAGTTATATTAATAATCATAAGTCAGTTAGATTAATAATCATAAGTCAGTTATATTAATAACCATAAGTCAGTTATATTAATAATCATAAGTCAGTTATATTAATAATCATAAGTCAGTTATATTAATAATCATAAGTCAGTTATATTAATAATCAGAAGTCAGTTATATTAATAATCATAACAGTCAGTTATATTAATAATCATAAGTCAGTTATATTAATAATCATAAGTCAGTTATATTAATAACCATAACAGTCAGTTACATTAATAATCATAAGTCAGTTATATTAATAATCATAAGTCAGTTATATTAATGATCATAACAGTCAGTTATATTAATAATCATAAGTCAGTTATATTAATGATCATAAGTCAGTTATATTAATGATCATAAGTCAGATATGTTAATAATCATAAGTCAGTTATATTAATAATCATAAGTCAGTTATATTAATAATCATTACAGTCAGTTATATTAATAATCATAAGTCTGTTATATTAATAATCATAAGTCAGTTATATTAATAATCATAAGTCAGTTATATTAATAATCATAACAGTCAGTTATATTAATAATCATAAGTCAGTTATATTAATAATCATAAGTCAGTTATATTAATAATCATAACAGTCAGTTATATTAATAATCATAAGTCAGTTATATTAATGATCATAAGTCAGTTATATTAATGATCATAAGTCAGATATGTTAATAATCATAAGTCAGTTATATTAATAATCATAAGTCAGTTATATTAATAATCATTACAGTCAGTTATATTAATAATCATTAGTCTGTTATATTAATAATCATAAGTCAGTTATATTAATAATCATAAGTCAGTTATATTAATAATCATAAGTCAGTTATATTAATAATCATAACAGTCAGTTATATTAATAATCATAAGTCAGTTATATTAATAATCATAAGTCAGTTATATTAATAATCATAAGTCAGTTATATTAATAATCATAAGTCAGTTATATTAATAATCATAAGTCAGTTATATTAATAATCATAAGTCAGTTATATTATTAATCATAACAGTCAGTTATATTAATAATCATAAGTCAGTTATATTAATGATCATAAGTCAGTTATATTAATGATCATAAGTCAGTTATATTAATAATCATAAGTCAGTTACATTAATAATTATAAGTCAGTTATATTAATAATCATAACAGTCAGTTATATTAATAATCATAAGTCAGTTATATTAATAATCATAAGTCAGTTATATTAATAATCATAAGTCAGTTATATTAATAATCATAAGTCAGTTACATTAATAATCATAAGTCAGTTACATTAATAATCATAACAGTCAGTTATATTATTAATCATAAGTCAGTTATATTAATAATCATAAATCAGTTATATTAATAATCATAAGTCAGTTATATTATTAATCATAACAGTCAGTTATATTAATGATCATAAGTTAGTTATATTAATAATCATAAGTCAGTTACATTAATAATCATAAGTCAGTTACATTAATAATCATAACAGTCAGTTATATTAATGATCATAAGTCAGTTATATTAATAATCATAAGTCAGTTATATTAATAATAATAACAGTCAGTTATATTAATAATCATAAGTCAGTTATATTAATAATCATAAGTCAGTTATATTAATAATCATAAGTCAGTTATATTAATAATCATAAGTCAGTTATATTAATGATCATAACAGTCAGTTATATTAATAATCATAAGTCAGTTATATTAATAATCATAAGTCAGTTATATTAATAATCATAAGTCAGTTATATTAATGATCATAAGTCAGTTATATTAATAACCATAACAGTCAGTTATATTAATAATCATAAGTCAGTTATATTAATAATCATAATAGTCAGTTACATTAATAATCATAAGTCAGTTATATTAATAATCATAAGTCAGTTATATTAATAATCATAAGTCAGTTATATTAATAATCATAAGTCAGTTATATTAATAATAATAAGTCGGTTATATTAATAATCATAAGTCAGTTATATTAATGATCATAACAGTCAGTTATATTAATAATCATAAGTCAGTTATATTAATAATCATAAGTCAGTTATATTAATGATCATAAGTCAGTTATATTAATGATCATAACAGTCAGTTATATTAATAATCATAAGTCAGTTATATTAATAATCATAAGTCAGTTATATTAATGATCATAACAGTCAGTTATATTAATGATCATAAGTCAGTTATATTAATAATCATAAGTCAGTTATATTAATAATCATAAGTCAGTTATATTAATAACCATAAGTCAGTTATATTAATAATCATAACAGTCAGTTATATTAATAATCTTAAGTCAGTTATATTAATAATCATAAGTCAGTTATGTTAATAATCATAAGTCAGTTACATTAATAATCATAAGTCAGTTATATTAATAATCATAAGTCAGTTATATTAATAATCATAACAGTCAGTTACATTAATAATCATAAGTCAGTTATATTAGTAATCATTAGTCAGTTATATTAATAATCATAACAGTCAGTTATATTATTAATCATTAGTCAGTTATATTAATAATCATAAATCAGTTATATTAATAATCATAAGTCAGTTATATTATTAATCATAACAGTCAGTTATATTAATGATCATAAGTTAGTTATATTAATAATCATAAGTCAGTTACATTAATAATCATAAGTCAGTTACATTAATAATCATAACAGTCAGTTATATTAATGATCATAAGTCAGTTATATTAATAATCATAAGTCAGTTATATTAATAATAATAACAGTCAGTTATATTAATAATCATAAGTCAGTTATATTAATAATCATAAGTCAGTTATATTAATAATCATAAGTCAGTTATATTAATAATCATAAGTCAGTTATATTAATGATCATAACAGTCAGTTATATTAATAATCATAAGTCAGTTATATTAATAATCATAAGTCAGTTATATTAATAATCATAAGTCAGTTATATTAATGATCATAAGTCAGTTATATTAATAACCATAACAGTCAGTTATATTAATAATCATAAGTCAGTTATATTAATAATCATAATAGTCAGTTACATTAATAATCATAAGTCAGTTATATTAATAATCATAAGTCAGTTATATTAATAATCATAAGTCAGTTATATTAATAATCATAAGTCAGTTATATTAATAATAATAAGTCGGTTATATTAATAATCATAGGTCAGTTATATTAATGATCATAACAGTCAGTTATATTAATAATCATAAGTCAGTTATATTAATAATCATAAGTCAGTTATATTAATGATCATAACAGTCAGTTATATTAATAATCATAAGTCAGTTATATTAATAATCATAAGTCAGTTATATTAATGATCATAACAGTCAGTTATATTAATGATCATAAGTCAGTTATATTAATAATCATAAGTCAGTTATATTAATAATCATAAGTCAGTTATATTAATAACCATAAGTCAGTTATATTAATAATCATAAGTCAGTTATATTAATAATCATAAGTCAGTTATATTAATAATCATAACAGTCAGTTATATTAATAATCATAAGTCAGTTATATTAATAATCATAAGTCAGTTATATTAATAATCATAAGTCAGTTATGTTAATAATCATAAGTCAGTTACATTAATAATCATAAGTCAGTTATATTAATAATCATAAGTCAGTTATATTAATAATCATAACAGTCAGTTACATTAATAATCATAAGTCAGTTATATTAGTAATCATTAGTCAGTTATATTAATAATCATAAGTCAGTTATATTAATAATCATAACAGTCAGTTATATTAATAATCATAAGTCAGTTATATTAATAATCATAACAGTCAGTTATATTAATAATCATAAGTCAGTTATATTAATAATCATAAGTCAGTTATATTAATAATCATAAGTCAGTTATATTAATAATCATAAGTCAGTTATATTAATAATCATAAGTCAGTTATATTAATAATCATAAGTCAGTTATATTAATAATCATAACATTCAGTTATATTAATGATCATAAGTCAGTTATATTAATGATCATAACAGTCAGTTATATTAATAATCATAAGTCAGTTATATTAATAATCATAAGTCAGTTATATTAATGATCATAACAGTCAGTTATATTAATGATCATAAGTCAGTTATATTAATAATCATAAGTCAGTTATATTAATAATCATAAGTCAGTTATATTAATAACCATAAGTCAGTTATATTAATAATCATAAGTCAGTTATATTAATAATCATAAGTCAGTTATATTAATAATCATAACAGTCAGTTATATTAATAATCATAAGTCAGTTATATTAATAATCATAAGTCAGTTATATTAATAATCATAAGTCAGTTATGTTAATAATCATAAGTCAGTTACATTAATAATCATAAGTCAGTTATATTAATAATCATAAGTCAGTTATATTAATAATCATAACAGTCAGTTACATTAATAATCATAAGTCAGTTATATTAGTAATCATTAGTCAGTTATATTAATAATCATAACAGTCAGTTATATTATTAATCATAAGTCAGTTATATTAATAATCATAAATCAGTTATATTAATAATCATAAGTCAGTTATATTATTAATCATAACAGTCAGTTATATTAATGATCATAAGTTAGTTATATTAATAATCATAAGTCAGTTACATTAATAATCATAACAGTCAGTTATATTAATGATCATAAGTCAGTTATATTAATAATCATAAGTCAGTTATATTAATAATAATAACAGTCAGTTATATTAATAATCATAAGTCAGTTATATTAATAATCATAAGTCAGTTATATTAATAATCATAAGTCAGTTATATTAATAATCATAAGTCAGTTATATTAATGATCATAACAGTCAGTTATATTAATAATCATAAGTCAGTTATATTAATAATCATAAGTCAGTTATATTAATAATCATAAGTCAGTTATATTAATGATCATAAGTCAGTTATATTAATAACCATAACAGTCAGTTATATTAATAATCATAAGTCAGTTATATTAATAATCATAATAGTCAGTTACATTAATAATCATAAGTCAGTTATATTAATAATCATAAGTCAGTTATATTAATAATCATAAGTCAGTTATATTAATAATCATAAGTCAGTTATATTAATAATAATAAGTCGGTTATATTAATAATCATAAGTCAGTTATATTAATGATCATAACAGTCAGTTATATTAATAATCATAAGTCAGTTATATTAATAATCATAAGTCAGTTATATTAATGATCATAACAGTCAGTTATATTAATGATCATAAGTCAGTTATATTAATAGTCATAAGTCAGTTATATTAATAATCATAAGTCAGTTATATTAATAACCATAAGTCAGTTATATTAATAATCATAAGTCAGTTATATTAATAATCATAAGTCAGTTATATTAATAATCATAACAGTCAGTTATATTAATAATCATAAGTCAGTTATATTAATAATCATAAGTCAGTTATATTAATAATCATAAGTCAGTTATATTAATAATCATAAGTCAGTTATGTTAATAATCATAAGTCAGTTACATTAATAATCATAAGTCAGTTATATTAATAATCATAAGTCAGTTATATTAATAATCATAACAGTCAGTTACATTAATAATCATAAGTCAGTTATATTAGTAATCATTAGTCAGTTATATTAATAATCATAACAGTCAGTTATATTAATAATCATAAGTCAGTTATATTAATAATCATAAGTCAGTTATATTAATAATCATAACAGTCAGTTATATTAATAATCATAAGTCAGTTATATTAATAATCATAAGTCAGTTATATTAATAATCATAAGTCAGTTATATTAATAATCATAAGTCAGTTATATTAATAATCATAAGTCAGTTATATTAATAATCATAACATTCAGTTATATTAATAATCATAAGTCAGTTATATTAATAATCTTAACATTCAGTTATATTAATGTTCATAAGTCAGTTATATTAATAATCATAAGTCAGTTATGTTAACTTGTCAATAATCTTTCATGCTGTAGTGTTGGGTGAGTGTTGCTGAGTTCTATGTACACGCCTATGAATGTGCTCCGCCCCAGTGGAGTGAGTTCTCTGTACGTGCCTGTGAATGTGCTCCGCCCCAGTCTCCATTAATTATAATGCTCTTAGTGTCTTACTTTTGTAGGTTTTTCAGAGTTATCTATCCTAGTTACATTAAGATACAAGATTTAGCTGTCGGCACATTTTCACGAGTTTTGTATTTTTACTGGTTCCAGGTTGTGGTTGTCTTCCATGGAAGTTTTGTATATTTTATTTTTGCAATTAAACGAGACAGGTATTAATGATGAGATAAAGGACCGCAGTAATAAATTTATTATACCCTCACTTTGAAGAAAAAAAGTCCACCTGATTGATTTTATCAGTCTGTGCGGGCATTTATCTCAGCCATGGATTATTGGATCTGAATCAAATTTTGTATGGATGTTCAACATCCGGAGTACTTTCGAAGTAAGACCCAATGACATTCTTCGTATTTTCCATTGTAGAGTTATTTGCAAATAAACTAAAGTGCACACAAAAAGTCCGCTCAGACTGCTATCTCGTTAGTTATCGTTTCCAGAAAAGATAACTCTACAAAAACGTACAAAAGGAAGACAATTCATCACATTTTGCTATGCCAGGTCAGGCAAATCCTAGATTCAACTACATGTGTTATAGTTATATTTAACTACTATTGTTGAATTTTGTAGTGCCAAATCCATATATATTTCTCAGTTTTTGTGGACACTTTTGGATCATGCATCCCAGTGCCAAGCCTTGAAATAGTGTCTCTGTCATTTGCAGAATGAGGTCCCCAGAGGGTGAATTTAGTGATGCTACCCCGCATAGCGGGCTAGCATCACCAAATTCACCCTCTGGGAACCTCATTCTGCTGAGGTGTAAGCAGAATGAGGTCACCAGAGGGTTAATTTGGTGATGCTAGCCCGCTATGTGGGGTAGCATCACTAAATTCACCCTCTGGGGACCTCATTCTGCAAATGACAGACACTATTTCAAGGCTTGCCCAGTGCACAGCCAAATTGCACTCATAACAATATTGTAGCAAATGAAGAGTCACCAGATATAATTTGTTTTGCATCCATTTGTTGCAGCTTATTTTATTATACCCCACTCTCGAAGAGAAAGGGGGGTATACGGGATTGACCTTGTCCATCCGTCATTCCATCCATCCGGCCGTGTTTACATATGGGCATATATTGGTTACTTTGTGGGTACAATGGGCACTTGTTGGGTATTTTTCGCCTTGTTGGGTATTTTCCCGCCTTGTTGGGTATACCCAATAGCCCTGACAAGTTATTCTTTGTCCAAACATATTTTTTGGCTTTCATGTGAATGTACTCAACAGGTGGTTTGGACTTCATTTGTCCTAAAAAAAAAAGTCCATAATGTCCAAACCAGAACCCAACAAAATAATATTGGATGACCCACTATGTGCCTATTTGTGAGATTTTTTTCATACCCAACAAGGGATTTTTTTCATACCCAACAAGGGAACCCAATAAGATTTTGGACAACTGACCCAAGTTGTGCCCAAATGAGAACCCAAATGAGAACCCAAAATGAGAACCCAACTTATTTGAATTTACTCAACAATGTCTGCATTTTTTAGCCAATAAATATCTGAACAGATCTATGCAGCCAACAATATTTTAATTGTGCCCAACCAGAACCCAACAAAAAAATATTGGATGACCCACTATGTGCCTATTTGTGAGAACACATTTTTCATACACAACAAGGGAACCCAATAAGATTTTGGACAACTGACCCAATTTGTGCCCAAATGTGGGTACATCCGTCCGGACATCAATCTGTCCGTTTTTCTGTCCGTCCGTCTGTCCGGGCCGATACAATGTATCTCAAACACCAGTTGTCGGAATCTCAATTTAGTATTTGGCTTTCAACTCCGCTTTAAAGTTATTCATCTTTGTTTATCTGGAAATGTTGTTTTTTTTGGTCTGTCCGAGCAGATCTCTCCACCACCGTTTGACGAATCTCAATGAAATTTTGTATGGATGTTCACTACTATGATGGCAATCAATTGAGTGTTCAATCATTTTATTGGTGTTTCTTTCGCTCTAGAGTTATTTATCTTGGTAGATTTGGAAATGTTGTTTTTTTGTCCGTATCTCCACCACCGGTTGATGGATATCAATGAAATTTGGTATGGATGTTCACTATTATGATGGCAATCAATTGAGTGTTCAATCCTTTTGTAAATGTTTTCCATTCTACAGTTATTTATCTTTGTTTATTTGAAAATGTTGGGGTTTTTTTCCCATCCAAGCAGATATCTCACCCATACATTGTCGGTTCGAATTTGCCACCATGGGGGTATGCCAGCACTGCAGGTACAATCTCTTGTTTAATAAAGGCACGATTATGCCTTTCTGAATAACATTATTACATACCCATACTCGACTCATACGTAGGGTAGATATATATAACTATAACAGAACCAAGGATGAACCTGACCTGATGACTGTTTAGCAAGTCTGGAAATAGTGTGTCTGACATTTGCAGAATGAGGTTCCCAGATGGTGCATTTTGTGATATTATCCTACACAGTATGATAGCATCACTAATTTCACACAAAAGGAACCTCATTCTGCTAAGGCCTCAACTTCTATGGGAGACCTAGGATCAAATTGAAGTTCCCCAGTTGAAGTTAGTCACATCGATTATGCAATGTATCTTCTTTAAATTAGAGGATATAGAAACTAAACAGAATGGAAAAAGTAACTAAAACAATGTTAATTTGAGGCAATAGATACATGTACTTATCAGATGAGATCAAAGTAGAATGAGGTCCCCAGAGCCTGCCAGAGGGTGAATTTAGTGATTCTGGCCCACTGTGCAGGGTAGTGTCACTAAATTCACCTTTGGGGACCTCATTTTGCAAATGTGAGACACACTATTTGTAGGCTTGCTGTTTAGATAAGCCACAGTAACAGTACACCGCCTTTAATGTCTCTTCATTGTTCCTTCACATTTTTGCAGATTATTGTTTTTCTGTACATAGACAAATGAAAGGTAAACATGCTTGTCTTCATTCAGCTTGCATTCAGCTTCTGTTACTTTATAGTTTGAGAATGTTTATTCCGAATTTCAGCTTTATCTGTATCACTAATTCAAACCTCATGCTAACCTGATCGCTTATTCCATTTCATTCATTCATTCTCTGTGCCTTCATGTTATGGTGAACCTCTTCATCTGTCTCTGACAGGTCACTGTTTCATGTTGACAAGTAGATTTTTGTGGTCACCTATGACTAGTAAACAAAGTCTGTAGAATGTTAAAATATTGCTCAAGTTATCATCCGGACAACCCAACAACTGCGATTTCTAAGTAAAGAAACATGTTCCAAATATCAAGAAATTCATGTCGAATGTTGCCCAAGTTATCGTCCATGCAGACAGCCCGAAAACAGCGATTTCTATGTCCAAAAAAGTTTTATAACTAAATGCATCGGACCGTCAGCTGGGACCGTAACCACATTCGAGCCCATTCGCGTTGATTAATTATTAAATGGAAATATACCAACATGCTCATCTCCGTCGTATTATATTATATAAGATGTTCTTGTGGCAGTTGTGGGAGCTTTATTCAGCTTCAGAGTGGCCTGTGGCCCCTGTGTGCTTTCGTGCAAATTTTTATCTTAGACAGATGCAGCCCCCTTTGTGTGCTTTGCGTACAATTTGATAATTTAAACAATTTGATTTAAAAAACAACAAAAACAAATTTTCAATAAAATGTTTTTTAAATACTTTTTTTTTTTTAGTTTGAGCTCCTTGCTCAAATTAACAAACTTTAAAAAATAAGTTGTTTAATTAAATTTTTTTTAAATCAAACACTCTTATAACCTCCGCCGGGTACCCCAAGTCACCACACCAAATTTGGTTGAAATCGGTCTAGTGGTCAGGAAGAAAAATCCAAACAGACAGACAGATCCTACTCTTATATACTAGTATATAGAGGATACACATCGAGTCCCCAGTTTATGGCGGAATTTACAAAACGAGTCCAGTAAATTAGGCCTGGACGAGCCTTTGGCGAGGTTTAGACATAATTTACTGGACAAGTTTTGTAAATTTTGCTATAAACTGCGGACGAGTTGTTGATTCTACATTGTATTTATAACATGATCCAAAACCTAGATAAAACATTCTTAAATCAACAAATGGGACGTGAAACTAACATCGGCGTCAAAAAGACTTGCGATGACGTTTCACGTAACTATATGTTGTTTGCCCGCATAAAGAAATAGTTCCAGATAAATAAAGACTCCATGCGGCTGCTCTTTGACATATTTAATGGCGTAAATTTAATGAAATAACTTTTCAAACTCTTCATTTATTAGTGATTGTCGGAAAAATATTGGAAGCCATAGTATTTTGAGACGTAGAATATGAAATATAAACAGACAAACCGGAAGATAAATGTCACCTGGCACTATTTCCTGTTATTAAATTAAATGAACGTTTAATATCACAATTTATAGAATGTTTTTATTGAATGGAATAAGGGTAATAAACATGTAATAAATAGATATCAGACATCTCTTAGTCGGAATATGATAGAACCTGCATAAATTTGAAGGGATTTATTTAAACTGTTGCCCACCATCATCCGCAAAATTCTAAATGAGAAGGAATTAATTGAGTTTGATTATTAAAAGGCTAGTTTTGGTAGATAAGCTGGAATAATACCATTTTCTAAATTTACAACACAATTATACTAAATAACTGTAGTATAAAAGGTTAGAAAATTAATGATAAAGAATGATATATTTTATTGTTTTGCTTTGTATGAAATTACTAGTACCACATTCTCAAAATTCTCTGTTTCAGTAGCCTCAATTTTATCTCTATGGACAAAAAAAACAAAACATGTATACACAGAGAACGGAATAAAATGGAAACCAATCTGGTAGTGTGACCGTAATAACATAATCTGCCATATATGACATAATTCATTGGGTGATCATAAAAGAACATCTTTGAAAGTTATTAAGATATGCAACATTGAATGTTTTTGCTCCCTTCAAGTGTTTAGTTCCTAGTGGTATCCTATGCAATTGTATAGCATTTTATAGATAACCATTATTGGTAATTGGGTCTGACCTGGTGTTTTATTGGTAACAATTATAGGTAAGTGGGTGTCTACTAGGGTCCTGCGAATATTCGATATTCGATTCGAGATTCGATTCGAAAGTCAAATTCGATTCGAAATTTCCAACTCGAAATTTCGAATATACACTGACAAAAAAGTAAGCTGTTTACGGACAAGTGCACACGTCGATCTTCGCTGTTTCTGTGCCATATAATTCCCGAAAATTATGAATATATGCACCTTATAATTCTTATTGTACATCGCGAATGTTAGCATGCTATTAAATATAAGTATAGCCAGTAATTAGCCACTATCGACTAAATACATCTGAATCTCAAATCGTCTAATCATTGACATTAAATGCCTAATTGAGAATGCAACACACAGGTATGATTTGATTCGATATTCGATTCGATATTCGATTCGATTACGTAGACTCGATTCGATATTCGATTCGATCAAAATCTCCAATTCGCAGGACCCTAGTGTCTACCAGGTGACACATCTGACAAGTGTCAGCGAAAATCACACCTAGCCCTCTGGAATGACACTAACAAGTCAGAATGGAGGACTGACTGACAGAATATAAAACCTTTCCATTTGACAAAGTAATTTACTTGAAACTAGGCAGAAGCAAATACATGTCTTCTACAATGTCTACTTCGATAGCTTTCAGAATAGGAAAATAAATATGTGTATTCTAGTAATGTATTATGTTTTTAGTTAAGTTTTGATCAAAACCCGACTTATGGTTGGGCGAGGCACGGTTGACCAGCAGGCGTGTGGCAACAATCTAACATTTTTTGGCTTGTGACTTAATTGTCATGTGCAACAGCAGTACACATAAAATCAGGTCCGCCCCGACTTTCTAACCAGAGTTATGTCATTGGTTTCTTTTTATAGAAAATTGATGTCCATTAGTGCGATAACTTTAACAAACGTCAACCAATTTCATTCATATTTGGTATATGGATCTTTCACAACAATATCTCGATCGAGTTCCAAAATCAGTTTTGTCTGATTTTTGTTGTACCTGAATTACAGCCCTTGGTTTGTCTATTTTTAACAATTTTGGAAATGTTATGTTTGTTAGCTCGATAACTTGAACAAACATCAACCAATTTCATCCTTATTTGGTATATTGATCTTTCACAATAATATCTTGAACAAGTTCCAAACCAGGTATCCTTTTTAGCTCAACTTAGTGAAGTCAAGTTTGAGCTATTGCCATAGGTTGGCGTCCGTCGTACCATGGGGGCATCTGTCCATCTGTCCATCAACAATTTACATTAGCACACCCTACAGGTCACATCTCTCATTAGATCGTCACCATACTTCATATGGATCTTCGGGGTGACCTCCAGATGGGAGCCATCAATTTTTTTCTGAAATTCGTTAAAAAAGATGGCCACCAGCAGCCATCTTGGATTTCAAATTTGAATCCATCCTGCAGCCCACTTTTATTGGAAAATTATTTTGAAAATTTATATGCATGTTTAGGATCGCCTCTAGATGGGAGCTATCAAATTTGAACAATTTTTATATGAAAAACATGGCCGCCAGAAGCTATCTTGGATATTACTCGTTGTATGACACATCACAGTCAGTTATATATACAGGCCACATCCTTCATGTCATCGTCACCAAACTTCACATTGATCTTTGGGGTGAACACTAGATGGGAGCTATCAATTTTAGCTCAACTTTACTTTGTTCAGTATGAGCCATTGCCATGGGTTAAAAATTGGTATCAAT
The DNA here is from genome assembly GCA_032622095.1 of Siphonodentalium dalli. Taxonomy (NCBI): domain Eukaryota; kingdom Metazoa; phylum Mollusca; class Scaphopoda; order Gadilida; family Siphonodentaliidae; genus Siphonodentalium; species Siphonodentalium dalli. The sequence goes on from CP136064.1 coordinate 291,061,841, forward strand.
CATCTGTGCTTGCATCCAGTGAACAATTTCAATTAGCACAGACTACAGGTCATACCTTTGGTTGGATCATTATGAAATTTGTCATGGCTGTTTACATTGACATGTAGATGGGAACGAGTCATTTTGGGGTCAATCCGCAAAAACCTTGCTGCCAGTGGCCATCTTGGATTTAAAAAATGAAACCATTAGCATGGGCTACAGGCCCTACTGTTTGTCTGATCATCATAAAATTTGTCATGAATGTTAACATTGACATATAGATGGGAATGAGTCATTTTGGGGTCATTCGGCCAAAGCCTCTAGATTGGAGCAGACAATTTTTTCGAATAGAAAAATATGGCCACCAGTGGCCATCTTGTATTTTACTCTTTGGATGACTAAATTCTTCTGCACAATTCATTAGCATGGGCTACTTGTTAATTTGTTTATAAAGATATTTTCCAGAGAAGATGAGGTCTAAGCAGAATGAGGTCTCAAGAAGGTGAATTTAGTGATGCTAGCCTTCTGTGCGGGGGTAGCGTCACTAAATTCACTCTCTGGGGACCTCATTCTGCAAATGTAAGGCACAGTCTTTTCAGGTCTGAGTGGCCTCTTCATGAAGTAAAGAAACAAAATTGCCTACTTACATGTACGTACTCACTCCTAAAATAAAAAAGTAGGGTCAGCAGGGTTGACAATGATGTTTTTAATTGTGACCTTGCCTCGGCTCAGCTGATAGCAGAAAAATGTTTAACGCTAAATTGGTCATTGTTGCGTGGTATCGAGCAAAAAGAAATCTAGGATCTCTAAACGTGCCAAAAACACCCAGGATCTCAGTCTCATTCCTGTTTTGCATATTTTAGGAGATTCTGGGTGTCTTTTTGCACGTTTAGGAAATCCTAAAAATCCGAGTTATGCCCCTTTTTTTACCAGTTTCCGCCGACCCAAGAGAGGGCGTATTTTGCACGCCCAGCGTAGCTCTTGTTGATGTTTAGGAGATCCTGAGTGTCTGTTTGCATGTTTATGAGATCCTCGGTGTCTGTTTGCATGTTTATGAGATCCTCGGTGTCTGTTTGCATGTTTATGAGATCCTCGGTGTCTGTTTGCATGTTTATGAGATCATCGGTGTCTGTTTGCATGTTTAGGAGATCCTGGGTGTCTGTTTGCATGTTTAGGCGATCCTGGGTGTCTGTTTGCATGTTTATGAGATCCTCGGTGTCTTTTTGCACGTTTAGGAGATCCTGGGTGTCTTTTTGATGTTTAGGAGATCCTCTGTGTCTTTTTGCATGTTTCTGAAATGGCACTGAAAGGGTTAAATGGCACTGAAAGGGTTAACGCGGCTGTATGTATTCATGATTTATCTCTTTTAGCTCCGCTCTCTGCATTTATTCTCTGCATACAGGCCTGGATATAGTGTGGCTGTTATTTTCAGAATGAGGTTCCCAGAGGGTGAATTTAGTGACTCTATCCCGCACATTGGGCTAGCATCATCAAATTCACTCTCTGGAAACCTCATTCTGCTTAAACCTCCACTGGTATGGGAGGCCTAGGATCAGATTGAAGTTCCCCAGTTGAAGTTGGTGATGTTCACCCATTAGTCACCTCGATTATGCATTTTATCTTCTGCAAATAAGTGGATATAGAAACTGAACAGAAGGGAAAATGTAACCAAAAACAATGTTAATTTGAGACTAAGATACATGTACTTCCCAGAAGATGAGGTCTCAGGAGAATGCTGTGTGGGATAGCATCACTAAATTCACCGTCTGGGAACCTCATTCTGCAAATGCAGACACACTATATCCAGACTCGGTTGCATGTCCTCATTGCATGGCAGATTGTTCCCAGTGTCTTTCGTCCATGCTTCATTGCATTGCAGATTGTTCCCAGTGTCTTTCGTCCATGCTGGGTAATCGGTTCTGTAAATACAGTAATGCCCTAATTAATCGACTCCATAACCACAGCAGAATTATGGGTAACTTTTCTGGATTTAGTCGGAAATATGGCTTGTTGCCATTCACCGAGAGCTTTCCGATGAATGGCAACAAGCCATATTTCCGATTAAATCCTGAAAAGTTACCCATAATTCTGCTGTGGTTATGGAGTCGATTAATTAGGGCATTACTGTAGTTGTCTGTTGGTAAATAGTCAGTGGGAAGCCATGTTCAGTGGATGCAGTTAACCCTTTACCCAACAGAACGGCCCTGTGCCAATGCATTCTCTTATATATGCGAGTCGACCATAGGTCGCCTCGCATATATAAGAGAATGCATTGGCTTAACACATTAAAAATTATAAAATTGTTAAAGAATGTAAGAAAAAATGGTAAAAAGTGTTAAAAAAAGATTTTTTTTAGGCCAATGCATTCTCTTATATATGCGAGGCGACCTATGGTCGACTCGCATATATAAGAGAATGCATTGGCACAGGGCATAACTGTAACTATCACAATGTGGTTAAGGAGCCGGTTCCAATGATATCCATATTTGTATGGTTCTATTGAGACAGACCGAAGATATTTTAGGCTGTTGAAGCTTTATTTGGCCGGTTTGTTGGGTAAAGGGTTAAAGATCTTTTTGTTTGTGTATTTAGAGGGACATTTAGTGCCTAATATTTGTGTAACAGGTTCAGCTAATGGGACTGTGATTGCCCATTGGATACTAGAACGTATATAGGAATTTTACATGCATTCAAACGGATAATTTTATCGTGCTTAAGTGAATTTTATTAATTTTCCCACTTATACATTAACTCGTACAAATCTTGAAAATTCCTCTGGTGTTACATCTCTTGTTGTAGAAACATGTCTTTGGAGTTGATGCGTAGTGAGATATCATTGATTCATTATGAATTGTCCTCGTGACTTTTATAGGGGCACTTGTAGCCAGGATTATAGCATTTAGTGGTACTGTATTTACCAATTATGTCATTTTTCAGTTCTGCTACAATCCGTCCATTGTTTCGAGGCAGTACACCCAAACAAGTTAATTTTTTGCACAGATAACAGAACTGACTTTGCTATATGTCATTGCGAATCATCTCGGAAAACATTTGTCAACAACTCTGAATGCTTGGCCATAGAAAAGAAATTTATTTAACCCTTTACCCAACAAAACGGCCAAAACCGGCCAAATAAAGCTTCAACAGCCTAAAATATCTTCGGTCTGTCTCAATAGAACCATACAAATATGGATATCATTGGAACTGACTCCTTGACCACATTGTGATAGTTACAGTTATGCCCTGTGCCAATGCATTCTCTTATATATGCGAGTCGACCATAGGTCGCCTCGCATATATAAGAGAATGCATTGGCCTAAAAAAAATCTTTTTTTAACCATTTTTTCTTACATTCTTTAACAATTTTATAATTTTTAATGTGTTAAGCCAATGCATTCTCTTATATATGCGAGGCGACCTATGGTCGACTCGCATATATAAGAGAATGCATTGGCACAGGGTCGTTCTGTTGGATAAAGGGTTAAAGGAGTTATGTGGGGAAAACTTTAGAGAATTTTGTTTTCTTTGTAAATTTCTTGATTAGAATGTATGTATGATTCTTACACGATGCTCTATGTGCTGGGTTATTACACTGTTAGTTAACCTGACCATAGACCCAAATACTAAGCCCAAAATATCCCTTCCAAGCAAAGAAATAGCTTTATACTCACAATATTTAGATCTTTATATGTACCCACTGAAAACTGCTTATTGCCGACTGACCACTATTTACCGGCCGACAACTATTCACCTTTCATCTATAAACATAAATACTCAGAGGAAACATAACACTTGTAGCCTCAAATTTTACATATTCAGATAAAACAATGCTTGTAACCTCAAATTTTACATATTCAGATAAAACAATGCTTGTAACCATGAAATTTAAATACTCAGAGAAGACAGTGCTTATAGCCATGAAATGTAAATATTCAGAGAAGACATAATGTTTGCAGCCATGAAATGTAAATGTTTGTAGCCACGAAACATTAATACTCAGAGAAAACATAACACTTATAGTCACAAATGTAAATACTCAGAGAAAACATAACTCTTGTAGCCATGAAATGTAAATACTCAGAGAAAACATAACATTTGTAGCCACGAATATAAATAGTCGGATAAAACATAATGTTTGTAGCCACGAAATGTAAATACTCAGAGAAAACATAATGCTTGTAGCCATGAAATGTAAATACTCAGAGAAAACAATGCTTGTAGCCATGAATTATAAATACTCAGAGAAGACATAATGCTTGTATCAACAAAATGTAAATACTCGGAAAAACATAATGCCTGTAGCCATGAAATGTAAATACTCAGAGAAAACATAACTCTTGTAGCCACGAAATGTAAATACTCAGAGAAAACATAACTCTTGTAGCCATGAAATGTAAATACTCAGAGAAAACAACATTTGTAGACACAAATATATATAGTTGGATAAAACATTACATAATACTTGTAGTCACGGAATGTAAATACTTGGAGAAAACAAAATGTTTGTAGCCACGAAAAATTAATACTCGGAGAAAACATAACACTTATAGTCACAAATGTAAATACTCAGATAAAACATAACTCTTGTAGCCATGAAATGTAAATACTCAGAGAAAACATAACATTTGTAGCCACGAATATAAATAGTCGGATAAAACATAATGCTTGTAGCCACGAAATGTAAATACTCAGAGAAAACATAATGCATGTAGCCATGAATTATAAATACTCAGAGAAAACATAACGCTTGTAGCCATGAATTATAAATACTCAGAGAAACATAATTCGTGTAGCCATGAATTATAAATACACGGATAAAACAAAACTCTTATAGTCATGAAATGTAAATACTTGGAGAAAACATAACGCTTGTAGCCATGAATTATAAATACTCAGAGAAAATATAACGCTTGTAGCCATGAATTATAAATACTCAGAGAAAACATAACTCTTGTAGTCATGAAATGTAAATACTTGGAGAAAACATAACGCTTGTAGCCATGAATTATAAATACTCAGAGAAAACATAACCCTTGTAGCCATGAATTATAAATACTCAGAGAAAACATAACGCTTGTAGCCATGAATTATAAATACTCAGAGAAAACATAACGCTTGTAGCCATGAATTATAAATACTCAGATAAAACATAAGACACTTATGTTTTAAGTTGTTATTGTTATACTGTACCATGTGATTTACTGGTATCTCCTGCATTACGTCTCTTATAAAGAGCGTCCAAGTCACCCAAAATCAGTAGATAATAAAGAACGCTCACAATTATGAGATTTTGTGATCGTTTTCATGTATTACTGCTGGATATTTGTGGATTTTCGTGATTCATGGCTCATACGAACGATTCATGGCTCATACGAACGATTCATGGCTCATACGAACGATTCATGGCTCATACGAACGATTCATGGCTCATACGAACGATTCATGGCTCATACGAACGATGTTAATTCATGGCTCATACGAACGATGCGTGATTCATGGCTCATATGAACGATTCATGGCTCATACGAACGATGCGTGATTCATGGCTTATACGAACGATGCGTGATTCATGGCTCATACGAACGATTCATGGCTCATACGAACGATGCGTGATTCATGGCTCATACGAACGATGCGTGATTCATGGCTCATACGAACGATGCGTGATTCATAGCTCATACGAACGATTCATGGCTCATACGAACGATGCGTGATTCATGGCTCATACGAACGATTCATGGCTCATACGAACGATGCGTGATTCATGGCTCATACGAACGATGCGTGATTCATGGCTCATACGAACGATGCGTGATTCATAGCTCATACGAACGATTCATGGCTCATACGAACGATGCGTGATTCATGGCTCATACGAACGATGCGTGATTCATGGCTCATACGAACGATGTGTGATTCATAGCTCATACGAACGATTCATGGCTCATACGAACGATGCGTGATTCATGCCTCATACGAACGATGCGTGATTCATGGCTCATACGAACGATGTGTGATTCATAGCTCATACGAACGATTCATGGCTCATACGAACGATGCGTGATTCATGGCTCATACGAACGATGCGTGATTCATAGCTCATACGAACGATTCATGGCTCATACGAACGATGCGTGATTCATGGCTCATACGAACGATGCGTGATTCATGGCTCATACGAACGATGCGTGATTCATAGCTCATACGAACGATTCATGGCTCATACGAACGATGCGTGATTCATGGCTCATACGAACGATGCGTGATTCATAGCTCATACGAACGATTCATGGCTCATACGAACGATGCGTGATTCATGGCTCATACGAACAATGTTAATTCATGGCTCATACGAACAATGCTAATTTTAAGTATTTTTCAGTTTTCTTTTGGAAGGTAAGCTGAAAATTGGCTTTGGTAATTTTGTCAATTTTGGTATCAAATCGGACGAGCATCTTTAATATTATTATGTTGCATTTTCATCCTGTCATCTCGGCACATATTTTAGCATCAAGTTGTCTCTTTCGCTGAAGTTCATTGTCAGTGGTACATGTATGCTCTTCAATCGGCATGATTTTGTCTTCATGTTATTGTATGTATCATGCATAACTTTGTTCAATAATATCATGTATCATTCCTACAGACTACAGCTTCATTATTTGTACGTTATTCTCCCATGTGATGATTCCTACAGACTACACCTTCGTTATTTGTCCATTATTCTCCCATGTGATGATTCCTACAGACTACAGCTTCATTATTTGTCCATTATTCTCCCATGTGATGATTCCTACAGACTACACCTTCGTTATTTGTCCATTATTCTCCCATGTGATGATTCCTACATGATACAGTAAGTGCTGTAAATTGATTTTAGAAATATTTTCTCTGCAAAGCAAAACTTCAATATACGTCCTTGAATTCTTGTACTGGGAAGATTATGTATAAAAATACATTATTTTCTTATAAAAATATTTACTTCATAAAGAACTGTTCATCACAACTACAGCTAATGATAATACATGTATATTAATTACATTTCAATTTTCAATTAAAGATGAGGGGTACATGTATACTGGATTTTATGCATGCGTGCGTCCTTCCGTACGTCCACTCATATATCTGAACAATGGGTTATTAGATCTTGATGAAATTTTGTATCCAGGTTTGGCATCAGGAGATCTTTCAAAAGAGGGGTGTTCACGTTGACGTTTACATGTTCCATTCAAAAGTTATCCCTCTTATGGTATGGCGGTTCGCCACCAGAACTGCTTTCAAAAGTGTGCCCAATGACCTTGTTTGCATATTTATGCCTGAGTTACAACCCTTCGTACGTCAATTATCTCCAATTTACATAATTTTTGGTATACAAGTTGCTTGTCACAATGTTTCGATTTAGCGCGAAAATCAGGTATATCCCTTTTTTTTTTCTTGAGTTATGGTCCTTATTTTGGCAATTTCATGATTTTTTTGTCCCTCCTGCTCTTCTGCTGATGTTTTTTAACCATAATATTTAAATGAATGTTCATGTGTTCATATATGACCCGCCATATTAAATCCAGTCGTAAGTCGGGATTTTTTTACCATGTGCCAATGCATTCTCTTATATATGCGAGTAGACCATAGGTTGCCTCGCATATATAAGAGAATGCATTGGCCTAACAATTTTTTACAATTTTAATAATTTTTTCTTGTATTCTTTAACAATTTTATAATTTCACCCATACAGAGCCCCAGACAAACATGAGCAAACGACACTCTTCTATATGCTTCTATATATGTGTGGGGCTCCCTGCAGGGTAATGGATGTTTTTTATTTTATATCCTAAAAATTGTAAGAAACATTTATTTAAATAAAATGATAAAAAATTGTTAGGCCAATGCATTCTCTTATATATGCGAGGCGACCTATGGTCGACTCGCATATATAAGAGAATGCATTGGCACAGGGTCACATATTTGGGTTCTTACCTGCCCATGTATGAATTTGCACCATGGGAGTATACAAGGTCAAGGTAAATATTGTTAGGCCAATGTATTCTCTTATATATGCGAGGCTCCATATGGGAGACTCGCATATATAAGAGAATGCATTGGCACAGGTTTTTTGCTAAATTTCAGGAAGCTCCAGTCATAGAAGGGTTAACATTGTAAACTTGTTTGTTCCCTAACACATTCATTGCTGATTTCAGATATGCAGGGAAAGATTCCACGGATGTCGATGAGTTGTGGAGGAGTGGATAACATGATAACGGATGGATCAGCCATCGGCGGCTACAAATGTCTCGATGCTTTTATAAGCTACAGGCGGTCAAACGGATCTCAGCTAGCAAGGTAAGTTAAAATCAGGACTCAAAATATGGTGCTGGTCATTTGCAGTATGAGGTCCCTAATGGGTGAATTTAGTGACGCAACCCTGCATTGCTGGCTGGCATCACTAAATTCATCCTCCTTGTGACATCATTCTGCATGGCCTCATTTGCTATGAGAGTCCAAGACACAGATTTAAGTTCCCAGATAGTGAATATGGTGATGTGCACCCATTGGGCACCTCTATTATCTGCCAATTTGGGGATATAGAGAATCTAAAAATAAAAAGAAGTTTCTAAAGATACTAAAAAACTTGTTAATTTGATAATAAAGATAAATTCCTGAGAAGATGAAGCCTAAGCAGAATGAGGTCCCCTATACACATATATAGAGATCTAGAGGATCTCCAATGAGTTATATTGGTTTTATTTAGTAACAGATACACATTGTGTTGTAGGCATTAATCTGTGGGATGGATAAAGCAATATGACGAATGTGAAATTTGGATGAAAGGAAAGGAACCCAACAAGGTACCCTCTTCCCCTATAGCGGAAAGACTGCGTATATATACATACACATATGTGGTTTTATTTTTTTCAGCTTGTTGAAAGTCCACCTCGAATTACGAGGCTTCTCAGTATTTCTTGATATTGATCGACTCAGGGCAGGGAAGTTTGACGAGAATCTCTTGACTAGCATACACGCCGCTCGTAACTTTCTGTTGGTGCTAACTTCCAATGCTTTAGACAGATGCATTGGTGACGACTCTGTCAGCGATTGGGTTCACAAGGTATTCTATATATAGTCTTACGTGCTTGTTATTAAATGAATCTAGAGTATACAAGCCGCTCGTAACTTTCTGTTGGTGCTAACTTCCAATGCTTTAGACAGATGCATTGGTGACGACTCTGTCAGCGATTGGGTTCACAAGGTATTCACCTTTATGTAGTCTTATGTGTTTGTTATTATTTTACCCCCACTTTCGAAGAAAATGGGGGGTATACTGGATTGACTGCGTCTGTCCGTCTGTCCGTCCGTCCGTCACACTTTCTATGTCTGTCCGTCACAATTTCTCCCTCCTGGTGTCCGTCCGTCCGACCTCATAACTCGAACAACTATGAACGGATTTCAATAATTTTTTATATGCAATCTCCGTAGGACTGCCTCTCCGCATGATGCTAATTGCGGTGCGGTCCGACTTTATTTTTTTAAGTTACGCCTTACTTTTCGACTTATTTTGACTTATTTTGACTTATTCTGTCTGACTTAATCCGACTAAATAACTTTAACAAATATGAACCGATTTCAATAATTTATGGTATACATGCTTCTCACAACACCCTCTCTATATGATGCGGCTCAGGGTTGGCTCTGACTGTTTTTACACTTCATTTTCGACTTAGAAAATTTTGGGATTTTTTTTTTGTGGATGCTATCAAGTTATGCAATCATTCGAACAAATATGAACCAATTTGAATATTTTTTTCTGTACAAGCTTCTTGCGACACCATATCGATATTATTAATCCAAATTTTTCTTTAAAGTTAAAAATCTTTTTTGTTGGGTTTACGGATAATGCGGGTTGAATTTGCTACGGTGGGGATATGCTAGCACGCGAGTGCACACCTCTGGTATGAATCTGTTTTCAGCATGTTGTCAAATGAGTGGGGAAAATATGGAAGACGAGATGAAACGTAATCAATTTATTAAAAATATCGGCTGTTTGGTCTATTTGTTATTGTTTATATACTACGTCGTCCTTTGTATATACAATGGCCAATGAATAAAGGCTAAATGTTTCACCATGCGCAGGTTACATAAAATAAGTGTGAAATTAAACCAGTGCATTGATTGCCTAATGCCATTTTGGTTCCGAATTACCTGGAGGTCTAAATTTTACTCACAAAATGTCATAAAGAGACTATTGTTGAACCCGTTGACATGGATAAATATGATACCTAGATCCTTGATTTAACGTCCCCACAACTCTGCAGCCACACATCGCTAAATCCAAACAAGTCTCACCTCCACACTTACTTACACTTGCCCAACACGCTAGGGACCTATTTCGCGTCTTGGTACAACAAAGCTATCACTGTATGAGTGACCTTGCTCAAGGATCCAACCAAGCCGCTGTTGGGGGATACTCACTAATCCAGTGCATTGACACCAGTGTTCGCGCTGTCGGTAGCCAAATTAGCCAATGGCTAATCTTTTTCGAATTTGGCTAATAAAAATTTCATTTGGCTAAACTTTTGGCTAAACTTTTTTTGAACCCAAATGGAGACTGAAAGCATGGAGCCAGAAAGCTAATTAATAAAAGCGCTCAATAGATCGACATTCAAGACGAAGTTAGGTGACGAAAGTATTTCATTAGTTTCGTCCTTATGAAATATCGTACAAAGGGAAAACCGATCGACAACTCTATCAACCAAGCGATCACAAAGTGATATGCAATCATCTCTAGTTTTCACAAGACGGACATTCAAAGACGCATGGACATTAAACTGACCGTGGTTGAATTATGACAATGTGAAGAAAGCAATGTTTTGTAAAGTGCATTGACGCCGGTATATAAGCAATTTGTTCGTAACATGTGCAGGCTGTTTTAATCTGGAGAAAGATTACGTCACTCTGCACGAAGCAGCAAAAGGTCATTATTAATTTTTACATTTAATCCCCTAATCCCCCATTCAGCCCATTGTCTGTCTGGTCACTCACGGCGCGCCTGCACAATGCATGTTTATGATGACATTGTATTTATGACGGTCGAGGTTTATGAGCACCAAGTGTAAGACAATAGCTTAATCAGCCAAATGTGAATCACGACATATATTTTGTGGCTATTTGTCGTCAATACCGATACAGTCAAAATAATATGCATGCTTTTATGACAGATTGTAATTTGATAATGGCGTAACAATATTAAGTTATTAGTTTCCAGATGTCACTTAGATATTTTTGCAAGGATAAATATTTAATGATTTAAAAATAGATATTGATATAAAACAAAAAAATAACGACATTAAGAAGGACAATCCCGGGTCCCCCCCCCCCCCCCATATCACTCTTTCACATAAAGATTAATATTTTATTAATAAATGATATATATAAAAATACTTCTAGTTCATCAAAATTATTTAAATTATTGTGTATTTTACCTTTGTCTGTTAGATTTTACGTTTTAGTCATTAATTGTGAACCGACCAGAAAACGATGATTTAATTTGGCCAAAGTTTTTTTTAATTTGGCCAAAAAACATTTGGCTAAAGTTTTTTTCATTTGGCTAATAAAATTTTCATTTGGCTAAACTTTTGGCTAAAGTTTTTTTCGGTCCAGCGCGAACACTGATTGACACCATTACAACATCAAACTCCAAAATTCCATATTGTATAAATGTAACTTGCAACTTACTATCAGAATAAAGTTGATAAAATGTGCTAAAAGCCATTAATATGCTGGTTGAGTGTAAATATTAAGAAATGGATGTTGATTTTGTTGCATTCCGTGGAGTATGGATTCAAATTGGATTGAAATTTGAAGAGATTTAATCGTTATAAGAAACCACAATGGTACATAACGCTTTACACAAATAATGACAAAAGACAAGTGTACAAGTAAATAACAATATGAGGAACAAAAATAACAATATAACAATAGATAACTGTCACTGTGGTTATCGGTAATCAAGTGGTGGACTGGTGCACAATATTGGAATAATCTCGAAGTATTGCTCTCTCTCTTTCGTGGAAAAGGTTAGTTATGAGTGTGATGAATCTTGTGGTTATCTCACTGTCGAACGTACCCACGAAAATGTCAGAAGCTACCTCGGTTGGTAGAATTGAATAATTGATGCCCGAAATTTGTCGGATGTCGTTGAAAAAACTTGTTCTGATAGTGGCGTAAGCTGGGCATATAAAGAGGAAATGATGTTCGTCCTCGGTCGCGTCAAGACAGATGGGACAGCAACGATGGTCGTTGGTAGATGTATCAGATTGTTTATCTTTTGACTTTGTGATAAGTTTTCGATGTCGGGCTGTTTCAATCGATAATTTGTGAGAGCTAACGCGTAACTGTGTGAATTTTGAAATATTAGTTCTACTGATATTTAACTGCAAATATGTCTCCATTTGAAAATCATGTTTCGTCCTCCGATAGAATGTGAGTTTTTTGTCTTTTCTCAATCGGGCACGCCACCAGTCAATGTAGCGGCCTTGCAATTGTGTTTTAATTGAGCGTAAAATGGCCGTTTTATTGAGAGTCGCCTGAGCTTGCCATACCGGCCCAAAGCCTAAATGCTCTAAAATGGATGAAAAACTGGAAACCCAAGTCGACTGCTTTGTTGAGACGGAATGTTTATAACATTGTGATGCTATTTCCCTGTGATCTAACTCAAGCAAATGGAACCAAAATTTTATTGCTCGAATGATTAACGAGATGTCCGCAGGGAATATACCAAGTTCGCCACGTGTCCCGATATTGGAGCTATATTTAGATAACCCGAGCAGCCTTTTGTTGAAATGTAGACTGAGTTTAGCATACGGTCGGTCATCATATAGATCCTCTAAAGCCCTTCCTGGTCGACAGTTGCCTATATTAAGACACATCGGTCCCCAAACCTCAGAACAATAGAGAGATAGTGGCTCAATTGTGCTTGTAAACAGTTTACAACAAGTTGGTATGTCAAGTTCGCTCAGTGGTAGTTTGCGCTCTAGTGCAAAAAGTGCCTTGCGTCCTTTATTAGTGAGCTGTTTATGGTCGAATTTACCCGCAGACATTATATTTACCCCCAGATAGCGGTATTCATTTACGACGTCCAATGCAGAGTCGTTTATTTTAAATTTCAGTTGCTTCAAGCGGTGTCCGGGTTTATTGAACACCAATATTTTTGATTTGTTAATATTCACAGTTAATTGCCATTTGTTAAAGTATGATGTGATGACGTCTAATGAATTTTGTAAGCCACTTTCACTACTCGATAGTAGGACAATGTCATCAGCGTACATTAAACAGTTGATTATCGAATTTCCAACTGTTATGGGATCACATCCGTCATTAAATTCGGCTGGTAGATCATTAAGGTAGAGATTGAACATTTTCGGGCTCAAGATACACCCTTGTTTGACACCAATTGTCGTTTCAATTGGAGCCGTGAGCCCATCCCTTAGTTTTATGGAGAATTGCGTTTTCGCATACATATCCCTGATTACACTAAGAAATTTTCCCGAAATGCCTTGTCTCTTCATCTTATAAAATAATCCCTCGCGCCACACGGTGTCAAATGCCTTCTTTAGGTCAATGAAACATGAGTAAACTTGAATGTGTGGAATGCGAAAATGTCAGACCAACTTGCATCCATAATCCATGGAACGCAAGCAAATCAACATCCATTTCTTTAAAGATTCTCAATCTGATCAGACACTCCTAAATTACTATTTCTTTGGCTTCGGGGGTAAACAATATTTGATTCGAGTCGAGGAACCCACCCATCAAAGCTCAAGAGTGATTAGATATCGATGTTTGAATTTTGCGGTTTCTATTGTTTGTTGCCCACAAACTGATTGAAGCACGAGGGTCAAACGGACGGTCTTGCAGATAAAGATGGATAACTCTAAAATCAATTGGTAATAATAACCACTTGATTTTAGAGTTATCCATCTTTATCTTCAAGACCGTCCGTTTGACCCTCGTGCTTCAATCAGTTTGTGGGCAACAAACAATAGAAACCGCAAAGTTCAAACATCGATATCTGATCACACTGAGCTTTGATGGGTGGGATCCTCGACTCGAATCAAATATTTTTTACCCCCGAAGCCAAAGAAATAGTAATTTAGGAGTGTCTGATCAGATTGAGTACCTCTAACATATTCTAATCTGCTAGTATTACGGTATTTTGAAATATAAAATCATTTATCCAGAAAATTGGGCATTTAATAAATTTGCCCAATATTTCCTTCTGATTTAAATTTTTAAGGATGATGGTGGGCAACAATAAATCTTAAGTAAATTAATCTGGCTGGAAAATCGGTATGCTACGATATCTTTCCCTGTTCATCCCCCTCCCGGTTTTGCCTAGTTTATCTCCCCAATGGAAGGGTAGATATTCTAGTGGCCAGTTACTCTCATTTTATCATTCAATAAATAAGACTGTGTGACTCAGAAAAACTATCGATATCAAAACCATCTAAGAGATGTATCAATCTAATATAAATCAATATGTTATTCTACATTCCAAACAGAGCCTAAAGAATAAGAGTAATTGGACCAATGATAGGTAGCACAATAATCTAATTGTCCCCCATAAGGCCAAAAAAAAGTGATTTGGTTCTCGGGCAATTTCTTTTTCAAATCAATGAGGGAGGGAGGGTTTTATTTTTATTTTTTATTTTTTTTCTGCGCATAGTAAGCATGGACAAAGATACCTTCCTCTGTCTAGTAATAACCAGAAATGTAGAGGGAACTGTTATGTATATAAACTCATTTAGTCTTATATAAAAATGACATTGTACTACCAGTGTATGACTGGGATTACCTAACAATATATAATGCCCCTGGCATTAACTACTGTTAGTTGTCTAAAAACTGATACCTCCCCATTCTAATACTAGTACTAGTATGTGATCCTGAATTTAGTACTGTGCCTTTCAATTGTATAAAGTTACAATTAGTGTAAGTTGTTCACAATGACTAATTGTAAGAAGAGCATGAGGATCAGCTAATCATTTTCTTAATTGTAGTCATCTACTTCACGTTGTAAGCATGCAAGTCACTTTTTAACACATTACATGTTAGAGCTCAATGCACACTAATATTCAACACATATCTGCTATGGACATGTTGATAAAATCCACACACAAAAACAAAACAAAATCCAAAAAAAATTCAAATTTAATTTTTCCTAAGTTTTTTTGTCATAACATCAGGCATTGCAATAAAAAGTCCTAATGCGGCCCTTTTTATTCAATGCGGCGGGGCCTGAGAACCAAAACCTTTTTTTTTTGGCCTAAACAGTGACCTGTCAGAGAATATGACTCCAGTGACATATCTTATCCAAGGAACAGCCAACATGTCCAACTCATATCAACATAGAATATTGAACTTTGAACCATGTCAGTTCACTCAGCAGCGCATATAAATGAAGTTTGCAACTATTGTCATAAATGATGAATATTCGCAACAATTGTGTAGGATATCATATAACCAACCGTAGTATAACATGTGACCCGCCATATCAAATCGAGTCGTAAGTCGGGATATTTTTACCCTGTGCCAATGCATTCTCTTATATATGCGAGTCGACCATAGGTCGCCCGCATATATAAGAGAATGCATTGGCCTAACAATTTTTTACAATTTTAATAATTTGTTCTTGTATTCTTTAACAATTTTATAATTTCACCTATACAGAACCCCAGACAAACATGAGCAGACAACACTCTTCTATATGCTTCTATATATGTGTAGGGTAATGGATGTTTTTTATTTTATGTCCTAAAAATTGTAAGAAACATTTATTTAAAAAAAATGATAAAAAAAATTATGGTCGACTCGCATATATAAGAGAATGCATTGGCACAGGGTAAAAAAATCCCGACTTACGACTGGATTTAATATGGCGGGTCACACATGTGTTTGTTTTTAAGATTCAGCAATAAATCATCCTGATCATCATAAAACATTTGCCGGCACGATTGTGATCACCTGTAGATGGGAGCTATCAAATTTGAACGATTTTCAATGAAAAACATGTCCGCCAGCAACCATCTTGGATTTTACTCTTTGCATGACTAAATCCTTTGGCACACCCTACAGACCACATCCCTCATCTGATCATCACAAAACTTCATATGGATCTTCGGGGTGACCTCTAGATGGGAGCCTCTTATTTTGACAAAAAAAAATTGAAAAATATGGCCACCAGTGGCCATCTTGGAATTTTTCTTTGTATGACTAAATCCTTTGGCACACCCTACAGGCCACATCTCTCATCCGATCATCACCAATCTTCATATCGATCTTTGGGGTGACCTTTAAATGGGAGCCTCCTATTTTGACCGAAATTTGTTAATAAACATGGTTGCCAGCAGCCATCTTGAATTTCAAATTTGAATCTATTGCCACACTCCGCAGCCCTCATATGTTAGTGAATTGATTTGAAAATTTACAGGCATGTTTAGAAACACCTCTAGACGGGAGCTATCAAATTTGAACAACTTTCGATAAAAAATCATGGCCGCTGGCAGCCACATTCCTCATCTGATGATCACCAAACTTCATAGGGATCTTCGGGGTGACCTCTAGATGGGAGCATCCTATTTTGATCGAAATTCATTGAAAAACATGGCCGCCAACTGCCATCTTGAAATTTTCTCTTTGTATGACTAAATCCTTACACCCTACAGACAAGATCCCTCATCCGATCATTGCCGCTGGCAGCCACATTCCTCATCCGATCATCACCAAACTTCATAGGGATCTTCGGGGTGACCTCTAGATGGGAGCCTCCTATTTTTACCCAAATTCATTGAAGAACATGGCCGCCAGGGTCCATCTTGGAATTTACTCTTTCTATGACTTAATCCTTTGGCACACCATACAGACCACATCCCTCATCCGATCATCACCAAACGTCATATGGATTTTCAGGGGGACCCCTAGTTAACTTTCCTTCTTCTTTATCATTCTATTCATTGTTTCCCAAGTTCAGCTATAGTGTCATTGACACTTTCATTATGAGGAAGATCACATAGTTTTATAAGTTTCTATTTGTGTTTATTTTATAAATGTATGCACCTAAATAAAACAATGAAAACTGAGTTTTATACAGCTGCCGTGAGTGTTAGATCAGGCTTGTCAAAGTACCGCCGGCACCAAGGTAGTCGGTACCGGTACCGGTACTGCGTTGGAACCGCGGTACCGGTACTGGTGTTGTATTGTTTATTCCACTACATATCACTCATATAAAGGAGTATATTCTAATGTGGTAATTACTGGTAATTTATGGCACTTTGTGCCAGTTTTTGGTGATTGTTGTGGATGACAAATACAACCATGTCAGACTATCCTAATGCACGTATGCCACAGCAGCCACACATACATGTGTGTATAGTTTGAAATAGTTGGATTTATCACCACATCAATCACCTTAAATGTGCCATAATTTAGGCAGCCTGATAGGTGTTAGAACTTTTATGTTTAGGGCTTCAGGCGCTCAAATACATACATCGGAAAAATGGTATATATATATATGGTGAATGACAATTTAAACTGAAATAAATTATATGTACCTGCAAGGCTGCAATCCTCATATGTAAGTTATAATGTAACAAACATTGAGTCAATGACACATATATACATTGTTGAATAAAATGATAACAGCTCAAGACTCAGCATCCACCGCCGCGTGCTTGATCCGTTGACACATAGTAGCATACCATAATGCAAGCGACAGTTGCGGCACACTTAAAAGAGCAAAGTTCCTTCAATTTTGATCGATCTATACTGATCTAATTACTGTTTTTCGGCGAGTACCGAGAACCGTCGGTACTGAGTATCAGAACTGGTACCGTTGAAACGGCCAAGTACCGCCGGTACCGGTACTGGTACCGGTTGACAAGCCTGTGTTAGATACATGCATATTTATATAAAATAATACAATACGAAATCGCCGGCATGCAAAGGTAAAGGACAACTTCTAAATTCCTGTTCTAATTCCTGTTAAAAATATAGAGTTTTCTCCCTTCTAGTGTATTCTATTTGCAGTACTGCAGTGGGTGGATTCACACTTCCAGCAAAATTAACTAGTCTCAAGGTTTACCTTAGACAGGAATGCACGTGCCCAGACATTGTCATTCATGCTCGCTTACGTAATCCTAAGTCCTTTGTCTATACTAGAACAACAGCTTGTATGGCTACGAAGGGTGTGAAAATTAATTAGTCTCATTTGACTCACTGCTGATTTGTATGGAATGATGATGAATATGAAATTACTCTTGATGTTACCAACAGTTCATTTTAATTTTGAGTAGTTATCAACCTGCAATCACAGATCACTGCATCTGCACATGTGGGAGAAATGTGTGGTCTTCCGTATTTTGGAGGTTTTCCCTATGTCAATCCGGAAGTCTTACAGACAATCTGTGAAACTTAACAGCTCTGGTTTGAAACTTGAAAATGCTTTCGCACACGAAAAAAAGATGTTATTACTATTTTGGTCATAATATCAATAATCAAAATAAAATGTCCATTTATTTCAATGTGGCAGTGTCTGAGACACTATTTTTTATTTGGCCTAAAATGTTATTCTATGTTATATAAAATGTGATTCAATGTTATACAGAATGTGATTCTGTGTTTTAGGAAATAAAGGCTGCCTTAGATGCTAAGTGTAACATCATCCCGATTATCGACGATTTCACGTTCCCGCCTGTCGATTCACTCCCAGAGGATATGAGGAGCGTTCAATTCTTCAATGCAATCAAGTAAGCTGCCATACTGTCCTCTCATATAACCCTTCCATAACTGGAGCTTCCTGAAATTTGGCGAAAACAATGTGCCAATCCATTCTCTTATATATGTGAGTCTCCCATAAAGAGCCTCACATTATGTAAGAGAATATTTTGGTCTAACAGTATTTACCTTGCCCTTGTAAGCCAGTGCATTCTCTTATATATGCGAGGCTGCCTATGCCTATTCTCGCATATATAAGAGAATGCATTGGCATATAATATGATCTTTAATGCTGAACCAGCTTTTTAAAAACAATTAATGGCAAATATTTTAGAAAAAGAAGTGTACAAAGCTATTTTTACATATTAATATCAACTTTCTCACCTTCCAGGTGGGTACATGACTATCAAGATGCCTGCGTCGACAAACTCGACAGCTTCCTAAAAGGGGAAACGAGTCTATCACCATCCAAGAATACGGCTATGATGTCCATGCCATCTGTCGAGGCTTTGTGATGTTGCGTCGTGATTCCTGCGTGCCATATGAAAGGTGAGATGACCATCTCACCATCCAAGAGTGCGGCTTTGACGTCGGTGGCATCTGACATTGTGACATTGCGATTCCTGCGTACCATATCCCAGACACCCATTCCTCGTGATTCCACTCTGATTAGATCAGGGCTTTGTAAATTCTGCTGGATTGTTGTTTGTTATTATCAGTATTATTATTCGAGTGCTACCTAAACCTTGCCATTTTCCTCACAAGCCTGATTATAACATGTGACATGTCCAAACCTTGAAATAGTGTGCCTGTCATTTGCAGAATGAGGTCCCCAGAGGGTGAATTTAGTGATGCTACCCCGCATAGCGGGCTAGCATCACCAAATTCACCCTCTGGGGACCTCATTCTGCTTACAACTCAGCAGAATGAGGTTTCCAGAGGGTGAATTTGGTGATGCTAGCCCGCTATGCGGGGTAGCATCACTAAATTCACCCTCTGGGGACCTCATTCTGCAAATGACAGGCACACTATTTCAAGTTTTGAGCATGTCTGTCATTTGCATAATGAGGTCCCCAGAGGGTGTATTTTAGTGATGCTATCCCGCATAGCAGGCTAGCATCACTAAAATTACCCTCTGGGGACCTCATTCTGCTTATGCCTCATCTTCTCTGGAAAGTTTCTTTATTATCATATTTCTATAGAAACTTAGATTCTATTTCTTTTTTAGTTTAATTTCTCTTTTTCCCCCAAGATGGCAGACGGCACATTGCATAATCAAGGTTCCCAGTGGGTGTACATCACAATATTCACCATTTGGGAACTTCAATCTGAGTCTATGTCTCCCATACACATATAACTGATGAGGCCATGCAGAATGAGGTTCCCAGAGGGTGAATTTAGTGATGCTAGCGCGCTATGCGGGATAGCGTCACTAAATTCACCCTCTATGGACCTCATTCTGCAAATGACAGTCACACTAAACTCATGCTATATCATCAACAGCATTTATTCCTTTCTTTAGTAAATGGATTCGCCCATCAGTTTTAAAAGTATACATCGGAAGGGTCTATTATTCATCTGTAGGGATGTTCAAGAAATCAAGCCGACAAGAGATAACAGAATGTGCAGAAAGATTCCTATTCATTCGTGGGAAATCTTCAAATAAGTTCAACAAACAGCCTTTTTGTTTTTTTTTAACTTATTACTGAACATTTCATAAGGGAATTTATTCTATAATTCTTTAACTACACCAACATTCATTGCTTCTCTTCTATTTGTTAAAGGGGTACTGTACACTAAATCCCACAATTTATGGGATCATCTCCTTTTATATATCTACTAGAAGGTGACCCGACTTCGTCCGGGCTTTGACCTTGAATTGACCATTTTGAAGGTCAAGGTCAGGTGGGGTCGAACACCAACACCCCAAAAATGGTGGAAATCGGCCCAGCGGATACCGGGAAATCGGCCCAGCGGATACCGAGATACCCTATGCATCAAATTTCGTCCGTAAAAATCCGCCAGTTTAACCCGATTTGATTTCCACTCAAGTATATAAATGCGCCTCATATACACACGCTCATTAATTATCAAGTTTCAAGATAAATTACCATCGGTGCCCGAGATATCGCCAAGACGTCTGAAATAGTCAAATGCATCGGCCGGTTAAGCGTTAACGTGATCTAACGTTATGACATCTAACGACGTCATAGAAGTTACGCATTGTTTTTATCCTGATGGAAGATAGTACCACTTCTTCTTGATAATTGAGTCAGATAACTAAAACGGATACATACGCATTATATATCGTTGGAAAGAGGAAACACGAAAGATTCTCACAGTGTCATTATTATGACTGGCATTTTATTATTCGCGCTGTTTGGAATCGATTTGTAAGCTCCGAACTCAAATGAAAGTCCCGTAACACAGCGTAAAAACAGATTTGACCTCGGCACGTGAAAAGTTGACCTCGGATCTGAAAATTAATAGGCCTATGCCCGTTCCCGGTCGAAAATACCACCACATACCAAGTTTCATCGAAATCTACTCGGTCGTTTTCGAGTTCATCGACACACACAGACAGACAGATCTTCCAAAATATATAATAGATATATATGCAACAAATGAATGAATTTGAGCCACAGATGAGTCCAAATACACTCTATGAACGATGTAAAACAACATGGTAATTAGAATGAAAATGAATTTATAACTCGAGTCATTAACTCATTTTCATTATAATTACCATGTTGTTTTACATCGTTCATAAATCAAATGAGTTTATTTTTTGCACTAACCATGGCTCAAACTCATTCATTTGTTGCATATATTATGTTGAGTATAAAATGAGATGGTCCCATAAATGGCCGGATTTAGTGTACAGAACCCCTTTAATATTCATAGGGAAGGAGAGGATGAGTATGGATAGTTAGGCTACTCCATTTATTACATATCTATCAACGTAATTCGCATGATCGCACAAGTTTCCAGGTGTGTGATAATTCTCAGAATCGCACTAGTGCAATCTGTCGACGGAACTATTTCATTCAGTGTTGTTAGACTGGTTCTCGCTGTTACTATTTTTACTTTCGTAAGGGCGACAAGCCACTTACCAAAATTGCAGCCCGCTGATTGGGTTATATTTTTGGAAAATCTATCAGAATTTAAATTCAAACGCATTATTAAAGATGGGTCAAGGTCACTCACGGATAGACGGGTTCCCTGTCTGATTGTTGCGTTAACCCTAAAATGCCGTTAAAACTCAATTAAATTCACATTTTCAGTACCGGAGATGTATGATTGTGAGTCAACTTACTATGATACGGAGATATGTAATAAAAATAGAACAACATGAGTGTCTGGATTTTGATGAAATTATCGCACTCGATTTGTTGGCGGAACGCGATAGCTCTCGTGCGGGACTGTGTATACAGGTATTCAATACATGTCTATGGGTGTGGAATAAATAGATAGAACCGCATTAGTGTCTGGATTTTGACGAAATTATCGCACAAGATTTTTTTGGCGGAGCGATGTCCCGCACGAGAGGTATCGCTCCGCCAACAAATCTTGTGTGATAATTTCGTCAAAATCCAGACACAAATGCGGTTCTATCTATTTATTCCACACCCATAGACATGTATTGAATACCTGTATACTATCAAGTGGAATACAAGCTGGAACTACATTGAGTTGACATTTTTGCCAATTATAAATACATACATAACATCAATGAGGAACTCTCCGGGCGATGCACAAATATTTACCGGTTTTTCATCATACTTAAATCACAATAATGGTGGTTATAGTGGCAATGGTAGTCATGGATAAAACTTACTCGACACAAGGGTGTGGTATATATACAGAACACAACTGGCATCATAATCTAGAATCTTTTATCGAACCCGATGCGGACAACACATAGTCACATTGCACTCAAGCTCTGCTTACGTGAAATATATCCTTGTGCCGTCTGCAACTCATTCCATAAAAGATTCATGATTAAGATGCATGCTGTGTTCTGTCCATTTATGGAAATTAACAGTGAAGTATCTGTTTTGCCTTGTTCCATAATAGCTTCAACATACCATTGCTGTACATATAAATAAAAAAAGCTTCCAACGTTTGTCACATTGCTGTGAATTTGATTTGGCAATATTATTTTCTCAGTAAGATCACAATTATATAAATCTACACTTTTCATCAATCTATAATAATAAACCAGTTGTTGGTGCCGTATTAGCCACATTTGGCAAAAGAAACTGGTTTGGATCAATTGTGCTTCAATATTTTTGTTTTTAAAAGATGTATTCAGGGTTCTCAAAGGGAAACGGTACCTAACTCCAGTCATTGTACAAGCCATCTCCTACTCTATTTAACATAAAATATGCAAGAAATGTATGAATTTGAGTAATACACTAATGTATTCTATGAACGATGTAAAACAACATGATAATTTTAAAGAAAATAAGTAAATAGCTTAAATGCATAATCCATCCTAACGCTCACAAATTACTATTTCTTTGTGGGTAAAAAATATTTGAATCGAGTCGAGGAACCCACCCTCAAAGCTCAGAGTGATCAGATATCGATTTTTGAAATTTATTATTTTTCACCAGTGGTACTTTTTAGTGGCCTGGTAAAAAGTCGACGAGAAGGCGGTCTCAGACCAAATTTCGGATGAAGATGGATATCTCTGAAATCAAGTGGCTTTTGTGTATCAGATATTTGACAAACCGGCCAAATTGTTTTCAACAAAATGTTGTTAAATAACAGGTTTTGGGAACTACAGTTAACTGTGGTTAGCATTATTTTTGGGTAATTAATAAATTTTGATAACTGAAGCGGCATTTCAAAAAATGTTGTTGTTGGAATTAGATGATATGGGGACCATCGAATCGGATTGAGCACCTTTAAGCCTTTTACTCATTTTCATTATAATTAACACATTATTATACATGGTTCTTTGTGTACGCGAGTGTATTTAAAGACATATTATGTACTTGTTCGGGTGCGTGAAACTGATAAGTTGGTATTTAGACGCTATGATAATTGGAGGGACGTAACATTCTACTAACATCGCCGAAAATTTGAAGCAAATCGACCGTACCACTCCATTGAAAACATCGTCAGAACTACGCTCAATTGTAAATATTTACTACTCGATTCGGGACGCATCTATCGGCGATAAACTAGCAAAAACGATTTCGACATCGAGAGTCACTTCATTTAATTAATATATAAGAATGACGATGTGTGTTGTCAATTTGAATATAATATTTGTAAAAATAACTACTTTGAACAAGATTATTCTCCATTTGTATTTGATCACCCTACCAGAGTGTTTCACATCACTTTAACTCTGATTCTTGAGTCATATTAATTCTTTTATTGGATATATTCTTGTTGAATATTGGAGGAGTTGGCCCCACAAATGGCTGGATTTATGAACAGTCTCCCATTAAATTTGGCATATTAACCAGGTTCAGCCACATGTATGTTTAGCTTAAATGTGTGTTGCTATTGGCAACCGGAGTCACCTGACTCACGTGACTGTTGAGACTATATGTACAAGGTCAGTCAGTTTAAACATTTTGTACATGATCTCTTTCTCAGTCATTTTTTTTTCAAAATGGACAGGCAGTCAGGTTTAATATTTATTTTTTACCTACAAAAGTACCCAGCGGGTTATTATTATTATTCTCACTTTTTATGACAAACATTTTCCAGAAGAAAAGAGCATGCAGGTTTATATTTATTTACTCACGCGTTATCAAGAACATTGTTGGTGTTAAAACCTGACTGTTGGGTAATTTTGTAGGTAAAAAATAAATTAAAAAACTGCCTATCTTCATATTTGAGAAAAAAAAAGTGTCCGAGAAAGAGAGATAAACTTTGTGTGAGCTTAACACTTAATGGTTATGAGTGCATATTATGTGAAGAATGAGTAAAAACTCATGAATTCAGATAGTACATGTAGTTTCACATAGTACATGGACATTTTGAGTTATTGTTCTTGAATCAGATAGGATAACCACATTTCATTCTCTCTGCCCGTGTGTGTTGACTCAAAAATGGCGGCATGTCTTAGATTTAGCATTGCACAAGAAATTGGATAATAATCTGCTTGATAAAGTGCTGGAGCCTTCAGGGATAAGCGCTATATAATAACTTATCAAATTATCAATTGTTTATAAAATGATAAACAGATGTTTATTTTCACATAATATGAATGTAAAGTGTCAGTTGTATAGTAAAAGTTAAAGGCACTCAAGGGTTTCGAAATGGGTAAAGTGAAAAATTTATTAACCCTTCCATGACTCGAGCAAAAATCCTGTGCCAATGCATTCTCTTATATATGCTAGTCTCCCATAGGGAATCTCCCATATATATTGGAATGCATTGGCCTAACCTTGACCTTGTAAGCCAGCGAATACTCTTACATATGCGAGGCTCCCTATGGGAGACTCGCATATATAAATATGATAATGCACTGTCACAGTATTGTTAATGCCGCACCAGCGCAGCTCCCATTATGAAAGAGTTAAAACGTAGGTCAATGGAAAATACCTAGTTTTTGTTTGAATTCCGAAATTTCCCGCTTTTTTATAGGTAAGCCTATAAATAAAAAACATTATCACTAAAAACATGTAAACTTTCTTCTTACTAGCCATATTAATTATTGAATGCACTAATAACAAAATATTGCGTGTTGAAACTATTTTCTACAGTTATTTGTCAACAAACATCACTAATTGTGTAGTAATATCAAATTTTTTGTATAAATATGATTTTCAGAATATTTTCAATACTTTGAACTATACTAATATCTGCTATCAATGGTTTTACCTATTCTAATAGCTGCCATCAACGTTTGATTACACTTTGGTATCTTATTGAAATAATTAGACTTTATCGATAAGTCCACTGTAACAGTAATGTTTACATAACAATGGTATTGATATGAAAAATCTCGTTATTGGAGAATTATTAATAAAGAAAATATGAAAAAACATTTATGTATTTTTCATGCAGTTGTTAATGATACCGTAGTTGTTTACAAACTTTTATAAAATTTATGTTACATGAACCCACTTCGAAGGCCTCGAGTCCCATTATTACAACCGAGAACAATAAAATCAATCAATTTTCATAAAATGTAACTTTGATTATTTTTACTTTCATATTTTATTATACATTTCACCACTTATTTTAAAAATATTTTCTATCTCTTTCTTGATGTTTTAAGCTTCATGTTGATTATGTGAAATGTCTAACATTTCTTGCCAGCCAGCCGCCAGCAGTCGTATCCAGGGACAGCCAGCCGTCAGCAGTCATATCCAGGCACATGGTGACAGGGGAGGGAATTTAGGGCCCTGGGAATTGTGCATTTTCATTTCGAAGCGAATCTCGAATCAATTCAGCCAAATGATTCCTCATCGAATCTCGAATCGAATCATTGCATCAGGCACAATAATTGTGAAGATGAAGATAGTACATGACTCAGGCCATACCAATATCCATTCTTCGTAATGACAATAAATGATCGTTAGTATACAATGTAAATGTTATCTATAAATGAATCAAATGCATTTCTAACAATTAAGTGCGCATTCTTTTGGCCGTCTCTGTTATACAATAATGAAACAGTATTGAAAGCAATCACGTTCACAAGTTTGACATATATATGAAATTTTGCTAGATCATTTGCATAAATCTTAGAATGCTTCGATGGTCTATAGTATAGCTCAGTTGATAGCAATGTTATTTATATGCATTGGTATCATAATATATCTTCTTGAAAAAGCAATGTGGTCCACTGAAGTAATGAGAATGCTACTGGTGCCAATGATTTGATACAATTCGAATCAAGACAGCCGATTTTGAATCGAATCAGATGAAAGATTCTGAATCGCATCAAATTGAATAAATTCGCAGGGCCCTAAGGGAGTTTGGACTGAAAAGGTCATCGTTGGAAAATACCAACCCTGAGGAGTTTCGGAGTTAGAATTTTCCAGACTTCGGGATCACATTCTTGTTCAATGGGAGGGGGGGTATATTTGGATGTTCTACATTTGAAACCTTCCCAAGGCAATCCCTCTAGCCACATCCCTGGCCATATTCACCCCCATGTTGGATCAATTTTATTTCTAATCTCAACAGTTATTAACTCTTTATCTACTGAATACTAAACTTATACATTGGAATGTCCTATTATTCATTTGGAGGGGTGTTCATGAGAAATAAGCAGACAACAAACAAAATGATAATATAAGTTCAAATGAATTCCTAATCCTTGGTGGGGAATGTTCCGATAATAAGTTCTACAAGTGGCCATAGGATGTTGACCTGATTACCAGATTACCTATAACGTCATAGGAATAATTATTAACAAATTCGAGTCAAAAGGTCCAATAATTTGCTTTAATTTATGTGTATTTTCTGTTTACGTGTGCTTTCATAATCTATTGCACTTGTACAATGGGACATTATATTATACAACATATCTCCTATACAAATCATTTATAAATCAGATGATCAATTGAAGTTATGTCTACATAAAAATGACACTTCCTGAAACGACATACATGTATATGTCGTTCCACTCGCGAACCGTACGGCGACAAATGTGTCGTTCTACTCGCCAAAGGGTTAACAAATTTCTTGGAGATCTGATGAATATTTGCAAGATGGTTGTGAGCTATAGTCTTGAAACTTTTTGACTAAAAAGTTTGGCCAAATGAATTTTTCTTACACTCACACATGCTTTTGCGCTGTGGAACATGAATGAAGGATGTTGATTGGTAGATATTACATCACATGACATCATACGCAGACTCCAACTTACTTTCATATTTTGTTGACGCAACTTCCAATAATAAGCTAAATGAATAATGTTGGAAATTGGTGCTAAATCCGCTTTTAATCTGCCAGTTGACTAAAATATTTGAGTGTAAATCTAAGTAATGGATGTTGATTTTGTTGCATTCCATAGAGTATGGATGCAAGTTGGTCTGACACTTATGTGTAGAACGGTTTCACAAAAAAAATGTCAGACCAACTTGCATCTATATGCTATGGAACGCAAACAAATCAACATCCATTTCTTAAATTTGGCCACCGAAAGTGAACCCTGCTTGTATCTGACGCAACATAATTACGTGAAATTCGTCCATTCTTTCTTGTTTGTGTTGACATGTCATATTATGGCTGAATGAGTCATTATCGCTACATTTCGGTGCATTGAGTACCCAGCTGTACCGACGCGTTTATGCTATAGAAATTATCACACTTCGGGCTATGTCGGCGAAAAAAAGTAAATGTGAGGCAGGAATAACAGTTTTAAAGATGACCATACCCATGGGTCATGTCATCGGATGAAAGATATTGGTGTCAAATGTGTGCTGAAAAAGGTCAAGCGGGGCAGCTGAGCGGGGGCACCTAAAACATCTTTTTGTAAAGCTGGGTACCCAACACACTATAATGTGGTAACTATGACTCCCTCCGCCATATTATGATCTTGTCCCTTGTTCCATGTTGTCTAGTCATGATGATATATAATATAACAATAACATGATTTTTGAGGGCGTTATGGTTTATTAACGGCCCGGCTGGAATGATTAACAGCCCAAGGGCCTATTAGCGGCCCGAGACGAAGTCGAGGGACGCTAATAGGCCCGAGGGCTGTTAATCATTCCAGAGGGCCGTTAATAAACCATATTGCCCGATGAAATCATGTTATTACTATTATTACCACAGTTTTGGACATTTGACCCATTTGAGGATTTAGTGGAATAATGTAGTTGATTAAGAGAGAAATATTTTCAAGAACATTTAAGTTTGATATCATTTGACTTGTCAGATGACACGGACTGACGGAGTCTCGAAAATAAGATAGGGGAAAACCCAGCATTGGAGACGAGTAACAACCAATGAGAGGTTGACAGCTAAAAGTATCAATGCATACTTACGCTTGATACAATAATTCAATCATATAGCGTGAATTCCAATCATAAAACTACTTTTGTGTCGAGGAAATACGGATACATCTTCCCATTATTTTCTTGAAATAAACACGCCATAATAATCGGAAGTTGAAGGGACGTAACTCTCGCGATAATAAACGAGATCTATAGTTTCCGGGCGGCGGGCCGATATTGAACTAGGCTTCTCATTATCGGCCCGCTGTTTTGGAAACAATACGCTATTTGGAACGCCCCGAAAAACATTATCAATGGCCTAGAGAACGCCCTATAAAGTGGTAATAATAACACTTGTCCTTTGTTCCATGTTGTCTAGTCATGATGATATATAATAACACTTGATATTTTCAGGGATCTCAAAAAATAAGGTGCCGGAAATGAATGAGGTCCCCAGAGGGTGAACTTATTGACGCTACCTCACACAGCGGGCTAACATCAATAAATTCACCCTCTGGGGACCTCATTCTGCATAGGCCTCATCTTCTCTAGAAATTATCTTGATTATCAATTTAACAAGTTGTTTTTAGTTTTTCTAT
This sequence comes from Siphonodentalium dalli, assembly GCA_032622095.1. Lineage (NCBI taxonomy): Eukaryota > Metazoa > Mollusca > Scaphopoda > Gadilida > Siphonodentaliidae > Siphonodentalium > Siphonodentalium dalli. Next base: position 291,091,098 of record CP136064.1, read on the forward strand.
ATCTCCAAATTTTGCAGACGACACAATGTATAATCAGGGTGTACAATGGGTGCATATTACCATTTTCGCCCACTGGGAACTTAAATCTTGAGTCTAAGTCTCCCAAAGCAGATGAGATCATGCAGAATGAGGTTCCCCAGAGGATGAATTTGGTGGTACTAGCCCGCTGTGCGGGGTAGTGTAACTAAATTCACCCTCTGGGGACCTCAATCTCCAAATGTCTGTACCATATTTTGAAGCCTGAGTATTTTTATATTTTAATTGTCATTTGTTTATTTATTTTATCAATCTTCTATCACTGAAATCCACTAATGTTATGATTTGCTGTTCATTACTGTTAGGTTCTGAAATCCACTAATGTTATGATTTGCTATTCATTACTGTTAGGTTCTGAAATCCACTAATTTTATTATTTCCTGTTCTTTATGGTATGATAAGGTTCCAACTAACTGTCAGTTATCTGGTCAGGCTCATACTTAATTCGACTACAAGTTGTAATAATAGTTCTATTTAAAGGCCCACTTAATGTTCGAACCCCCAGATTACATTATATAAAATATATTCCATATTATATACCCAGATAACATTATATAAAATATATTCCATACTATATACCATTTGAAAGAGAAGGCTCCAAAACTTAATAAACTGAACATGTTGTTTTTGTTGAGGTACCAACGTGTTTTATGTGCTTAAGTTTCATCTGGACTGTACTGAAACGTCTATTATTTTCAATGGAAGGGAAATAACTATATATCTTAGTATGAATTATGTTGCATTCTGGCAGCGAAACGGGGGAAATTTGTCCATGATGTCAGCTATTTTCTATTACTCTGTGGGCACCTTCTGAGACACAGAAGTTCCAAATGGTGATGAATTATAGTATTTTAATCATATTTTATGTCATATATTGTTATTAAAAACGTATTAGAAGGCACTATAAAAAAATAATCGGTGACTCGAAAATTAAATGGGCATTTAACTATTATAGTTGAATTTGACAGCGCCATTTCCCTGATTTTGTGGAAACTTTGGGTTTGCGCATCCAAGTACAGAACCAAAATGCACTCTTAACCCTTTGAGTGCCAGGGGCCGATCTCATCAGCCCTAAACCTACAAAATAAGTCTGTTAAAGAATATAAGAATAAATTATTAAAATTGTAAAAAATTGTATAAAAAAAATTGTTAGGCCAATGCATTCTCTTATATATGCGAGGCGACATATGGTCGACTCGCATATATAAGAGAATGCATTGGAACAGGGTATATGGGTTGATACAAAAATCGACCTGGCACTCAAAGGGTTAAGGGGCTTCCAAGCCTGAGCTATGTCAGGAGGTGGAAAGTTTAGATGGACCCACACAGAAAACTACTTAATATTATTAAGCTAGTACACAACATGAAGGAATCTATGCTATCTGAAGACCACATCAAAAAAGTTAATTATATAACAATAAAAATGTCTACAAGATGACTTTCATCATAGTTTTAGAAGGGAAATTTTGCTATTAAAAGTACATGATCTGATATAGTAAAAGGGTGGAATGACAATTTAATTGAGTTCCATACTGCTTCAAGAATCTCACCATTATGTTAGGTGTGTGCTGAAAAATGGTGAACATCCATTTTGCAAAAATTGATATAAACCTTTGGACTGAGATGAGTTTTAGCCTCACTTTTAGGTCATATGTCCATTGCCAAATTCCCAGGTTACCAACCAACACTGTGGTATGTTATTGTTGATTGCTCCCAGCTTGAGTGGACTGATAAGAATGCTAACATTGGGCTAGTTCCTTGTAACAGTTCATGGTAAATGGCTTCTCACTATTTTCTTGCACACCTAACATAATGTTGCGATTCTTGAAGCAAATGAATAGTCCCCAGATGAACTTCGTTTTGTAACCATTTGTGCCAAGTTATTTCATATAATAATGACAGATCTATCTATATATAAAACCTGTCATCTGTCTGTCTGTATGTGTGTGTGTATAATTCGGTCACGCTTTTGACGTGTTTATAACTTTTCAACCATGTATCCAATGTAGCCCAAATTTTCGGACTGATCGGTTGAAGACAGTCTGAGATATAGCACATTTTCCAAGGGTCGCGATGGCAAATTTCTGTCGCCAATTAGGAGTGATTGATAGGCACCACTGAGAGCACTAAGGGAACTCAATAGGGATCCATGTCCTGTGCATGATAAATATTAGATAGAGTTATGCCGCTTCCATCAGTAAACCGTCTGTATAGACCTGTCATATTTGACGCTTCCATCAGTAAACCGACTGTATAGACCTGTCATATTTGACGGGCAATCACCTAATGTTTTTATAAGATAGAGTTATGCCGCTTCCATCAGTAAACCGACTGTATAGACCTGTCATATTTAATATTAGATAGAGTTATGCCACTTCCATCAGTAAACCGACTATAGACCTGTCATATTTGACGGACAATCACCTAGTGTGTTTATAAGATAGAGTTATGTCGCTTCCATCAGTAAACCGACTATAGACCTGTCATATTTGACGGGCAATCACCTAATGTTTTTATTAGATAGAGTTATGTCGCTTCCATCAGTAAACCGACTATAGACCTGTCATATTTGACGGGCAATCACCTAATGTTTTATAAGACATTGATATGTTGATATGCTGACACAATTGATCCTTCATAACAATATTTAGACCTAGACCAATTGATTTCCTCATCATTGTGCCGTCATCAATAATCGTTTTGAAAAGTGCTTAAATTCATTTTCTTCCTTGAATAGTACTTGATTTTCACCCCATCACCCTTGAAAAGTGCTTGAATTTAGTGAAATTGAGTATTTTTGAACAAGCATTTCTCTCAAATCCTTATAAAAATGTTATCTGATCATTTTCTTTCAGGCGTATTTTCATAGAACATATCTATTGCATTGTTTCTTTCAATATTATAAGAAAGAAAAAAAAATTTATATGGGAAGAATGGCTGCAGGCTCTTTTAGGATAGCGCCAAAATATAATTGTCAACTATAATTGTCCTTGAAATTTATCACTGTGGTCCATGAAGAGTGCTTGAATTTGGATAGCAGAAATGAGTGGGAAACCTGTCATTCACATGGATCTTGACTTGATAGTAGAAATGAGTGGGAAACCTGTCATTCACACGGATCTTGACTTGTTACTTTGTCACAAAAACAAACATGTTACCCAAGGCTTGAAATAGTGTGTCTGTCATTTTCACAGCATGCTAGCATCACTAAATTTACCCTCTGGGGACCTAATTCTGCTTAGGCCTCATCTTCTGGGAAGTATCTATAGCCTCAACATTGTTTTTAGTTACCTTTTCCCCAGTATCTTTTTACTCTAATTTGCACAAGATAAAATGCATAATCGATGTGACTAATGGGTGAACATCACCATCTTCAACTGGGGAACTTAAATCTGATTCTAGTACTCCCATAGTAGTTGAGGACTAAGCAGAATGAGGTACCCAGGGGGTGAATTTGGTGATGCTAGCCAACCATGTGGGATAAATTAAATGTGGTTAAAATATTAGATTTGAGTTGAGGAACCCATCCATCATAGATCTCAGAGTTATCAGATATAAATTTTTTTAATCTGTTATTTCTCACCACCTGGAATATTTGGTGGCCTGTCAAATAATCAACAAGTGCAGACCGACATACTCTCAATACCAAATTGTGTTGAACAAAATGTTGATATATAATGCTTTTTGGATAATTTTATACAATAGTTAACAGTGATTAGCATTATTTTTTGACAATTAATCGATTAAGAAATGTTGTTGTTGGAATCTGATGATATGGGGACTGTCGAATCAGATTGTGTACCTTTAAATATATCTATAATTTTTTTACCCTGTGCCAATGCATTCTCTTATATATGCGAGTCGACCATAGGTCGCCTCGCATATATAAGAGAATGCATTGGCCTAACAATTTTTTATCATTTTTTAAAAATAAATGTTTCTTACAATTTTTAGGACATAAAATAAAAAACATCCATTACCATGCAGGGAGCCCCACACATATATAGAAGCATATAGAAGAGTGTCGTCTGCTCATGTTTGTCTGGGGCTCTGTATGGGTGAAATTATAAAATTGTTAAAGAATACAAGAAAAAATTACTAAAATTGTAAAAAATTGTTAGGCCAATGCATTCTCTTATATATGCGAGGCGACCTATGGTTGACTCGCATATATAAGAGAATGCATTGGCACAGGTTAAGTAAAAAAAATTGTATAATATAGTTGAATTCAGGATGACCTCATGATCTTGCATATGTTTGATGATATGTTATAACCACACCCCTTCCTCCCAACAAAGTCATGGAACGGGGTACTGGAGTCCGCTAGTCCAACCATCTGTTGCCAGGGTACTGGAGTCCGCTAGTCTAACCATCTGTTACCATGGGCCGGGGTAATGGAATCCGCTAGTCTAACAATCTGTTACCATGGGCCGGGGTAATGGAATCCGCTAGTCTAACAATCTGTTACCATGGGCCGGGGTAATGGAATCCGCTAGTCTAACAATCTGTTACCATGGGCCGGGGTACTGGAGTCTGCTAGTCTTGTGTTACCATGGGCCAGGGTACTGGAGTCCGCTAGTCTAACTGTCTGTTTGTCAATGCATTTTTGTTCGTATTCCTTCATTTTCTGGTCAATTTTTCATTTAAACTTGGTGCAGTCGTCTATATCCATTGAAACTTGTAATAATTGTTGGACTCAGTTTTGCGGAGTTATTCTCCTATCTCAACTTGTATTGTCTGATATTTTAACTGCTTAATTTTTTGTTGAGAATGATTTGTGATTGTTAATGAGAGTGATTTAATTTTTTAATTCTGTCGAACAGTACCTTTTTTGACTGTTGTGTGTTGCTTGTAGTTCCGTTTCCGTGGTAACCTACCAGGATGTTATGGCTTTATATTTTGTTCACATGATTTTGTTTTCAAATTATGTGCAATACATACACTATATAATAAATCATATACAACATTATCTTACCTTGATTGATTGATTGATTGGGGTTTAATGTCGTTTTCAGCAACAAAGGCCACACACTTACGTCTAATCTAACAGTAACTGGCAACTCCACCAGTTAATGATTTCGAATTACAAAGTCCAGGATGGAACCATGTGGATTTGAACCCTTATTGCCAGCACTGGAGGGCGATATGGCTTAAAAGTTGTACACTAACCGACTAATCCACTGAGGACCCTGATCTTACCTTGAACCAAAGTTTATTAGGCCAAATAAACAGAATTGTTTGTTTCTCGGGGGAAGTCTGGCTGCAAAAAAACCTGCTCCTCGCCTCATATTAATCACATAATTAACCCCTAAACCTCGCCTCATATATATCACATAATTAACCCCTAAACCTCGCCTCATATTTATCACATAATTAACCCCTAAACCTCGCCTCATATTTATCACATAATTAAGCCCTAAACCTCGCTTCATATTTATCATATAATTAACCCCTAAACTCGCCTCATATTTATCACATAATTAACCCCTAAACCTCGCTTCATATTTATCACATAATTAACCCCTAAACCTCGCCTCATATTTATCACATAATTAACCCCTAAACCTCGCCTCATATTTATCATATAATTAACCCCTAAACTCGCCTCATATTTAGTATCGAAAGGGTAAACTTATTATCTGAACATTTCCTATGGGATAACGACTCGTCAATGATGCTTTAGTATAGAAAGTTTTAATCTTATTTTCTGAACATTTCCCATGGGATAACTCCTCATCAATGATGCTTTAGTATAGAAAGGGTTATACTTATTATCTGAACATTTCCTATGGGATAACTACTCATCGATGATACTTAAGTATATAAAGGGTTAGACTTATTTATGAGCATTTCCTGTGAGATAACTACTCATCAATGATGCTTTAGTATAGAAAGGGTTAAACTTATTATCTGAACATTTCCTATGGGATAACTACACACCAGTGATGCTTTAGTATATACGGGGTTAAACTTATTATCTGAAGATTTCCTATGGGATAACTCGTCATCAATGATGCTTTAGTATAGAAAGAGTTAAACTTATTATCTGGACATTTCCTATGGGATAACTACTCATCGATGATGCTTTAGTATATAAAGGGATAGACTTATTTCTGAGCATTTCCTGTGAGATAACTACTCATCGATGATGATTTAGTATAAAACGGGTTAAACTTGTTATCTGAACATTTCCGATGGGATAACTACTCATCAATGATGCTTTAGTATAGACAGGGTTAAACTTATTATCTAAATATTTCCTACGGGTAACTACTCATCGATGATGCTTTAGTATAGAAAGGTTTAAGCTTATTTTCTGAAGATTTCCTATGGGATAACTCATCATCAATGATGCTTTAGTATAGAAAGGGTTATACTTATTATCTGAACATTTCCTATGGGATAACTCCTCATCAATGGTGCTTTAGTATAGAAAGGGTTATACTTATTATCTGAACATTTCCTATGGGATAACTACTCATCGATGATGCTTTAGTATATAAAGGGATAGACTTATTTCTGAGCATTTCCTGTGAGATAACTACTCATCGATGATGATTTAGTATAAAACGGGTTAAACTTGTTATCTGAACATTTCCGATGGGATAACTACTCATCAATGATGCTTTAGTATAGACAGGGTTAAACTTATTATCTAAATATTTCCTACGGGTAACTACTCATCGATGATGCTTTAGTATAGAAAGGGATAGACTTATTTCTGAGCATTTCCTGTGAGATAACTACTCATCGATGATGATTTAGTATAAAATGGGTTAAACTTGTTATCTGAACATTTCCTATGGAATAACTCCTCATCAATGATGCTTTGGTATATAAAGGGTTATACTTATTATCTGAAGATTTCCTATGGGATAACTACGGAGTACCTTTAACCCCGATAATAATTATATTTCCCATAAACATGCAAGATTTGCGTCTAAATCAGTAAAACTCTATAAGTTTATGCCGAATGTGCACGGAACGTTTTATTTTTTATGTAAAAAATTTTTATTCCAATCCTAATACATGTAACATATATGAACATTTAACAAAAGTTTTGACAATATAGTATAGATAGGTGAATTGGAATAAATTGCATTTTTTTTTCAATTATGTTGTTACATTTAGAATGAAGCGCACATTTTGTGCAGCTTTATTCGTGTTCATCGCCACATTTTTTAACAATGTGAATTTTACATGATACACACGATTAATGCAACTAATTGATGTTTTAGACAATAATATAGATACCAACACTTAACTAGTAATGAACAGAAAACCAACTCTCCTCTTACAACTCTCCTCTTAGAAACCAACTCTCCTCTTACAACTCTCCTCTTAGAACATCAACTCTCCTCTTACAACTCTCCTCTTACAACTCTCCTCTTAGAAACCAACTCTCCTCTTACAACTCCCTCTTACAACTCTCCTCTTATAACTCTCCTCTTCGAAACCAACTCTCCTCTTACAACTCTCCTCTTAGAACACCAACTCTCCTCTCACAACTCTCCTCTTACAACTCTCCTCTTACAACTCTCCTCTTACAACTCTCCTCTTAGAACACCAACTCTCCTCTTACAACTCTCCTCTTACAACTCTCCTCTTAGAACACCAACTCTCCTCTTACAACTCTCCTCTTAGAAACCAACTCTCCTCTTAAAATTTTCTGGTTACAAAACTTTGAAACGGACATAGAAAGCGAAACCGGAATCGGGATTCTATCGATTGCAATCTCTGGATTTTCCCCTGAAAATTCGTTATTAGATCATAATTGGTGACGTCACAATATCAGATATCTATGTCTATACCGGTATTTGCGAATGTCTGTCTGTCTGTCTGTGATTAATAGAAATTCACAGGGGACCACCTAGATGGCACAAAAGGGGTCTAATAGGGGTAACTTTTTACGAGAATGATAATGACGAGGGTTATAATTTTCTAAAGTGACGCCGTTGTCAGGGGCAGAAAAAAATATTGTCGCTGATTGCTACCAAACTTATATATAATCATCCCGATAATATGAGGAATCTAATGGTGTGGTTTAAATATGTCAAAAGTGGCGCCGTTCGAGTTAGGGGTGCCCGGAAGGGGAGAGGGGCACCAAAATTGATCAACATAATTTTAGCGCCGAATTCCACCAAATTGATGCACATTCTTCTGAGATCTTCTCCATGATACAAGGAATCTTATTGTGTGATTTAAAGACGCCAAATTGGTGTCGTTGGGATGAGAGATTTGGGGGGGGGGTGGATGGGTACTAAATCTGACAAGAATTGGTTTAGTCGCCGATTGCCACGAAACTTGTACAAATTCATCCCCATTGTATGAGGTGTCTAATGGCTTGGCTCAAAGCTGTAAAAAGTGGCGTCATTCGAGTCGGGGGTGCACTGAAAGGGATAGGGGCACCAAAATTTATACACAATATTTTTAGCGCCAATTTCCATCAAATTGATACACATTCTTATCCATGATATGAGGAATCTAATCGTGTGATTTTAAAGACGTCACATTGGTGCTGCTTTGGTGAAAGATGGGGGTGGGGTGGGCACTAAATTTGATAAAAAATTGTTTAGTCGCAGATTAGCACCAAACTAATAATCTCCATGATATCAGGAGTCTAATTGTGTCACATCACTTTAACCTGGGCAACGCCGGGTAACCCTGCTAGTAGTCTATATATACGACCCAAACCGTACGTCCGGCTTTGGTTCGTTACTATGCTGCAATTAATGGAAGTGCTGGGACTTTTATAACAGTATGATGTCGTAATACTATAGTATCTCAGATAACGAACCAAAGCCGGACGTTTGGGTCGTATATATATAGACTATATCTGATTTTGTGACGTCACCAATTATTATCTAATGCGACGCATGCTGTTTTGAATTTAGCGAGTGCGTTTGTCTTTCAGTAGATCGGTGGGCATAAAGCATTAATGTCGTAATCGGAAAATCTTGTTTCTGTGTCTTTCGATTACTGGTATTGCAAATGAGAATTATGAACATTGAATTACAATGTAAGTTCATTCGTAGCGTTAGTTTACCTTTTATTGAGAAAATAAGACACATGAAATAACGACACTATAGTAACTACAGTCTACACACATCGGGACCAGTGAAAATTGATCGAAATTCCTGATGTGAAATATAATAAGAATGTCATCAGGAATTTACCATTATACTGTGCGAAGGTGGGCATTTAATGTACATCACTTGGTACGGTGCGGTACTGTGGTACAGCACTTGGTACGGTGCGGTACTATGCGAAATAACATATATTTAATAAGGAATTAATTGTTATCATAAGACTATATAGTACATACATGCATGTGATAATCCATAAATATACTATTTTATGGAATCGAAAGGAACACATACTTATGAACAAAGCAGAAGATACATTCAGGCGAACTCGGTCAATGGGGAAAGTTACACGATGACGTTGTTCGTCGATTTTCGTTGAAATGGACACGGTGACACCTGTGTATGAAATGGACACGCTTCTCGGTATAGTATCTCCGCCGCAGTTCTCACCCAGCGTCAAGAAAAGAAATAAATTGGTTAAATTAATTAAAGATGTTCCCGTTCCCCTCTCGACAAGGTATAACTATTTTCACTTTGATGTTGGTACTATAGTAGTTTATAATCACGAATAGTCCAGCTGTCGATAAGACTACCCGGAATTACGATTTGCCTAATTTATACTCGAAATTACGATTGGGGTCCATTAAAAAAAAAGGGAAAAAAACCCACAGCTATATACCCTCATAATGAGTGGTTTTGCTTTGGTTCGCTAGCTAGCGTATGATCATATATTACTAACATTACTAACAACAGGCCTCTAATTAACAAGCTTCTAAAGTCATTTAAATGCCAGCTCAGAGAAAATCACACTGAAAATTTCAGAACAAGTATGCGTGATGGTGTTTCAAAAACTGGAAATAATAAATTAAGAACATATCGACTTTTTAAAAGAGATATTGTCCTAGAACCCTATCTCTTAAATACAGCATCGCTAGCTGACCGCTCATCATTTACACGTCTAAGAATAAGTGATCATTCTCTTGCCATTGAAAAGGGTCGTCACGCCCAACCATGCACCGATTCCTTTAGCCAGAAGATTATGTGTTATGTGTAATGACGAAGCCATCGACGATGAGAGGCATTTCCTAATTGATTGTCCAACATTTCTTCCTATACGGAATGAACTCATTAAAATTATGGGTGACAATTTTATCAATTTTCGATTGATGAGTAGATTGGACCAACTCACACATATATTAGCCAATGGCACAGCTCAAATATGCTCCCAAATCTGCAACGTAGTCAAGCGGTTATTCGAGGCCAGATCACAGCTAAACTAGACAAATTACGTGTGTTGAATCATGTATGATAACTCCCTATACAGATAAAAATATACGCAATTAATGAATATATATATATATATATTATCACTATTATTCAATGTATGTAATGTCAATATATTGTATGATGTCACATGATACACTGTTAATATTATTATACATGGCAACCTGTCCCTATAATGGGGCGTCTTTTGCTGAATAAATCTATCTATCTATCTATCTATATTATACCATGCATAGTACACTACAGTATAACTATAGTATACTAACTGATGTGCCCGACTTCGTCCGGGCTATTTAGGGATTTTTTTTTATTTTTTTTTTAAATGTTTATTGAAGAAACAATCACATTGAGGAATGTCAAATACAGAATGTTCAATGGCATTGATATGTGTATACATATATGGCATTCCTCGCGTTCACACATATCTCTTTCTCACTGCACGCACTCGCCTGGCTCACAGCATTCGCACACCAGTGGTATAAAGTTATATAATACATAAATATATGCATATGCATAGTATATATAGTAAATGTATTATAAATATGTCGGATGTTTCAGATGGACTCAACTCTCAACATAGAGGCTATTGTGGAGATGGTGGTAGATAGTATATGTTTTAACTGACTGCGTGATAATCGATAGGAGTCTCAAAAATTTAAGTAACTTTGTCGATTTTTTATTAAGTCACCTGTTTGTTTAAAGCCTTTTCTATAAGGAACCAGTTTTTCAAGAATTCTGAAAGTTTCGATTGACATCGTGCTGTATATTTTTCGCAATCGTATCTATATGCCAACTCTTTGAGGAAAACATTAACAGACAAAGTGATTGGTTTAAAGTTAGACCGATATATATATTGTTTAATTAGGAGCCAGAGCAAGTTTGTAGTATAGTTTTTACTAATTTAGGGATTTCTTAGTGATCGCCTAGCTCCGTCTGGGCAGAATATGATTACAACTAATTCAGACAATGAGAGATTGATCTACTAATTCAAAGTGACAACGTTGAACAATACTGAGCGAACAAAGTTGAAAAGTATTAGGAGGAAGAAACAAAACTATTGTTCTATCGGTCCAGAAACATGCCTATATGAGCGCATACAAGCGAGGTCAAGGCCAAGGACACGGCCGCACGCGAAATTGGACCCGCCCATCGAGTCTATAACATACACACATACACACATACACACAGACAGAAGTTCCAATATATATAATAGACTATAGTACAGTATGAAATAATATGCAATAATCAACTCTTTACATACTGTATCGCCTCCCTGGTCTCTGAATGATTATAATTTATAGTTTTGTACGTTGAATCTATACAGATATTGCAGGAAAGGGAAACATATTCTTTAATAACACGGTCTTAAATTACTCTGTGACAATGTTCTAGTGATTACAATGAACACCATCTAATGGGGATATTAAACCGGCTGTCATACCAACAATAGAGGTTGTAGATGTCGGTGACAAGAAGAATATGCTGAAGTTGAGAGTGTATGTATCACCATTACGGTAGTTAACCGGGTCTTTATTTGTTAACTTTGCCCATCTTCCAGTCAGACTCAGTGTCACCTCAGTTCCAACCTGAAATATCACAAAACACGCATGAATAAACTTTTCCACAGCTGTTAAAGGTACTAAATCCGATTCGACGGTCCCCATATCATCAGATTCCAAAACAACAACAACAACATTTTTTGAAATGCCGCTTCAGTAATCAGAATCGATTAATTGTCCAAAAATAAAAAAATAATGGTAACCACAGTCAACTGTAGTATAAAATTCCCCAAAACCTGTTATTTATCAACGTTTTGTTCAACGGAATTTTACGTGACACAAAAAATCCACTGAATTTAGAGTTATCGATCTTCATCCGCAATTTGGTCAGATAAGTTATTTGTTGACTGTTTACTGGGCCACATAAAATTAAAATAATATATTTCAAACATTGCTATCTGATCACTCCTAGCTTTGATGGGTGGGTTCCTCGAATCGAATCAAATATCTTTTACCCCCGAAGCCAAGGAAATGGTAATTTGCGAGCGTTAATTCGGATTGAGTACCTTTAATCAAATACTTATTAGCAAATATTTTCTACCAATCAGCGACTGAGCCGGTCGTTTGCTGCAAATAAATTTTTTATGTTCACCCCAATTTTGATATCCGCGAATAAATTGCTTTATATTCAAACAACTTATTTGTTGTCAAATCATAATGTACTGAAATTTATATTTGCGGGGAAACTGCGCCATGATGTTGGAAATTCACCAAAGGCGAAAATAATGTATGTTCTCCGGTATATTATAGCATAAGGTCAAGCACTGTTACACTAATTAAACTATTAATGCAGACGCCTTGCATGTCTCCTAGCAACTGTAAGCTCACCGACTAGTTAATATGCGCGGAAATCTACTCCACTATTTCCACGTCTGACAATCCATGAATATTTCTGTTTCCTACTGATAATTTGAATTTAAATAGACTACAGGTGGTATCATTTTCATATTTGCTATCCGGACTCCAGAGAGCCAAATTGAAACAGGGTTAAACGGTTTTCAGTCATTTAAAAAAAAATCTAAAACTCGACTTAAGGTTTGATGAGGGACACCAAAAATTGTCAGAATTCACCAATACATGGCTATCTAATATAGGTTTAGGGCCGCCGGACGCCCGCCTGCCAACCGCAGGCGGGCGTCCGGCGGCCCTAAAGCTATATTAGATAGCCATGTAATGGTGAATTCTGACAATTTTTGGTTTGATATGGTCCTTAGTTTGTCTGATATAGTTTCGAAAACAAGGTTTGTCCGATATTTTTTACCTGAATTATGGCCCTTATAGTTTGTCTACTTGTTTTGAAATTTTATAAAGCGTTTATAGCATGCAGGCGATAACTCGAATACACGCCAACCGATTCCATTTATATTTGGTATACCGTATATGTATCTTTCACAATAATATCCCGATCGAGTTCAAAAACCAGGTTTGTCCAATTATATTTACCTGAGTTACCGCCCTTAATTTGTCTATTTTAAGAAATATTAATGACCGTTACCGCAGAAACTTGAACAAGTGTCAACTGATTCCATTCATATTTGTCATACGATACGATACGATACGATGCGATACGATTTATTTGCATAAAACAAATAAAAGCAGTGTATGTTAACAATACAATTCATAACTAGAGGTCAGATTTCATGGAATAAGATATTCTTCCATGTTATCCCATTACATCTGTGTGTTATGCGTATAGGTGTGTTCCTCTTCATTCGAATGCATATTGGTGCTTTGTGATCTGATGGTGGACTTGAATTGACATTTCTAAATAGGATATATATTCCAAAGGTTTATGTCATTTGGTTCGACCCAGCGTGGATGATTAATGACAGTCTAATGCATCATGGTCCCGACCCACTGAGCCACCGTACACCCTAGCCAAGTGTTCAGTTTTATTCGGTAGGATACATTTTAGGGCTAATTAGAACCCCTCCCCATGACACCCAAATCATGTTCAACAATGTAACAAAATTTGGCGTGTGATTGTATTGTAATCTACATGTATATCAAAGTTTTTCAATAGCGAGTTTGTGATCAATTATACGGAGTTTTGTAAAAATTAATCCTATCTTTTAAATAATTATGCTAATAATTTTTAAACAGTCTATATGTTCTGAGTTTATTTTTATGGCCATCTCGTTTAGATCTCTTGAATTCGTTCACATGTTCTTCCTGTGATATCTGTACACTTGAGGTTTCTAATGATACTATATGTTTGGCTTTTAATGAAACCTGTATATTTTTATAGCCAAATGCGTTTATCGTCCTGAATAAAGAGTTGCATTTGGCTTTCCTCATCACATGTTCAGAGACAGCTGATGCCATTAGTTTGTTTTTAGATACATTTGATAATTTTGCACCATAGTTAGCCATTCTGCATAATATTTCGACGGAACATGGATATCTACCGAGCTCTGCTCTCATTTCATGATTTGAAGCGTACTTACCTATACTCCAGACATATGCTTTAACAATAATATCTTGACCGAGTTCGAAAGCGAAGTTTGTCAGATATTTTTACCTGACTTATGGCCCTGAGATTGTATGTTTTTATTAGCAATATTATGACCGTTAGCGCGATAACTTGAACAAACGTCAACTGATTCCATTCATATTTAGTGTATGAAGATTTCACAACAATATCTTGATCGAGTTCGAAAATAGGTTCTGTTCGATTGTTTTGACCTGACTTATTGCCCTTAGATTGTCTACTTTTAGCATTTTGTTGCGACCGTTAGCGCGATAACTTGAATAAACGTCCATTGATCCATATATGGTATATGTAGCACATTGATCGATTTACCTGAGTTACGGCCCTTAGTTCTAAGTTTAGTATGGTTAATTTATCATTTAGTTTGTCCATTTTGTTGTAAATTGCATGTGCTCCGTTACCGGTTATTTATTTAGAAATATCGACTCAGGAAGTGTAACTCTATATAATTTTGTGACATTTTCGCAAACTGCAAGACATAGTTCAGAACTCTGTGCACTGCCATCACGTTTACAGAACAGAATGTGAGAACATCACTCATTGTTTAATTTAAGGACTATAGATACTCAAATTATAGATCAAGAAGTAGTAGCATGCATTGAAAACTGACAACACAAGATTATTTACTGCAAAAGTCATTTTAGCTCCCTCATCCGACCATCACCAAACTTCATATGGATTTTCAGGGTGACCTCTAGATGGGAGCCATATCCCCCCCCCGAAATTCGTTTAAAACACATGGCCACCAGCAGCCATCTTGGATTTCAAATGTGAATACATCGGCACACCCTGCAGCCCGCATGTATGGGAGATGTTTTTGAAAATATACAGGTATGTTTAGAATCTCCCCCAGATGGGAGCTAACGAATTTGAGCAATTTTCGATAAAAAACATGGCCACCGGTAGCTATCTTGGATTTTACTCTTAGCACGACTGTCTCATTTGGCACACCCTACAGACCACAGTCTTTCATCTGGTAACATACCGTAATTCCAGTTATATCTCGATCAAAACTGATCTCACAATCCCAGTTGCTGACATCCTTCTTGAAACGGAACTCGACTGTTCCCCATTGTTGTATTAGCCATAACCCACTCATGGATGTACTGGTAGCATTTGAATACAACACTGAAACAGACACAATGCGTTACCTGTATAGCTGATTGTATGGGGTGTCCTTTGCAATGTAATATACAGAAAACACAAGATCTTTGAAATATTTCTATGCCTTTGAAGTGGGTTCATGCGAACTAACATAAAAGTATGTGAAACAACTATCATTAACTAGTACATGCATATTCAGAAAAAAAACTGTATAATTTGCCTATATATGCGTCGATGAGTGAGGGAAACAGTGACTTGTTATTTTGTATATGTTCTGGAGTTTCAGATATATATAGTCGATCCCATGCATGTGCATATACGAACATTTTTCAGGCATATCTCAGATAGGGATATAGTTTTCCCGCTTGCTATGCTCCGAATATTTCACGAGCCGTAACATGTCTCCAACTGATATGTATTATACCGGAGAATACGAAATACAATCAACATTAATTGATATGAGCGTTTGCATGGGTCGTCGATCGATTCAAATTTATTATTTTATACCCAGGAAAATATATAAGACTTGTTATGTGATGAGAAAGACGTAAATGCGTGGATTGAAGAACAGCAGTTGGACATTTCGGAAAGAAAAGCGATATGGTGTTTTTGTTCTTGTAAGTAAACAACCAAATCTAGTGAGTTGGATATTCTCTCATTTTCAATAAATTGTGATATTATAAATTCGCCCTCGGTTATTTTGTCTTAGAAATGATTTTGGAAAAATATTGCATGACATCAGAAAAAAATCTGCATTCCGGGCTCGGGGACACACACCCACCCGGTCCTTGTATCCTGTAATTTTATTCCGACCCCCCCCCCCCCGGTAAAGGGCTTGTATTGTGTAGATGAAAATATTTTCATTTCAAACATTTCACCATTAAATGCAGGGTGCATATGCCCCTGGAGAAAATTACTAAAACACCAATATAGACTATACCAGTGACGTCTATGTTGGTATTTTAATAATTTTCCAATTTTCCCAGGGACTTGTGGCAGGGTGTGCCGATGGATGCACAAGTGAAATCCAAGATGGCTGCTGGCGGCCATTTTCTTCTTCTTTTTTTTTCCCCACAAATTTCGGGGAAAATAGATAGCTCCCATCCATATAAGGTCACTCCGAAGAATCACATGAAGCATGTCGACGATATGTTGCATGCAGATTTAGTCATGTAAACTCCAAAATGGCTTCCCATTCATGTTTTTGATCTAGAGGTAATCGTAAACATGCCTATGAATTTTCAAAAATATTTCTCAGATAAATGCGGTGTGCAGATGGATTCAAGTTTGCATGATTGAGACGGGTACTGTTCTCATCTGAATCATCCGAATTTACTGTCATTTTTAAGTATGGTGGTAGAGCAGCTTGGGGGAAAGGACGCCCACATACGACGGGGTTCGTCCATTAATTCACACGGAACTATATAAATATAGTACAGCCCCTTTAGACTAGATAATGTTCAATGTGTACACATGCATCATTATAGTTACGGATACCCCATACATAAAGGCGCCATAAGATGCAACCCATTGATTTTCACCAGACGTTATTATGGGGCTTTAAGTTTGAACCTATAAAATTGCAACAGCAAAACAAAACCACATTCTTACACACAAACAACTAGCATTCCCCACTCTCTAAACTGAGCATCGGTGGACAACATGATATGTCACTCTTGGTTACAAGCAACTAATTACATAGAGTTACGATTCTTGAATTTGTGTAGGGAAACTCGAGTCTGGCTGCTGATTGGTTGATTACCATTGAGGGAGATATCCATAAGCGGGAACAGAAAATCATAGCCAACGTAAATATGGCGATCATGTATGTTTAGATGTCCAGAAAGAGTCTGGCGGGGTCCCGAAGTTATGGAAGGAGTCTGTGTATTTTTATGCTGCTGATTTTTGTGCAGTAAATGGGGTAGTTGTGGAAATGCAAGATTATCGTTTTAAAAAGATACCGAAAAGGGCGCGTTTGTTGTCACAGACTGGTGCAGCGGAAGACGTTCTAATGGAAAATTGACCACTTGGAGTTCAAATAGGCTTAACCCATGGCCGGTGGGACTTCTAGTTAACACTGTCGCCTATGGAAAATAATTAGGTGTTTGTAACCTATATTGGCGTTGCTCTTGTTTTGTAGAGTATACATACGTGTTTCCAACTCGCAGGAGAAGCTTTGCAGAGGATCTGTGGTTCCAGTAGTCGACGTTGCTGTAATACTAGTAGAAGCGGTAGCATGTGTTGTAATAGTGGTGATGCTGGTTCCAGTGGCGGCGGTAACAGTAGAAGCTGTAGTAGTTGTTGTAATAGTGGTGATGCTTGTTCCAGTGGCGGCGGTAACAGTAGAAGCGATAGTAGTTGTTGTAACAGTGGTGATGCTGGTTCCAGTGGCGCTGGTAATGATGGCGGTACTAGTTGTGGTGGTGATAGTCGTGATTTTGGCAGTGATGGCGGTGGTAATAGTATTTGCTGCAGCTGTTGTCATCGTAATCGGTGTGGTGGAGATCATACTGTTGGTTGCATCCGTTGTTAGCCTGGAATCTGGATGAGGCTTTTTGTTTTACGTTAATATAACATTTTATGTCACTGTAAGCTAGTGTACGCATTCGACAGTCAACTAAACATAAAATAGTGGCTTATATTATGTAGATAATGCATATCTTAGAGTTGACTATGCCAAAATAGTGGTCCGAGAGGAGGAATAGTCCACGAGCCTTAGGAGAGTGGACTAGCTATTCCTACACGAGGACCACTATTTTGGCATTGTCAACGACAAGAGATGCATTATTTATTATATTATATCGAACATTTGTTTCAATTCTCACACAATTACTGTGCCTGGTTGTGTCATTTCTATTGGCCGTGAATTTTGGAAATCGGTCTCAAATTTTACAATTTACGCAAACTTTTTTCTATGCTATTATGTAAAGGTAGCACACTGTGATTCGCATTGGTTATTAAACATGTTACTTAATCAAAGGACAACTAAATGTCCTATTCTGTTTGTCCCAGTACCTTATGCAGCACGACAATTTCATTTTAAATCATGCAGTATATAATTTTGCCGAAAATTTGAATGTGATTCTGGCCATGATTTTGAACGGAAATGAGTAGAAATCTGAAACTGAACTGAGAGGGGCATAATTATGTGCCTAATCTGGCCCAATGGCATGTGCAACCATTAAGGTAAGTGTGTGTCAGACCAGATAACACGTCTATCGGGGTAGGCGTTCCCGCACATATAGCACACCAAAATGACGGAGAAAAACCCATAGTAATGCACTGGTAGGAGGACCAGAAGGCCTTTTAGAACGTCAAACAAGGAGATTAGTGAAAAACTGCTTAATAATATCAAATGCTGGGCCATTGGAATCAAGATTGATTGACTAATGTCAGGAAACCGTTTCCTCCATTGTGCATATAAAGAGGCTGGGACCTCATACTAGAAGATATTAGTAAAACAAAACCCTAAAATTATCCACTTCCGGCTGTCATCTTGACGGCCATCTTGAACGGGAGTTCCAATTTACCCTAAAAATGTGGCATTATATCTCGCATAATCATACTTAATGTTAATGCCGAATTTTAAATCGCATATTTCAGGATAAGATTAATTGCGACATTTAAAGGCCCACTTAATTTTCAAACCCCCAGATGACATATATAAAATATATGCCATATCATATACCAATTGAAAGAGGAAGCTCCAAAACATTGTATTATCAACTTATCCGGTGTAATAAACTATGAACATGTTGTTTTTGTTGAGTTACCAACGTGTTCTGTGCTTAAGTTTCGTCTGGTTTTGTTGTGCAAAGTGTATTATTTTCAATGGAGGGGGAATAACTCTATATTTTAAAGATAGAGTTGTTCCCCTTCCATTGAAAATACATTTTAGTTTGAATTAAGTTGCATTCTGGGAGCCAAAGGGGTGGGGGGGGGTAATCTTTTTATGATTTCAGCTGTTTTCTATTTCTCTATGGTAATCTTCTGAGACACAGATGTTTAAAATGGTGATGAATTGTAGCATTTAAATCATATTATATGGCATAGATTGTTATTAAATCCGTATATCAAGACACTATAAAAAATAATCGGTGACTCGATAATTAAGTGGGCCTTTAAATTTAGAAAACCCCTTAAAAGGGGTGTTAAAGTGAAATTTCAGCGTGGCTCCACATCTAATATCAATTAGTATGTGAATACGCACATATATGCAAAGTTTCATGCTTTAGTCATAAAATTGAACAATTGCCTTGAAAATTGGAATTAATCTACTCAACCACTATAATAAAATGTCGGCTGCGTTCTACTTACCGACGGATAGACACCTGTATGGCAATGTCAGCTGCGTTCTAGTCGGAAGGCAAATTTCCTTCTCCGTGCATTGATTTGTTAAGCGAAGCTGCAAAGTAGAACACAACAGTATGTAAGGCCAAACTTTTTTATTTTTCTGCTTTACGGATTTTTTTAACCTTGTTTTGGTAGGGTCGGTCGGAAAAAAAATAAAAAATAAAAATGCTTGAATCATTTTTTTTTTTTTGGACATTCGCTATTAAAGGTGGTAACTGTGTCTTTATAATTCTCAGTCAGTCATTTATAGAGAACACTTTTCGGATGTATATCACAAATTAAAATTCAGTACTATTATTTGAAACATAGCTCAGATTATTGAATAATATTGAACAAATCCAGAAATAAAGGGTTTGTTTTTTTTCAACATTTTAATTATTGAATTATAATGTATACATTGAAAAAGTCCATTATTCATCTGGATGGATGTCATGGAAAAATAAGTAGCCATCAGATAATATATTCATTCCTATCTAAGAAACCTTGTGGACTGTTATTGGTCTTCAGTCATAAAGATCACCATAAATTCCCAGGAATACAAAATGTATTCTAAAGGCCATTTAAAGTTTTAAAGAGATGTCAAGATTTATAGAAAGCAAACAGGTATCTTGGTGGCCAACACATATAAACTCAAGCTGACTTCTCAGTTTTCAACTTGGATGTAGGTAAAAGTAATTAAAGCCCGATATATCTATAGTTGGTGTGTCCTATGCATCTTTAATCAGTGAAATGTGGTTAGATAATTTGTTACTGATAAGCAGAAACAGCTGTCGGCTGTGAAAATAAATATAAAAATTATATTTGATTTTTATTTCCTTGTCGGGCCACATAAAACAGGGTCGGCTGATCCGTAAAGCAGTAAAATAAAAATGTTTGGCCTAAAGAATGTGCGATAAGCAAAACACTCAACGCCGTTGCGATTTTTCTGGGAGAGCGATTCACAGCGAGCCAAACAACACCGAAAGCTTGAGTAGCGAGGACAACGTATGCGACAAATTCACATACTTTCTGATGTGTATATAGCTCTATATAAGTGAACCTTCAGACGACCACGATTCAATCGTAAGTGGAAGGATTTTCGTCGTAGGAAGTAACAGGAAGATGGAGTGCGCATGCTCACGTCTAAATCGTAGAACAAAAATAATATCAGACAGTGTTTGATTTTAGATGCGATATCGTGGCGTATCATTGGTTACATCCACTTGCGACGTAATCGCAGCCGTGTGTATGTAAAAATCGTAGCTGGAAATGGTCGTAGGGTAGTCAATCACATGCTTTAGAACAACCTACGATAGAATAATGCACGTGACATCGCAATCGTCTGAACAAACTATCCACGATCTCGTCGGGCCCGATCCCTCCACTTACGATGTGTATCGTGGTCGTCTGAAGGTACACTAACAGAAGGCATTTGTCAGTCTAGCTTTCGTCACTGTGGAGGATCTATTCCTAGGAATGTGGTGCTCTACCAATTTGTTGAGCAATTTTTATCGTGACATTCCGGTGCTTTACTGGGGATTTTTTATTTTCGCCGCACAAAAGTGAAGAAAAATTACAGATTATGTAAGTATATCGCAGGTTTCTTTTAACTAATGGATTATTTATATTGATGTTCACATTGATATGTGAGAAAATGTAAGAAATCCCATAGGAATGCCCGTAAATCGACATTTTATAATTATATTCCGATACTTTACAGAGTGCTCAGTGCTCTCCCAATAGTCAAGTGCTCTCCCCAGGATCATGTATTGTGCTATAACAAGCAAAAAAGCGAATAAATACTAAATATTATGCGTTGGTTAGGGGGTAATAAACTTAATATGTTATTTTGCGTCGCATATACGTCCATAAAGGCATACTTTGTTCGTTTAATCACGTATTTCAGGGGTAGCAAAGGCAATGGGGAGTATATGAATGAACTATATAATCTATAATTATTTCCATGTGTTCTATTGGATATAACTGATAACAAACGCTCAATTCTTGTTCAGGAAATGATTGTCGAACGTATTTTTATTGTGTAATTGTAATTGTGGCCAATCTTGGAATGCGACATAGTTGGTTGGTTTATGGCAATTAATATGTCATTATCCTTGTTATATCCCCAACAGAAACTGTTGCACCAGTGTTCACAAATATCATGTTTCATGTAAAATATCATGCTGAGATTTTGAAACAACCGAGCAGTCGAAACCGGAAAACCTCAAACATTCTTCCGTAGTTTGGCGTAATAACCGCGAAAAACTAAACACGATATCAGGTATGACTATACACAGGTTCATGCAATTAGATCCATTCGAGCAAAACTTACAACACAATCAGGTAGTAAGAGTGTTTTAATAGAGTAATCCCACGCTACTGTTCCTGTTGTGGCTAAAAAAGAGCTAAACTACACTTTACATGTGTATCACGGGGTGATAGAACGTTGATGGACCAGTGGGGGGTGTTTTTATTCTCATCGTTCAGTGATGTTCCCCGATAATCGTGACCAGATTTTCATTGCGAACTCGAACGCCAAATTATAAACCCACCAAATTACAAACCCGCAAATGTGTAAGTGTATATATATAATGTTTATGTGTGTATTTGAGTGGCCGTTTGTATGTATAATTGTTTTATTTCGACATTTGCGTCGTTTTGGTGGTCAGTGCTATGTTTCTGATTTGTGACGCCATCATGTGTGTATGCACCAATGTTGGATTTTCATTATTCGTATTTATATATTCATATATTTATTGTCATGGACCTTAGTGGTTTACACCACATGGTTGGGGTCAGTTGTATGGAGTACATGTCTATTCTTAAAGCCATTTTGCGCCAATTATTATATATTTATACTATTTGTCTTCGCTATGTGTGTTCTTGTGTGGCTCACATTCATATGGATAATCCACTTGGGTGTGCGTCATATGCATTGTATGGGAGGCCAAATTCACATTTAAATAATGAATTGTGCTTAAGCGCAAATAGGGCATTTACGCTTAACCGTAATTAATTATGCTTCAGCGCAATCAATTGCGCTTAAGCACAATCAATTGCACTTAAGTGCAATCAATTGCGTTTAAGCGTAATTGTGACTACTATCTAACCTACCCATAAACTATTAGCATGATCTGGTGTATCACATAGCAACACAAGATGAGCATTGAGCTAATTTTAACCTGTACTCAACAGTCAACTGTGAGTTTGTGTTCAACAATGAGAATCCCTAATTACATATTATCAGCATCCCTCTATCCAAAGAATTGATGTCTCCTTCCCGGAACTCTAGTATTTTTTTGTATGATGTTTTTAATGTATTTTTGCACAGATTTTAGCCTTTACTATGGTAATATCCCATACATGCATGCGGTGTCACTGCATGAGGGCTTTCTTACCTCATACAGTGATACTCTAATTAATCGACTTCTTAACCACAGCATAATTATGGGTAACTTTTCAGGATTTAGTCGGAAATATGGCTTGTTGCCATTCATCTAAAAACTCTCGAGCCATATTTCCGACTAAATCCTGAAAAGTTATAAAGTTATCCATAATTCTGCTGTGGTTAAGGAGTTGATTAATTAGAGCATTACTGTATGGTTTACTTATTGACTTAACTCAGGGGAAAAAACCCTATTTTCATATTATCAACATCCCTGCCCAAAAAATGGTGTGTAATTACTGAAGCTTTGGTGTCTCAGTCCTGGAGCTCTAGTTTTTCTTATTAAATCAGCATCTCTTGCACAAATCTACAGTATTTCCATGATCATATAGTGTGAATGTGGTGTCACCGAGGGCTTGCTTCCCTCATATGGTGTGCCTGTATACTCGAAAATTGAAGAAAATCAATACACGTGTGCCATCGCAATCGGAGTAGAGGAGCGTGATCTCACGATCACCGTGATTGGCGAGTGTGTGTTGTAGTGTGGCGTTCCCATCTCCAACTTTCTTTTGACAGTAGTATAGCATCGCCATTTCTGAAGAATAAAAACATGAAACTGTAAAAATTATAACTAATTAACTCGTCCGCGGACGGACATCAGACCATGAATCCCTATTCTAGCATGTCCTGATATCCGTCCGTGGACGAGCTAATTAGTTCGCCCCATTTATAACTTGCATTATTCTTTGACAAACTGTCTCCGCAATGTCAGCAGGAAAATACATTATATGGTGTTCTTATATAGCATCCATAATACACGCATATATTTATATGTAGGCATAACTAACATCTAATTATTTACTGATGATTGTTTATTTGCAAAGCCAACATTTAAGTTGGAACATAGCCAAACATATATACATATATACAAACAAACAATTTATACAAACAATTTATACGTTAACAATTATCATATCATACTTCCGTAACAAATTCACCATAATATAATGACTATATTATCATATCATACTTCCGTAACAAAATTCACCATAATATAATGACTATACACAGCACGTATACATACGATTCATAATTATGCAATTTCCAATTTATGGATGTGTCTCATATTATATATATACATATATATATATACATACATACATATACATACATATATATATATACAGATTGTATACAAACATGCATACATATACATATACACATACACACATACATATATATATATATAATTCATCTGTATATCTAATAGTATATTAAGAAATCTTTTTCAATGCCAATTTAATAAATATGCTCAGTCTTTTCAGAACGCTCATGTTTTCAAGAGAAAGTAGTCCATGGAATTTATTGCGGTTCGGATTATCCCAGTAATATTTTGGAATATATAATTCGCGTAAGTTTTTCAGCTCTTGGCATATGATCATAAAATGGTACTCATCACATGGGCTATTGCTGCACAAAACACAGTTTAAATCATTATTATCTTTTCCTTTCGTCCATCTATTTTTTTCAACTGGCAATTTATGGTTTGATGTTCGTATTTTCAGTAAGAAGTTAGATAAATGGGCTGGCAAATATACTAGATATCTATTCATTTTAATCGAGTTCTTTATGTTGCTGTAGAATATAGCTCTGGTAGATGAGGACGACTTCAGACTGTCGAAAAGATTACGTTCATAATTTTCAATCAGTTTACTTTTTATGTATCTTAACGCTGTTTTGCTTAGCGATGACTGACTTGACCAAATGTGGTCCATGTTTACTTCGTGAAGGATCCCTTCCACAAATCTAATCCATTTGATCTTGTCTTGCAATAAGATATCGTCTTCATGTACATACCTCAATAAAAGAAATATGTTCTTTGCTAGTTCTGACCCATCATGACTCACTAGCTTTGACCAATACGATAGCGCTCATTACGAGTATTCATATGTCTTTGTTTTGTCCCCCAAAGTGCCGATATATATATATAGTTTATTAAGTTGACTATTTTGTGAGCATAAGCGTATTGTCAAAATAATTGACGTTATTTTAACTACAGAACGGGTGAGCTACTTCATTTGTATCCCGGTATGGCTTGTATTATAATTTCTTAACAAATAATCACCAATGTGGCTTTATACGATGTTGTTTTAGCCAGCTGAGTTTTCAGTACAGCACCGGAATAACGATTATTCAACTCACAAAGCACCGGAATGACTCAGTAAACCACCGGAATACACATGTAGACCTATTTTATGGTCGTTTTCTTCGATTTGGTATGTTATTAATGATATTTTCATGTTGCATTGACTTCAGGAATGTATTGAGGAACAGGCATTCAAAGTTACAATATACAGTATTCAGTAGTCGGTAATACGGGGTTGAAGTGACGAATTTCCCAAAAAACGCAAATATCGAGTAATTTATTTATATTACTGGGCAGTATGCCAATATAGTGGCATAATATTACAACATATATTACTCACCTTCTTTGGCACGTCCATCTCGTATTCATTCGTCCAATATTTGCGTTTAAAACATTACTAAAACGCGTGTTTATTACCCACGCATGTCATCTAGTCGCACAATGAGCAAATGTGACAGAACACCGGAATATTTGCTCGCTAAGCACGTAAATATTTCCCGGGAGAGCACAGATCCTCCACAGTGGCTTTCGTGATAATCCGTAATCCCGAAATTTGAAACGATATAACGTTAAAGGCACGTGAGGCCTTAATTGTCGAAAATATTCATATTTGTTCCAAACACCGTAAACAGAAAAACATTAAAACGCATACAGTTTCGTCCATGTATACCATGACCATCGCGTAAACAGCATGTTATCATAAATACCTACTATATTTTACCTAAGCAAGAGCCTGATTGGGTTACAGAGGACAGCACAATGCAACTGGCTATTCACACACAAATGGCATAAACGCTCTTTTTTAGTTCCATATCAGGAATTCACCAACAAAGAACGCTCTTTATGTTTACCATCATATAAACAAACACCAGAAAAGTAACTTTTTATGCTTTTGTTTACATAACAATGGTTAAACATATGAGAACAACATACTGTTTATGCGATATTTCTTATTTGTATACGGACAAAGTCTGTCTACATTTTGATGTTCTTTCTGTTTGTGGCGGTTTTTGACGGGTGGAAATATTTTCACAGGATACCCACCGCCAAGGCCAACCGTACCTTTAACTCTTCCATGACGAGCATACTGAACCCAAGCCTGCAAATAGCGTGTCTGTCATTTGCAGAATGAGGTCCACAGAGGGTGAATTTAGTGATGCTATCCCGCATAGCGGGTTAGCATCACCAAATTCACCCTATGTGGACCTCATTCTGCTTAGTCACTCAACTGCTATGGTAGACCTAGGATGAGAGAAGTTCCCCTGTTGAATTTGATGATGTTCACCCATTGGGCACCTCGATTATGCATTTTATCTTCTGCAAATTAGGGGATATAGAAACTTCTCAGAAGAGAAAACATAACTAAAAACAATGTTAATTTGTGACTATGTTTATACTTCCCAGAAGATAAGGCTTAAGCAGAATGAGGTCTCCATTAAATTCACTAAATTCACCCTCTGGGGACCTCATTCTGCAAATGACAGACATATTATTTGCAGGCTTGGTTACAACACAGTTCCACTTTAAGCCTTCCATGACTGGAGCTTCCTGAAATTTTGCGAAAACCCTGTGCGAACAGGGGGGGGGGGGTGAAAAAAAAAATGGGTGGGTGGGTGGTCAAAGCCACCAACAAGCATTTTTTTCCGCAACTAAAAAAAAAAATTCCTGCTTGTTTTTTTTGTGTTTTGGCAATGAGTTGGGCTTCAAACCCACTTTGAATGAGAGAAATAATGTAATTCTAACTGTAAACTGACTGCAGGCAGTTATCGTGTTGTATTTTGTTGCAAATTTTGAAATCCAAGATGGCCGCTGGCAGCCATGTTTTTTTGGCCGAATGACCTCAAAATGACTCATTCCTATTTACATGTCCATGTTAACATCCATGATAAATAGTTTGCATAGAAATTCATATACAGCTGTTTACAGTGAATTTCCCCCCGCAAATCTCTGTTTTAGTGTTAAAAGGGGGGTGGGTGTCAAAAAATGGTCGGAAAAAACTGCCGAAAACGGAAAAAAATTTGGCGGTGGGGGTGGGTGGGTACAAAAAATGATCAAAAGGGAAAAAATGCCATACGTGCCTGAATTTTTTGTCCGACCCCCCCCCCCCCCTGGTGCGAATGTATTATCTTATATATGAAAATCTCCCACAGGGAGCCTCGCATACATAAGAGAAAGCATTGACCTAACAATATTTACATTAACCTTGTATGCCAATGCATTCTCTAAAATATATGCGATGCTTCCTATGGCTAAGCGTCCCATTGCTATTGTACTCTGACCTTCGTTTTGAACAGTGTGATTTGTCTCTTTAATTGGCAATCATGCAAGCGCAACACGACACGCATGTATGGTCATCTTTGCGCAACAAGGCATGCACGCATGGTCATCGTTCACAGGGAGAATTAGTTTGATTGATTGATTTAATAC
This sequence comes from Siphonodentalium dalli, assembly GCA_032622095.1. Taxonomy (NCBI): domain Eukaryota; kingdom Metazoa; phylum Mollusca; class Scaphopoda; order Gadilida; family Siphonodentaliidae; genus Siphonodentalium; species Siphonodentalium dalli. The sequence goes on from CP136064.1 coordinate 291,118,948, forward strand.
TCAGCTAGTACAACAGAGTACACAATTAGAGTGTAAATGTGAACATACATGTATATACAAGGAAAGATATATACATATGTGCCGCAATGCCGGTTAAGTTACAATGTATAGTATACTGCGGCATAGAAGCTGGTCCATTATTCAAGCGCAACTCGACATACATGTATGGTCATCGTTCACAAGCGCAACACGACTAGACATGCATGCATTGTCATCGCTATATATTTACACACTAAGTGTTGTCATCACTAAATCCAGAATTCTGATTGGTCGGCGCCCACGTGGCTAGTTGCAGTTATTTCTCGGTGAAAGCGCAACGCATCATAACACCAAGCTAATAACACCATCGATACGTCATTAGGTTTGGAAAGACGAAGGCGTAATGTTTTGGGCGCATTTGGACTCGCGCAGGATTGACTGAATACATCATCGGGTTTCAATATGAAGAGAAATTGTTCCTATTAACTTTTGGCAAGGGTGCTATTGGGTATTTTGGGCTGATCTTGTCGCGATACACTTTTCGATTTAAATATATTTACAAAAGTGGCTTCTTCGCTAAATGTATATAAATATAAGGATTAACTGTCATGTGGACTATTTTTATGGAGATGTAACGGTGAGGTAAGTGGTCATAACTTGTATGTAAAACCCTTCGGGTTTTACACAAGTTATGTACACTTACCTCACCGTTACATCTCCATAAAAACAGTCCACATGACAGTTAATCCTTATATATATCTTTAATAATCCTCCATTGGATATGTTAACACAATCTATATCTATATTTGCGAATGTCTGTCTGTCTGTCTGTGTTCTATAGAAATTCACAGGGGACCATCTAAATGATGCCAAAGGGGTCTACTAAGAGTAGCTTTTTACGAGAAAGATAATGGTCGGGGTTAGAATTTTCTAAAGTGACGCCGTTGTTGTCAGGGGCAGAAAAGGGGGAGGGGCAGAACAAAAAATTGTCGCCGATTGCCACCAAACTTATATATAATCATCCCCATAATATGAGGAATCTAATGGCGTGGTTTAAATATGGCAAAAGTCGCATCGTTCGCGTCAGGGGTGCCCGGAAGGGGGGGGGGGGGCAGATTTTTTTTCTGTCGCCGATAGCCACGAAACTTATATATAATCATTCCCATGATATGAAGAATCCAACGGTGTGGTTTAAATATGTCAAAAGTGGCGTCGTTTGAGTCAGGGATGAACGGAAGGGGAGAGGGGCACCAAAATTGATAAAACTAATTTTAGCGCCGATTTCCACCAAATTGATATATATTCTTCTTCATGATATAAGGAATCTAATTGTGCGATTTAACAACGCCAAATTGGTGTTTTTGGATGAGAGATTGGGAGGGGTTGGCACTAAATTTGATAATAAGTCGCCGATTGCCACCACACTTATACAAAATCATCCCCTTAGTATGAGGAGTCTGATGGTGTGACTTTTATCTGTCAAATGTGGCCTCATTCGAGTCAGGGTTGCATTGAAGGGGACAGGGACACCAAAATTGATGCACAATTTTTTTAGCGCCAATTTCCACCAAATTGATACACGTTCTTATCCATGATACGAGGAATCTAATCGTGATTTATAGACGCCATAGTGGTGCTGTTTGGGTGAGAGATGGAGAGGGCAGGGATTGGCACCAAATTTGATAAAAAAATTGTTTAGTCGCCGATTATTACCAAACTTATAAACAATCATCTCCATGATATGAGGAGTGTAATCGTGTGGTTTAAGGAAGTCACAAGTGGGGCCATTCGAGTCAGTGGTGTATAGAGATGAGAGCGGCACAAAAAATTCTATCTATATGTTTAGTGCCGATTTCCACCAGATTGATACATATTCTTCTCCGTGATACAAGGAATCTTATCGTGTGGTTTAGATACACCAAATTGGTGCCCTATGGGTGAGAGATATGGGGACCTTAAATTTGATACGAATTTGTATACTCGCCAATTTTCACCAATTTCATATATATGCATCTCTAATCTCTAATGAGTCTTAGTGTGTGCAGCTTGAGTCCGAAATAGGGACGGGAGGGTCACCAAAACTGATACAAAATATTTTAAGTACCAATTACCATCAAATTCAGACACGTTCTTCTCAAATGATACAAGAAATAAAATCGTGCTGTCTGTCTGTCTGTCATTTTGTCTGTCTGTGTGCGTTCTATATATAACTTCACGC